>WNWU01000001.1:75382511-75437081 GCA_012654045.1 Ptyas mucosa
AGAATAGAATAGAATAGAATAGAATAGAATAGAATAGAATAGAATAGAATAGAATAGAATAGAATAGAATAGAATAGAATAGAATAGACAGAGTTGGAAGAGACCTTGGAGGTCTTCTAGTCCAATCCCTTGCCCAGGCAAGAAACCCTACACCACTTCAGACAAATGGTTATCCAACATCTTAAAAAATATTAAAATATTAAAATCTTATAAAAATATTAATTTATTATTAGTAATATTAATAATAAACCAGAAAGATTTGCACAAGTACCCAGTGATGTCAAAATGACTCTTCATCTGACCTGAAGTTCCAGAAAATGAAACATCACCTCAGAATGAAAAGCCAGTGGGAATGGCAGTTAGCTCCAATTAGGACTGAGAAATTTTGTCATTTGTTCTGCTTTACCATGTTTATCTGTTTCTACCACTGAATGAATAAGCCCCATTATGTTCTCCCACTGATCTGAACATCATTTACTTCTGTCTTAGCCTATCAAATCTAAGTCATTGGCCTGCCAAGCTCTATCTTATTCTATCTGTCAGGATCTGAGAGCTATAGAATATCTGATGCATGGTGAAATCCAATTTTTTTTGCTACCGGTTCTGTGGGCATGGCTTGATGGACATGGTGTGGGTTGGTGGACATGGTTTGGTGGGCGTGGCAGGGGAAGGATACTATAAAATCTCCATTCCCTCCCCTCTCCTGGGGGAAGGATATTGCAAAATTTCCATTCCCACCCCACTCCTGGGGAAGGATACTGCAAAATCCCCATTTCCTCCCCACTCCTGGGGGAAGGATACTGCAAAAACTCCATTCCCACCCCACTCCAGGGGAGGGATACTGCAAAATCCCCATTCCCACTTCACTCTGGGGCTAGCCAGAGGTGGTATTTGCCAGTTCTCTGAACTACTCAAAATTTCTGCTATCGGTTTTCCAAAACCTGTCAGAACCTGCTGGATTTCACCCCTGATCTGATGGCTCTGTTGCGAACTTGTGGCACTCTAAATAACTTCCCTTATGTGTTTTCTTAATCTACTATCTCCACTTGCATCTTTCTCCAGAATTGTCATTAATATATTTCCCTAGCTCAGCTCAGCATCAAATTGACTGCAACCAAAATGTTCAATGAAACAATGAAGGAAGCTTTAGCATTGATTAAACTGCTGGCAGTTTGTGTCTCTTTGCTGGTTTTTAATTACTCTTTTGGATCTCTTCCAGCTCTTCTTTATGCAACTATTTTTGGAAACGTCACTACAATTTTCCAACAAATGTACGCCAACACCAATCGCTACCATGAGATGTTGAACAATGTGAGGGATTTCTTAAAGTTATACCAAGTCCCCAAAGGCCTTAGTGAACGTGTCATGGATTATATTGTCTCCACATGGTCAATGTCTAAAGGGATCGATACAGAGAAGGTACGAATGTCTGAGTGAAACTCCAGGGGTTAGAACATTTGAACATTAGATAATATGCTAAACACAAAGGGAATAGTATAAACATGCAATTTTCATTTCAATTCTTGAAATTGTTTTATTATGATGAATGCATGACTCAAAAACAAGGGGCTGAAATATAAAAACAGAGTTTAGAAGCAATACAAGACATTTGAAATAGCACTGAATTCTTATGGTGTTGCTGCTCATGGGTGATGTGATTCAAAGATGGTTTGATTGATTCCTACAGACAGACCAGATTCATGAAGCAAAGTGGCAGAGAGTGACACCCGTACAGTACATACTGGGATCAGCCGCCTTGCCTTGTTTTAACCACTTCTTTGGCCCTTCAGGTATCTTCTGAATATTTGCCTCAAAGTGAAAATGTAGACAAGAATGAGTAGCCTTGCATCAATATTCAAGAGCTGCGGTGGTGCAGTGGTTAGAATGCAGTACTGCAGTCTACTTCTGCTGACTGCCGGCTGCCTGCAATTTGGCAGTTCGAATCTCACCAGGCTCAAGGTTGACTCAGCCTTCCATCCTTCCGAGGTTGGTAAAATGAGGACCCAGATTGTTGGGGGCAATATACTGACTCTGTAAACCACTTAGAAAGGGCTGGAAAGCACTGTAAAGTGGTATATAAGTCTAAGTGCTATTGCTTTTCACAAACCCAAAGATGTCACCTTTAGCACTTTGCTTTTATCCTGAAGCTGATTCTGCCATCCCATGGCTGCCTTGTACAAACTTGCTCTGGTTTTTCATCTTTGATTCCCAAGTTCTTCCATCAGGAAACTGATTCATACTACCGGTATCAGGTACTCAATGCCATCAATCCAATACAGTTACAGACTACAATTTTCTTTCAAACCTTTCCTGGGAACATGGAGAAATGAAGCATGGGATGAACGGGACCAAAATACATCTTTCTTTAGCCTTTTCCATAACTTCTTTGTTATAAAATTCTTTTGCATAACTTTTCCGTCAAGCATTCTATCTCAATTATTGGCAATAGATATGTGATGCTTCTGGCTATTTCTTCATGGTTTTTTTTGTAAATTCATATAGCATGCATTCTCTGTGGCATTTCCATTCATTCACTATGCCTATCCAAAGTCATTGCATGATGCAAATATAATTGCATGCTTATTCTTTCTCCATAGCTGCATAGGAAAAGTAATGCAATGCAATATTTAGCCGGAATTTATTTCAGTGAGCCATGAAAACAAGTCCTGCTACCTTCACAGCCAATCTCTATTTCAAAAGTAAGCTCATTCTTTACAGTGAAATTCATTACATTACAGTATTATCCAATGCTGCTTCAGATAATACATTTCAGCAGCACATTGCTCAGTTATTAGAAATTTAATTCTAGTCTTTACAATTCAAATAATAAAAGGATCAGGGAGCAATCACATGTGCCTTCAATAGAAAAAAAAACTTTTTGCAATAGGGTTCCTATGGTGACAGAAAAATGATAATCTAAACTCTCATATGTGAGAGTTTAAAAATAACTGTTGGCCAATAAAAGGTAGATCTTCTTAAAATAGTTTACATGTATGTATCCATAAGGAAACAAATCAAACTTTATGAAGAAATGATTATACCTTCAGCGTTACACTAAATCAGAAGTGAGCAAACTGTTCTGAACCAAGTGCTACATTCAAGTTTTGTTTAAAACACCAACAGTTACACTCAGAAAAATGAAATAGGCAATGAGATAGTGGGCTCAATCTTTTAACCCTATAAAAGAGAAAATACAAAAGTGTTTTGTCCAAGACCTCTGGTATTGCTTTTTAGTTTGATAAATAAATACAGAATAACTATTTAATATGGAGCCTATTTAATATGGCTTGATTATCTTTGATCAATTTTAGTACAATATATCTTGTGAAGCATATAATAGATTATTTTCCACATCTGTGATTCTGTAATGGATAATGGAGTACTATATAAAAGGTGAACAAAGAACTTTCTAATACCCTTTTGCAAATAATAGCAGCAATGTATTGTATGTGTGATTGTGTGCGTGTGTGTATGTGTAAAAGAGAAAGAGTGATTTGGGTTTAGGTATGAATGCATGGGGTGGTAAATTAATCTTTCATTCTCTATTGTTTCTCAGTTTAACTCAAGCTTACTTAGATCGTATACCTCATGACTAATCATACGTAGTCATGAGGTACAAGATCTGGAAAATCTATTATTTTACAATGAACTGTTTAGTTAGCTGCAGTAATCAAAGCAATCTAACAGGATTTCTTAGATAAGCCATAATGTCTTCAACTACAATTCCTGGATTTTTTACTGGATTCTCCAATTACCAGAAATAAAATTATCATTTTATGGCAGTTCAGCTAAATCAGTAGAAATACATTCCAGAGTTCTTATCTTGGGAATCTTTACTTAAAAGAAAAAACAAAGATCACAGATAATGTTTGAATAGATCTTCATACTGTTGTTGATGACTACTTAGGTCTTGGACAAAAATCATGGAGGCTGAGTCTAGCTTATAGTTCTTGGGCCATCCGAGGAAGCTCCTTATATCATTGGTTACCATAATTGTTGGTCATTATTTTGTAGTAGCTATAGAGAACAATTTTATTGATACGTGAACAATTTTGCAGTTCTTAGTTCAATAAATTTACTGAAATGAAATTATCATTTTATATCTGAACTTCTCAGAGGTTTGCATTTGAGCTTTCTGCTTCATCTTTTTACTTAAATTATTACAATATGGTTTTCTACTATCAGATGCTTGAAGTTTATTTGCTCTGCATTGTTTTATAAAATGAAAAAATGTGTGTGTGTGTATGTATATATGCGTGCAATGTCTATATTTGTAGAAAATATGGAAAACTATTATAAAAAATTAGTTGCAATAAATATGTATATTCTATATCAGGCAAGCACATATTAAATAGCTGCAGGCTGATAAAAATGAGTAGAATAAATTGGAGATGTGAAAAGTTAAAATTTTTTGTTATATGTCTCAAGTCTTCTCTATTTTTCATCTTGAGTTTCTCCGGGAATATGATAGTTAACAGATGTTCATCTAGTTAAGCACTTCTCATAGATATCACATTTATTTTTTAATGATGCTGCCAATGTTTGATTCTTTTCTATTTATTTTAATATTTTGATCCTATCCAGAACAACATAGACATAAACCTAGACATAGGCCTAAATATTACATTGAAATAAAATCATTAAATCATCATTAGATAAAACCTTAAGAAGGCCATTCTTGGGTGCATACATTTCCCATCTTGCCTGAAAGTAAATAATTTTTACTTCATTTTCACACCAAACCAGCATGGAAAGCTAGATGGCCAAATATCATCCAGTAAGCTTCATGGAAGAGCCAAGATAGCAGTCAATCTGCATTTCCATCTAAATATTTATTGGAATCCACAATTAATTTGAAAAGTTCAACTGCAAAGACTTATCCATTTTCAGACACCCATGTCCTGAATGTGGTGAATTTAAGTTTTTTTTAAAAAACCCAACCCTAATTTAAGAACCAGTTTGGTCTAGTGGTTAAGGCACCGGGTTTGAAGGTAGGAGGTTGTGAGTTCAAGTCCTGCCCTAACTATGAAAGTCAGTTTAGTGATCTTGGGCCAGTAACTCTCTCTCTCTCAGCTTAACTCACCTCACAGGGTTGTGGTTGTATAGAAGATAGGAGGAGGACGGTGTGTTGGATATGTTTGCTGCTTTGAGTTATTTGTAAAATAATAATAAAAAGGTGAGATATAAATAAATAAAAAACAAAATCAAAATAAATTAAAATGCCGGAAGCAGTCCACCAAAACCTAGCAAAGTAGCCAAACACGCTCTTCAAATAACATCTCTTAAATGGCTATAAGAATGTTTACCATGTCCTTAATTCAGTGAAAACACTTTCCTTGGATATGAACTTCTTAACTTTAATTGAAACACGCTTGACAGCAAGTGAAATATTAATAGGCAACATTTCTAACTATGGAAAAATAGGTCATAACACAGAGAACTGAGAACTCTCTGTGCTCAGATGAGAGTAACAATTAAGGTAGCTGGTAGGAAAAAAATAGTCTGTATGCTTCTTGATTGCAGTTGGGTTACAGTGATGGAAAGGTCCAGAGAAAGGAATTATGGAACAGCTTACCTATAATGATTATCTGATTGGACCTCTTTTCCATAGTCCTCCCTTGATGGATTTCCATGGATGGATGGATGGATGGATGGATGGATGGATGGATTTTTTTTTTAGTAGAAAATTAGTTGTCTTCTTTTTGGGATGCATGTGATAAAGGATAATGTTATTCTGTACTGTCCTCAAGAAATTATCAGTGGCCTGTATTGGAACACGGGCATGTTGATTGTGTGGATCAGCCGTTTGTTACATGGTAAGCAATTTACCATTTAATTTCAGTGCGGCCATAGATCTGATGTTATTGCCTCCAGGATGGGGATGGAGTGTAGAAAAAAATAATATGAGCAACATTAGACGTGACTTTAAATCAGGTCTCACTAATGTCCATTTAGCTCCACTGTAATTGGCACTGAGTGTGTTCTCAGGCAGAGATCAGATTCTTCCATCGTTTAACCTGAGGGATCGACAAATCTGTCAATTCCATTTTCCATTGTCCCATTTACTATTTAAACATTTTGTTCAGTTCAGATTTTTCATCAGCTTATGAATTTGATAATCAATAATATTTGTATCAATGTCCTTCTGCAGTGTCTATGTATGCATTTTTTGCATATACGTTTTCGAATATGCAAACATCGGGGAGCAATTTTCCCTCTAATTCCCCCCCCCCCGTTATTTGTTCTAAGTATATCTTTTTTTCAACAGGTCTTCCTTCCTTCCATTGTATATTGTTTTATTTTCCTAACTGTATGACAATATTTGTCATATTTGCGTTATATAAAAATCTATTAAAAATTAAATGATATTTAATATTATATTCTTTCCAAACTCTCATTGCCAAGGAAACAATTAGAAAACCATAGTATTTAGGAATGGATTTTTCCTTAAATTAGTGCAACTATAATTTCAAAAAAGAGCATGTCTCCTTGTAAACACAAAATGTTTCTATTAAACTCAGCAGTTCCAGCTACTTTATGGTACTTGCATTCTGGTCCCACAAACTTATATCAATGTAAAAGATCTGGGGTTTTTTTCCCAAATGAGAAACCACAATTCTTTTAACAAGAACCAATATTTTTTAGAAGAGTTTTGTTTGCTTGCGGTCATGCCTAACCACATACCAAAAGAGAAGTGGCTCTTTTAATACCCTTGCATTTAAGGCAGCCAGTTTCATAACATGAAAGAAGTCTGCAAGACCAAAGCTTTAGAAGGATATGTGTGGTCTTAATTGTACAGTTTGTTTTCTTACTAGTCACCCTTAATTGATTTCTTAGAATTTTTTTAGTCACCTGGATCAATCAAACAAAGAAAATAATATTTTGAACATTTTAAACATTTCCTTTAATGAATGAAGACAAATATACGCGTCACAGGATAAAGTTGTAGGATCTTATCTGGTTCAGTCATCGGGACCAGAGTTTTAAGTCTTCCCAGCTTTCAGTTTCATGCTGGAACCCATCCTCAGGGAACTTCTCTCTACCAGAATGTGTGTTTCCTTTAATGATCTATCTAAACATTAGAAGATTAATAATCTTTAGTCAATACTCTACAAGTAGCATTGTACTGAAATAATAAATGCATTATGTATGTTTAGAATCCTACTACTACTACTACTACTACTACTACTACTACTACTACTAAACATTTAAGAGAGCCAGGGTGGCGCAGTGGTTAGAGTGCAGTACTGCAGGCTACTTCAGCTGACTGCTAGCTGCAGTTCAGCAGGTCAAATCTCACCGGCTCAAGGTTAACTCAGCCTTCCATCCTTCTGAGATGGGTAAAATGAGGACCCAGATTATTGGGGGCAATATGCTGACTCTGTAAACTGCTTAGAGAGGGCTGTAAAAGCACTGTGAAGTGATATATAAGTCTAAGTGCTATTGCTATTGCTAACAGACTTTTGTCAGCTACATCCCACCTACTACAGCATCTCTTTATGTTGGTTGTCATCACTGTCCATGCTTTCCCTTCACTTTTTATTGTCCCTGCTCTCTGTAGGGTATTTCTCAGCTGTTCCAGCCACTTATCTTAAACTGCCTGGCTGAGTTTAGAAAATGCTGAAGGAAAGAGAAAACAATATTGGATTCATTTCCTCTGGGATAGGAAGCTTGCTTTCTCAATCTCAAGAGGAATATAGATGAAGAAGCAAAGAAGTGATTTCCAGCCCTCTGCATTATTCCTAGTTTTTCCTCTGAGTGCCACATATTTATAAGATCTACTTCTGCATCATCAAACAAAGAAAACAGAAGAAAATATGAATTGACATCTGTCTATCTCTGTCTCTGTCTATCTGAGAGTCAGCATGGGATAGTAAATAAGGTCCTGGACTATGAGTGGAGAGATGGGAGGTAGGATCTATCCTTCTCTTAGGCACAGAAATTATTTGAGTGGCTGTCTCTTAGCCCTAGGCTGGGAAGAAGAAAAAAAAATCTGTCCCTAACAATACACCCTGGAGGCTTTCACCCTGCAGTTGATTGATTCGTGATAATGATCATCATCATCGTCATTGTCAAAAGAAGAGGAACACTTACAGTTACCATAATTTAAACAGAATAAGAGGATGCCTCAGTATATATCTATTTAAATCACAGTATTTAGTAATTTGGGAACTGCAGCTAGTTACTCTGCGTGCCTGTTCATTTAGCTATCCAGGTGTTGCAAGGCTTCTGATCTTTCTCCATTTAGATGTGCCCTATTTAAAACTGATTTAATCAAAAACAGAATATTTTTAAACAGAGATTTTCATTTAACAACTCTTTGAATAGAGGATTGTCCTCTGTAAAAATAAGAAGATGTGTAATCAACCTAAATTACAGGTAGTCTTTGACTTGTAAAAATTTGATTAAGTGACTGGTGCTGAAAAAACTCCAGTCTTTGCATTTATGGATGGTCCTTCCACTTATGACTATTGTACCACCACCACCAAAGTCACATAATTGCAATTTGGGTGCATGGCAACTGACTCACATTTATGGTTGCAATGTCCTGTGGTCAAATTTGTGACCTTTTTTGCAGGTTGTCAACAACAAAAAGTGGCCATTCAGAAGAATGGGTTCACACTTACAACAATGGTGTTCACTTAATAACTGCAGTGATTCACTTAATAACCATCATGAATATCATTGTAAAAGCTGACCTGCCTCAATTTATGACCATAATGACTTATGATGGACACTCCAATCCCAATCTTCATAAATCAAGAACTACACACACACACACACACACACACACACACACAGGCATATGATAGTTGAACAGTAGAATGTCTATGATTCTAGTTGTGTACTGCACTTCTTTATCTGAACTGTTTCAATCATACAGAGATAAAAGAATATAGGTACTAACTGGGAGTGGTTGATTTTAATATAAGTATATTACACAACTGTTAAAATTGATACAGTGATGAAATAGTCATACAAAGAACAATATAAAATTAATAGCAGAATTCAATATTCATATGCCTTCAGCATATACATATCTCAGAATTTTGTAGTGCTATCCTAAACAGGAGAAGACTCACTGGAGAAGAGCCTAATGCTGGGAACGATTGAGGGCAAAAGAAGAAGGGGATGGTAGAGAATGAGGTGGCTGGATGGGGTCACTGAAGCAGTCAGCAGGAGCCTAAATGGACTCCGAAGGATGATAGAGGATAAGAAGGCCTGGAGGAGCATTGTCCATGGGGTCACGATGGGTCAGACACGACTTCATGATTAACAACAACAAATCCTAAACAGAATGAATAAAAAGGATTACATCTAATCTGTGCTCTGAAGAAGACACAAAAATTACCTGGTTTTTAACCCTGTCTCCTACAGCTACTTATGAATTCCCATCTGCTTCTGAAGAATAGATTTGGGAGACATATATAGGGGAGACCAGAGGAGATAAAGGAAAACCCATATCGTGCAAAGAAGATATTCATTTTTGTAATGTCTGGTGAACTGCAAGCATATCTATTAGGGAAAATGCAGATAATAGTGAAAAAATATAAAACATATAATTGAATAAGGAAGAATAATTTACAAAGATGATTAGATCAAAATGCATGCAATATATGCATGAGAGAAATAATGTGTCTGAAAAAACAGGGATTTTCTTATAGGTTTTTTTTTAAGTCACCAACTAATGTGAAAGATTGGAAAAAAACAGAATCTGAAAGATATAAAAGCTTAAAAGTTCTCTATCTGCATTTTAGGTCTGCTCTTTTTTTATCCCTAACCCCCCTCCCCAAGTGCAGAACTATGTTTATGCACCAAATTATTACACAATAACCTTTTTGATAGAAATTATAACTGGCCTTTGAATAGTACACATTACCTGTCTTTGAGAAGTGAACATGGCAACTTGCTTGCTTGCCTTGTGGAAGTGAAATGGGTTCCCCGGAGGGAAAAATTATCAGGTAGCATGCTTAATACATTGGGGTGGGCCATGGATAACATTTATCCAGTTAGTATCGTAGCAATTCCAGCCTCATATAGTCATCAAACCACTGGAGAGAGAAACAGAGCAGTACTGGATTAATCCCGATAACACTGCAAGGCATACATTCAAAACCAATGTCAATCTTAGTTCCTGTGCTCTGTCTTGCTGTGTATCTCGCAGACTGACTGGGAATTGAAGCAGAATTTGCTGAGATTAATTTGAAACACATACCTCTTTGTCAATGGTGGACTGGAAAGAAAACTGAAAACTAAGCAGGAAAAAGCTGTTTACGAACTTTAAAGAGGACTGACAATTCCTTTTTAGCTTCCATGCAGTTCAGAAAGTTGAAATGTCAGTGGGAGGAAGAGGAAGGAATGTTAGCTGGCCTTGTGATTTGGAGAACTGCTATAAGCAAATGTTGAATGTAGATATTAAAACCATTTTTGTCCGGGTCCAAGTCTGGGGATTTCACTGCAACTTAATCAAAGGCAGGAAGGAAATCTGCAGGCTGTTACTCCAAATTGTTACTGCTCTTAATTTAAACGGCTGTCTTTAGAAGAGCATATGACGGCCGTGGCCAGGGGGGCTTTCTATCAGGTTCGCCTGATATGCCAGTTGCGTCCCTTTCTTGATCGGGACTCCTTACGCACAGTCACTCAGGCTCTCGTCACTACTCGTCTGGACTATTGTAACGCTCTCTACATGGGGCTCCCCTTGGGGTGCACCCAGAGGCTCCAACTGGTGCAGAATGCGGCTGCGCGGGGGATTATGGGAGTGACAGGGCACTCCCATGTGACTCCTCTCCTGCGCGAGCTGCATTGGCTCCCGGTGGACTTCCGGGTGCGCTTCAAGGTGTTGGTGATCACCTTTAAAGCGCACCATGGCTTAGGGCCGGGGTATTTACGGGACCGCCTGCTGCCACCAATTGCCTCCCACCGGCCAGTTCGCTACCACAGAGCTGGCCTCCTCAGGGTGCCATCAGCCAGACAATGCCGGCTGGCGACCCCCAGGGGGAGAGCCTTCTCTGTGGTGGCACCTACCCTCTGGAATGATCTACCCCCAGAGATACGAGTGATCCCAGACCTCCAGAGTTTTCGTCGGGCCCTGAAAACACACCTTTTTCAGTTAGCCGGGCTGGCCTGATTTTATTTGGTTTTAAAATTTGACATGGATTTTAAATTGGAATTTTAATCTATATGGGCCAAATTTTATATAATTTATTTTAAATAATTAGTTTTAACTTTTTTGTATAATTGTTTTATTATGGCTGTTTACCGCCCTGAGTCCGAAAGGAGAAGGGCGGTATAAAAGTTTAATTAAAAAAAAACATATTACCAAATGAGATGATTATACAGAAATCAGATAGGGCCAAAAAAAGTGCTTCTGCTCTTCAGAAACATACAAAATAAGAGATCTTTTTGACATTTTTAAAGATAATACAATGCAACTTCTGTCCACCCTCAAGTCTAATCCATTGTTTTTTTTTAAAAAAAATAATTTAAAATTTTAATGAAATTTGGATAGATTGGAACTCTGTCCCCAAAATGGGTAGAGTGAACCCTACTGTTGTCTTGTGATACCTAACTGACCAGCCAAACTCTAATTAATAGAACTTCTGTTTGAAGACATTCTTTATTTGAAGGGCTGTCTAGTCCAAATTCATTTTCAAACATATACCTAGAATAGAAAGCAGAGCCTTTTAAATTGTCTGTCAAGAGTTAGAACAGCAGTCATTTCATTGACATGAAGAAAGCCTGCTCTATTGTAATAACATGCATTATATTTCAAATGAAACCGTAATTTGAATTTATAGATTAATTCAAATCTGCATTCTAATGGAAATCTTTACCACTGTTGTTTTCCTTTCATAATGTGCAAATGACAATTTTGGAAATGACTTTTTGGAGATTGAAAAAAAATCATCCTTCCTGCATTCTGCCTCTTAGTCTTCTTTTCCTCTGCTTGCTCTGCCTCCCTAATGAAAGGGACAGTTATCGCGTTCCCATACTTTTCCCACAACAAGAGCTCTATAAAGCTGAGAGGTGATGATTTGTCCAGACTTGTTCCAGGGCTTTTTCATAGTGAGGTTGGACTAAAATATGAGTCTTCCAAGATTTTAGACACTACAACACACTATTCTTCTAAATCCTACCTGTGTCTTCCTTGCTATCTAACAACTCTATTGCCAGCTTTTTGTGCAAGAACAGAAAAAAAGCATGGATCCATGTCAGACATCAATTCCTATCCCACATGATAGAACAGTGAAGTCAAAATCTAAATTTTTCAGAGAAAAATGCAGTGGAAAATGGAATTGTTCACTTAAGTCAAAACTAAGCAAGACTCCATTCATAACTTCTTAAAGTCTACTATAGCCACAGAGAGTTCAGTGTGGCTTCCAGCAGGCCATTTCAGATGCAAGAATTGACAATAGAGAAGGTTGCATGCTGAAGAAAAATGTATAAATAAGGTATATTGGGAAAATTATGTTAGCATTAGGGTGCAAATGGTCATTACATATTAAAATATGCAGAAATGTAATAGAATTAACGAGTTTCAAAACGAGAAAACATACAAATTGGAAATAGACAGATCTGTCCATGTGTATACTTGGTAGCTGATGATCAGCACAATCCCAAAACCCCAGGTTTTCTGCTCCAGCAGAAATTTGATGTGACATAAAACCAGGCTAATTCTTACACCGTCCTATATATTACTTTAGCTATAATAGGGAAAGAACCTAAATTTGCTCCCTTGCCTTTTGAAAATGTACTTGCACAGACTATATAATAAAACTACTTCTCTAGCTGAGATTTCATTTCCATTTTAAAGATGAAAAAAATTAAGTCCATATCTTGTGAAGAGATCATTGTTCTACAGTTGTTGAACAGAGAACTGTTTCTCTTTCTCCCTTTCAGCTTACAGTATATTCAGTTGGATCTGGCTTGACTAGAACCTTTTGGAAAAGAGCTTCCATTAATTATTGAATTCCTCCTGATGGATTAGCTGGCTTTTTTCCTACATAGTGTACTCTCACCTTTCTAAACTGCTGGAGAACATGATGAAAGTGTCACTATTTTATCTACAAAAAGCAATACTGTTTGAAATGATACCTATGCACCTGAGAAGTCTTTATTTCTTTTTCTCTGACAACATGCCTGTCCACTTTCTGAGAACATGATTGTAAGAGCTGTTTAGGGTACAGGTTTCTTTTTGTAATATTTCATGGTATAATCCTAAAAGCATTAACTTGAATTTAAAGTTAATATACCAGACTCAGTGGGAACTACCACAAAGTAAGTATACGTAGAATTAACTCAAGCGTTTCCCCCACAAAATAAATAATTTGTTGTTTTAATTATGAAATTTAAGAGTAACAAATTTTCCCAAAAACATATTTATTGATAAAAGCAGTTTGGCAATGAATCAATTATGTAGAAGATTCTTATTGTCTCTAGTGAAGGTTTTCAAAAGTTTCTGCTCTGGATTGTTTGTACCAGATTTTGATTATTTATTTTAAGATCACATGGATTTCAAAGGCAGGCACATTCCTATAATTCTGTGATCTATGGGTAGAGATAATTTAGTAGTCCTCAAAGTATTCATTTTAAAATTCAGTCTATCACAGCTCACATTCACCACTCTGCCAATGAAATTCCAAAGGAAATAAGACATGAAATAAAACTTCATGTCCACTGAACTAGCTACGTTTGCTTAAAGAGAAATTAATTCATAAGTCTACAATTGCTCATTCTTCTTTAAAAGTAGGAAGAGTGGGGGATTATTCTAGGTCATTCTCTTCATTGACATGGAACGGTAGAAACCCAGATTTTTCCCAGAATTCCTTGTAGTGCACTGACATTGTGTGGTTCCTTCTGAAGTAAAAAGCCATAGACTTTTCAGAAGATAGAATATTTTTTTAAAAAAATATTACTATACCCCTATATTTTGGGTTTATATTAAAGGCTAGTTTAGGCATTAAATTTTCAGGACTAGGAGTAGGAGTAGGGGTGCTCTAGATAGTGCCCACTCTTGCCAATTTCCTTCAAATGACATTGCCTTCCTTAAATCAGGAATTAAGTATGATTATCTGCAGAAATGAATTTTAACATTTAACAAAACATTTAGCTTTGGAGCCACTAGGAGCCAAGCTCAGTATGATGGCACCTAACCATCTGGAGGAGGGAAAAAAACGTTACATCTCCAGACATCTGCAGAGTGATGTCAGTAAGGGATGGGTTTACAATGAAAAGCACAATAGACAAAGGAGGATCATAGATCTAAGAATGAAGAACCCTCAAAACAGCTTCTGGCTACTACTGGACAATTGTTTCTTTCTATGTCTATCCCAAATCCTAGGATCGGTGAATAAACTAAGTTGTAGATTCTATTCTATTTTTATTAATTGAAACACTGTTTTTCAGGCATTCCTTTAAGAGCCTACTCGTGCTGCTTCTGTTTTTAATCAACTCTTAGATTGTTTTGGTGCTATTAATCTGCTCTTGATTAATTGCAGTTTTCTCTGAAACCATTCTTAAAAAGAAATCTATTTTACAAAAAAGAAAGAAAGAAAATAATTAAAAACAAATTGGCTTTGGAGATTTAGGGAATAGAGACTTATTTATCCAAATATTTACTGTATGTGTTATATGAAAATTAGTCCTGCTGAATTCAATTAAGTGTTAAATATTTTCATTTGTTTCATTTAAAACTTGTGTATGGCACCCCCAAAAACAAAGTATTCTGAGTAATTTACGACATAAAAGCAATTCAATTATAAAATAAAACAATGGGGATTTAAAATCAATGTGAACATTGGTAGAACCTACATTATAACAAGTTTTACACTGATTATATATGAGTATATGGGGAAGAACTGTAGCCTCTGCAAAATATATGCACAATGATTCAAATTCTTGGCTCCAACATTTCTTTTGTAATAATTTATTTAGAAGCATTAAGAAAAATTATCATCATCTATTGTAGTCTTTCTAAATTATACATTTGCAATATAGTCAGGTAATACAGGCTTGCCTTAAAAAGATTTGACTAAAGTAAGTATTTTGGAGCTCTTTAAACAATATAATGTATGAGGGTGGATGTTTATTTTCCGAGCTTGTGGGTTGGTTTCTATACTCGAGCTACAGATATTTGCCACTATCACAAACATAATGTATTAAAATAGTTATGTATGTATGTTAACCTTCATACTGTCTGTTTAAATTGTACCCATTGTCATGTTTTTCCTCTCCCTCCAGGTCCTTTCAATATGTCCCAAGGACATGAGAGCAGATATTTGTGTGCATCTCAATCGGAAGGTTTTTAACGAACATCCAGCTTTTCGGCTAGCTAGTGATGGTTGCCTGAGAGCACTTGCAGTGGAATTCCAGACGATCCATTGTGCTCCCGGAGACCTTATCTATCACGCTGGTGAAAGCGTGGATGCCCTCTGCTTTGTTGTCTCAGGATCATTAGAAGTCATACAGGATGAAGAGGTGGTGGCCATCTTAGGTAGGATGATGAAGTGGTGGCCATCTTGTATGTCCACTATTACTCTGATAACAATGGGGAATTTTTGTACACTCTAATGTGATAAGGTAATTGTTTAAAATGTCAAGGTGGTACTATTGCCCAGTTCTTCTTGTTTAGCAATTTCTATTTAGAAATTTGTTATAGGTAAAATCCATTGATGAGTTAATTTTTTGGCAAAATTAGACTACAAAAGTTTAGACGGTGTTTGAATCTATTTCTCCCATTTATCTATTGTGCTTAATTCTTATTTATTTATTTATATAAAATAAATATTCATATCTTCCCTTTCCCCTGAAGGCTCATGAAGGTGTACACTGAAATTTCTCCCTTGGTTTTTAACCACAAGAATGTTGTAAGGCTGTGATGGCGAACCTATGGCATGCGTACCAGAAGTGCCACAGAGAGCCATCTCTCCAGACATGCCAGTCGTCGCCCGTTGCGCTTCTGAGTTCCGACATGCCAGCCAGCTGGTCTTCATGTGCACGGGAGCACTGGAAACTGGAAGACCAGTGGCCAGTGTGCATGTGCACACCAGAAACTGGAAGATCATCTTCCCGGTGTGCACAGGTGCACTGGGCGGTTGCTCTTCCAGTTTTTGGCATGTGTGTATCTGCGTGCTCCCATTTCAGCACTTGGTGCCATAAAGTTTTGCCACCACTGCTGTAAGGGCTTGAGCTGAAACAGCAATTAGTTACCTAGGAACAAAAATTGATCAGCCTACTCCCCCTGCCCCATCCATCATGGGGGTCATGGTAGCGGTGTTCCAATATCTCAGGGGTTGTCACAAAGAAGAGGGAGTCAGCTTATTCTCCAAAGCACCTGAAGGTAGGACAAGAAGCAATTGATGGAAACTAATGAAGGAGAGAAGCAACCTAGAACTAAGGAGAAATTTCCTGATAGTTAGAACAATCAATCAGTGGAACAACTTACCTCCAGAAGTTGTGAATGTTGCAATGTTGGACATTTTAAAGAAGAGATTGGACAACCCTTTGTCTGAAATGTTATAGAGTTTCCTGCCTGAGCATAGAGTTGGACTAGAAGACCTCCAAGGCCCCTTCCAACTCTCTTATTCTATTCTGTTCACCCCAAATTTGTTTACTCTATTAGTAAAAGTCATTTTTTAAAAAAAAATAATCCTTCTTTATGCCCTCATACATTTTGAGAGTAGATTGTGAGAGCATAATTATTTCAAGCTACCAAATAATGGGCACAAGGTTACCTAGATGCGAACATTAATTGCTGACTGTTAGGAGCTACACATAATTTTCTATTCCTGTTTATATTATGCACAATATTAAATACAATTAAGAAAATAAATAAATAAATAAATAAATACATGTTATTTTTCTCCTGCCCATGACTTGCTTTAATGTAGTAATTAGCTAGAAATGTAACATGCTTGGCTATTGTATGAGCTTGCTAATGCTGTGGTAATGAAGTGTGTGTAATATAATAACAGCCTCCCCAATGAAACATCACAAAGTATGCCGCTCATCCCATCAAAATGAGAGACATTATTCTAAAACTACACCCATCAGAACAGAAATAATTCATTCATAAAAATGTGAATTGTTTGCTTGGCATAATATTGATTTTCAGCGGGAAAAACAAACATACCCACCTCATTTAGATTTAACAATGGGGAGAAGCCACAAGAAGCTGTAGAAACTGTTGATGGGGAATGAAACTTTAGAACATAACTTTCTTTGGACCAAGGCTACATTTGATTACCTGTTTCCCAAAGTAAACAGTCAATAAATTAAAACTAGATGGATCAGTTATATACAGTCATTATCCTTAAAACCTATGTATTAAATAACCCTATATATTAAATAAATATCTTCTTTCCTCATTTCAAAACTTACAATTTGATGAGCAATTTGGAAAAGCTTTGATGGCTGCATTCAAGATCCTGGTATCTAACATTATGCAGAATCATCCTAATGTTAACTGCCCTGGTAAAACATTTTCAAATCAGGGAGCACCAAAAGATTTACTTAAGGATTTACTCCTCTCACATGGTACAGTTTCTCCCTCATGAGGCTTATTTCAGGTGGGATTTAGGAATCATCCTTATCTCATCTTCTCATTTTTAAAATCAGTTGTGTGGACAAAGTCAGTCTCTGTCCTGAGGTGATTTGGCTTCTCTTTTAGTAAACTTGGTGGCCCTCAATCTACTTTTAACAATTTTTATTTATTTATTTATTTTGTCAAGTACGTATTAGATAATATATATAAGTATAAGCATGAATTGAATACATAAAATGAATACAATTAAAGGGAACATTAGGACAGGGATGGTAGGCACGTTAGTGCTCTTATGCACACCCCTTACGGACCTCTTAGGAAAGGGGTGAGGTCAACAGAAGCCAGTCTAAGGTTAAAATTTTGGGGTTTTGGGGATGAAACCACAGAGTCTGATAGTGCATTCCAGGCATTGACCACTCTGTTGCTGAAGTCATATTTTCTACAATCGAGTTTGGAGCGGTTCACTTTAAGTTTGTATCTATTGTGTGCTCGTGTATTGTTGTGGTTGAAGCTGAAGTAGTCATTGACAGGTAGGACATTGTAACAGATGATTTTATGAGCTATGCTTAGATCATACCTAAGGCAGCATAATTCTAAATTTTCTAAGCCCAAAATTTCAAGTCTGGTGGCATAAGGTATTTTGTTGCGAGCGGAGGAGTAGAGGACTCTTCTTGTGAAATACAGTGTTTCTGGACATGTTCAATTGTATTAATATCCGATATGCAGTGCGGGTTCCAGACAGATGAGCTGTATTCGAGAATTAGTCTAGCAAACGTTTTGTATGCTCTGGTTATTAATGTAAGAAGCTATGCAAGATTAGGTTTACAACCCTTAATGCTTTTTTGGCGATGTGCAAGGAATCAATCAATCTTCCCTCAAGGAGGATCCTTCTCTTTTTTTCTGTCATCCTGATGACAACAAAGAAGAGGTGGAACAGATGAGAGGGAAAGGAGAAATGATGAGAAAATGAAAGAGATTGAAAAGAGGATGGAAGAAAGAAAAAAAGTAGAAAGCAAGCATGGCTGTAAACACTTTAGTGTCTGGTCTTACAAGAATGTTCTTCACTCATGTTTCTCAGATAATGTGGCTCTTCATAGAAACCAGTTCTTAGAACTGTTTTGGCCCTATTATTTCCCAAGAGTCCATTGATGGATTACACCCTGTTCCTTACAGTTACTCTCATTTACCTTGCTGTAGTTACCGTACATGAAACTCATTTTTAAAAAATAAAAAAGGATGAGTATAAGAGATGTGTACAAGAGCAAGCAGAGCTGAACTGTTTAAATACATTTTCTGCTATATATAATGTCACATTCTTCATTTTTACTTCATCCTATTAGAATACTTCTAATATATTTTCTAATAGGATGAATACTTCATCCTTTTAGAAAATATATGAACTAAGGTGGTTGTAGAATAAAATGCTTTGGATAGAATGTGGAGATCTAAAGCTTTCAAGTACACATTCTTCTTTCTAATATGGCATCCGAACGGTGTCACATCCTTCTTAGAATCCCATTTATCTACAAGCAATTAGCAAAGAATAAATGGAATATAACTGCAGAAGCAGAAATTTCTACAAAAATGTGCCTATTAGGGCAAATTGTGTTAAAATGTGCACAAAAAGGGAAACTTAACAACAGAAAGGAATAAATTTGAGTGTGTATGTTAAATCACAGATCAATGTGGAAATTGGATGGAGTAGAGTTGGAGTGAAACCAACTAAGATCAAAATTAGATAAAATTGTCCACTACTGGTTCATATTGATTTGCTATAGTAGATGGCAGTTGTTTTCTGGGGATAACAGCCAACTAATGCCTACACTTTTAGGAGGGGATGATTTACTATCAACCAGCTAAAGATCTTTTGCCAATTAAATGCTGACTTGTAACCAATTACTATTAATTCCTTTGCTACAGTTTGCAATGGGAACATATTAAGACTAATAAATTTTAGAGAATATTGAATAAAGATGTCTGCTTTTTTTGATATATGGAATAACTTAACATTCAGCAAGCATTAACAATGTACATCTTTCAAAGACAGAGAAAGCATCGTAGATTTGGGACTGTACTCTACTCTAGAGATCAGATTATTATTTTTCAACATCACTAGGTTACCTCTTACCAATTAATTGCTGTTAAAGGAAAAAGTCAATGGTCCCACAGTTGTCTTGATTAAATAGTGTTCAGTTATGCTTCCTAGCCTTTCCAAACATGCCTTAAACCCAATCTAAGAAGTCTTCCTCCAAATTGCCTTTGGCTGCAATTCATGTTCTTCTATGTTGTGAAATGAAGCTAGGAGGCCAAGTATCACACTTTCCTATTGCAAAGCAAAGGATTGGAGACATATATACTTGTAACACTTTCCTTCTGTTACAGAGGCATGTGGAAGAAAAAGAAAAGGATTTTAGTTTCAGTGATTCCACAGCAGCCTGGAGTTAGCTACTACCCAATTGCATTTAAGTTAGTGGTCCTTGCCAAAGACATCTAAGCTACTGCCCATTCTTTTATCTTATGAAGGCAAAATCAGTGGTGAAATTCAATTTTTTCTACTACCCGTTCTGTGGGCGTGGCTTGGTGGGTGTGGCGTAGCTTGGTGGGCGTGGCTTGGTGGGTGTGGTGTGGCTTGGTGGGCTTGAGAGGGGAAGGATACTGCAAAATCCGCATTCCCTCCCCACTCCTTGGGGAAGGACATTGCAAAATCTCCATTTCCACCCCACTCCGAGGCCAGCCAGAGGTGGTAACAATAACAGAGTTGGAAGGGATCTTGGAGGTCATCTAGTCCAATCCCCTGCTCACCCAGGAGACCTATACTAGGGATTCGAACCACCGAACTGCTGGCCTTTCTGACTGACAAGCTCAGCGTCTTAGCCACTAAGCCACCTAGCTAGGCTGGTTTCTAAACTACTCAAAATTTCTGCTACTGGTTCTCCAGAACCTGTCAGAACTTGCTGGATTTCACCCCTGGGCAAAATCCATTAATTCATTACCTCCAGAATATGCATGATTGTCGTACTTTTAGCATGTCCACATTCACCTTTGTTTCCATATTGATTATGTCCTCAAAGTTCCAGTGCTAAGCTAGCCTGGGTCTTCCATAACACATCTGATGTTTATTCTTGGATGGCTCAGACCTTCTGGGATACCAGATCTATTGAGATAAGAAAAGCCCTTTAGTGATAATGAAGCAGAACAGCCAGTGACTTCCTAAAGCAGGGGTGTCAAACTCACATCATCACAGCAGCATCACATGATGTATCAGGACTTTTTCCCCTTCGCTAAACCACGTGTGGGCATGGCCAGTGCGTGACCCATCTGGCCCATGGGCTGGGAGTTTGACAGCCCTGTCCTAAAGCATAGTCAAAGAGAGAAATATTAGACTAAAGATTCAGATGTAACATTTTTATGTAGCACTAAGGCTTCCTACTCTTCCAAGCCTAGCAAGAGTTTAATTTAACATCTGTAAGGACAAACCTGTTGTGGTCTGCCAGCAGAGTTGGACAGTGAGGAGGCTGGGGAGGAACATGGGCCAGTCCTGGAGTCTGGGGAAGGCCTGGACGAGGGCTCTGTGTCAGAGGCAGAGATGGGGCCAGGGCCATCTGGGAGTGATACGCGGATTCCGGAGCCCCCAGAGTCAGACAGCAGAGGAGCCTGTTCCTAGTGCACACATGCGCAGAGCTGCCAGAAAGCAAGAGCAGCTAAAGCAAAAGGGACGACTAGGGAGTAAGGCCAGGAGATGATTGGTCCCTCCCATAAGGCTTAAAAGAGAATCAAAGGCACTTGGGTCTTTTGCAGGAAAGCAACGTTGCTAACTCTGTTAGCAATCCAGTCAGCATCTCTTGTTTGTTTCTGAACTCCATGGGGCTTTGCCAAGTAACGCCTTTGACAGGGTGTCAAAGAAGATAAAAGTTGGTGATTACCCTGAAGGACTTCTTCAGAAGGACTTGTTTTGCAACTAATTGGGACTCAGCTGGGAATGAACGTACCGTATATACTTGAGTATAAGTCGACCCAAATATAAGCCGAGGCACCCCATTTTACCACAAAAACCTGGGAAAACTTATTGACTCGAGTATAAGCCAGGGGTGGGAAATGCAGCGGCTACTGGTAAATTTCAAAATAAAAATAGATACCAATAAAATTACATTAATTGAGGCATCAGTAGGTTAAATGTTTTTGAATATTGATTTCAAAGAAAAACAGTAAACTAGCTCTGTAAGTGGAAAAGAGGATCAACAAAAACAAAAATCTTGTCACCATGGTGAAGAGAAGCAGTTGTGAAATGAGTGACATGGTTGTTAAGAATGCTACAATGGGCATAAATGATGACCAGTCATAAGTGCAAGGACCTGTCAGAAATCACTTTTTTCTGCCCTCTGGGTAGTCCTTTTGTGCATATGGACTACTCAGAGGGCTGAAAAAGTTATTTTTGACTGGTCCTCGCACTTGTGACCAGTCCTCGAACTTATGACTGTTCTCACATTTTACATTTTTGCCCTATCTTGTCACCATGGTGAAGAGAAGCAGTTGTGAAATGAGTGACATGGTTGTTAAGAATGCTGCATGGGCATAAATGTGAGGATGGTCATAAGTGTGAGGACTGGTCAAAAGTGCGAGGACCTGTCAGAAATGACTTTTTTCAGCCCTCTGAGTAGTCCCTATACACATATATCACATGACCAGCTAGCCACGCCCACCCAATCACTGGCTTGATCTAATTTCAGGCAAGTTCAAGCTTCTGTTAAGAGATACCTGCATTCTCTCTCTCTCTCTCTCCCTCCTTTTTCTTTTTCTTTCTCTTTCTTTCTTTGTCTCTTTCTTTCTTCTCTCTCTCTCTCTTTCTTTCTCCCTCCCTTTCTCCTTCTCATCTGGCATTCTTAGAGCTCCACTACTGATTAGCTTAGCCCAGGGGTGGGTAAATGTGGCCCTTTTATAACCTGTGGACTTCAACTCCCAGAATTCCTGAGACAGCCAAGCTGGGAGAATTCTGGGAGTTGAAGTCCACAGGTTGTAAAAGGGCCACATTTACCCACTCCTGGCTTGGCCTGAGCAACGATAGCTAGCAGCCAATTACAAGAAGCTCTCAACTCAAGCTCAGTGCACATGGGATCTCCCTAAACAGTAAGGATTTCTTTGTTTCTTTCTCCCTGCAACTTCTGGGAGCCAAAAAGGGGCGCGGGGGAGGGGCACTGCATCCCCCCCATGCCCCATTTTGGCTTTAACAAGCCTGCCTGCAACTTCTGGGAGCCAAAAAGGGGCACGGGGGAGGGGCGCCGCACCCCCCCATGCCCCATTTTGGCTTTAGCAAGCCTGCCTGCAACTCCTGGGAGCCAAAAAGGGGCACAGGGGAGGGGCGCGGCAACCCCCCATGCCCCATTTTGGCTTTAGCAAGCCTGCCTGCAACTCCTGGGAGCCAAAAAGGGGCATGGGGGAGGGGCGCCGCACTCCCCCCATACTCCATTTTGGCTTTAGCAAACCTGCCCGCAACCCCGGAAGCCAAAACAGTTGCAGGAAAAAAGGCATTTTTTCATCACTCCATTATAAGCCGAGTGGGGCTTTTTTCAGCATGAAAAACATGCTGAAAAACTCGGCTTATACTCGAGTATATACGGTAATTCTCAGCTGTTACAATAAAATAGGTTTGTTTGGGTCTAATTGTGTGTTGTAATAACTCAGTAAGCCTAGGTCACAACAAAGCCATTTTTAAAGATACGGTAGACCATTTCGGTTTGCCACCTTGATATCCTTGCAGAAAGAATATGGCATGATTTATTAAGTTATATTAAGTGAAACAAATTGAAGAGCAAATAGTGTATATTGATGTTTAACAGTAGTAATTTTACTTTTCTCCCATGTATTTCAACATTTCAACCTTTATTTGATCAGTGACTGGTAAGAATTTCAATCCATCCTAGCTTCAATAGGAGCAGCTTTAATTACCTTTCACTCTTTTTATCATCCTGGGTAAACCATCCTGTGAATTACTTATTATGTCACCAAGAATTCTGATAGAAAAAATATAAATTGATCTCAAAGGGAATTACGCAATAAAGAGTTTGACTAGGCCTTTTCCTAACGTAGTTTTGTCAAATTGCTTAGCTGCAATGATTTATGAAGCTGGTTTATCTTTCAAACAACAGAAAAAAGTGATTGGCAGTGGAGCAGCTGCAGAGATGGAAGAATCTGTGCCTGGTGAATGAGGAAAACCTCCTCCCATCCTTGAGTTACGCTGCATGAAATGGTAGAGAAGAGATCAAATAATGGCCCCTTCTAGTGTTGAAGTTATCTTATACTAAGTGTTATTTCTCAAAGGCAAAAAAAGAAAGAAAGAAAGAAAAGCATTTGTTAGTGGTAAAGTTGATTTTGAGATACAGGTAGTCGACTAACAACCGCAATTGAGCTCAACATTTCTGTTGTTAAGCGAGATGTTTGTTAAGTGGGTTTTGACCCATTTTATGACTTTTCTTGTCACATTTGTTAAGTGAATCACTGCAGGTTAAGTTAATAGCAAGGTTTTTAAGTGAAGCTGGCTTCCCCATTGACCTTGCTTGTCAGAAGGTCGCAGAAGGGGATCATGTGACTCCAGGGATACTGCAACCATCCTAAAGATGAACCAGCTGCCAAGCATCTGAATTTTGATCATGTGACATAGGGATACCGTAATAGTCATAAGTGTGAAAACTGATCATAAGTCATATTTTTCAGTGCCGTTGTAACTTCGAATGGTCACTAAACTGTTGTAAGTCGAGGACTATCTGTACTTTGCTTAGTATCTGTCTATGGAGGTTCTCAATCATCCAGATCATGGTTGTCCCAAAGGTGCTTTTCAAAAGGCAGCTGGACTTTCTTGTTTTTTTCTTTGAAGACATTTTGCCAAGACATCCAAGAAGCTTCTTCTGTCTAAGTTCTGTCTCAGTTTGCTTAGTATCTTAAACTTAGTATCTTAAAAACTATCTATGCATAGTTAGCATAGTCAGTATACTGTAAGCATACTCGTCTATTAAAAGTCATGTCTGAACCCTTCCTGACTGGGTTCAAGCCTGAGCATGAGACAGAAATGGCACTAGTTCTTCTTTGGGAGTGTCTTATACACCAAATGTAGCCCCGCCAAGTGTTTCCTCTTTTTGCTTCTGTGTTTTGCCAACTGATCGGATGTGTAATCCAAACCAGTCAGAGACCTGTGGTGAATAAAATCAAGGATTTGTGAACTTTTGTCCCACAAAAATCCCTGAAAATTATTGAAAGGAATTGTAATCCTCTAAAAATATTCATTAAAGTGTCTCTTTCAGGTCTCATCTTGTTTATGTTTGTCATGTCATGAAACCTGGAAAATCTGTTTGACCAGAAACAGTTGTAAATATATATGTGTGTTTGAAGAGCAATTACTTTCAGTTCTTTAAAAACTGATGTTGATCAACCAAAAGACCATCTGTTTCTCTTGCTAATAGTTATTAAATCCCAGTAGTTACCTCCAAATGTTCAATCTTCATTCAGTTTCCTTATACTTCAAAACCTAATAATTTGTTAGTTTGGGCATGTGGCTATGTAGCAGTGGTGAAATGTAAAATTTGTTACTACTGGGTCTGTGGGCATGGCTTGGTGGGGGAGTAATGTGACTGGGTGGGCATGGCTAACTTTTTTTAAAAAAAACTTTTAAAAGCATTTTTTCTACAACCTCTTCAGCATTTAGAAAAAATGCTTTTAAAAGTAAAAAAAAAAGCCTCTGATGATTGCGCAGCTCATTTGGGCATGGGGGGAGGCAGGGATTTTTGCTACCGTTTCTCCGAACCACCCACTGCCATCGCTACCGGATCGGGCGATCCGGTCCGAACCAGGAGCATTTCACCCCTGCTATGTAGGTTATTAGGATGGGCAGCCCAGTGGATCAAACCACCTTCTCAGAAGTTTGTGATCTCATAAGCCTAGATAGTCAGGTTGACACAGACAACTTGTGGTCAAAGATTACCTTTTTCTAAGGGGACTGTATTGGATCTTGATTCTATACATTCTTGCTAGTTCAGACAAGATGCTGGTCCTAACTTCCAAAGGTAGACCATATATGGCAAGTCAGTTAGATCTCACTAGATGCTTCTTGGGCCCAGATCATTGCTCAGATATATTTGGTTATATCAAGTACATTATTAGGGCTGTAGCCAAGAAAGTCTGTCATCAGTTCAAAGTATACTTCCTTTCAACTTTCTTAGGCATCATCATCATCTTGGTTGATTGTTCTCCCTGTCAGAAAATTTCTCCTTATTTCTAGGTTGAATCTCTCCTTGATCAGTTCTTAGATATCTTGAATGCATGACTTCAGATATAAATTTACCAAGATCCTGAGGTCAGCTCATGCATATTCCTCCCTAATGTTTTTTTACTGACAATTTTATCCATTATCAGGATATTCTATGCTCGTGTAACTCAATTTCTTGGTCTTAAATAATAAAATTGTAGCAGGCAGCAGACTCGTAGCAAGTCAGAATTCAACCAATAATAAATTCATGATAAGTGTGCATTAGCAACAGCCCTCATTAGCACTCCTAACTTTATATTAAGAAATCCACCACAGGTGAATGCAAGTTAACTGTAGTACAAATCAATCAGCAATAAAAAAAAAATCTCTTGTTATATTTTTATGAAGAAAAACTCCCATCAGGCCTTATTATAGCCTTTATAAGACAGTTTTCATTATATATCTATGATGCTGTCATTCACCTTTAAAACATAAATGGGATAATAGATTAAAACTGGCTGTTATCTTTAAAAAACACTTTCTGGGCCTTTTCTAAACTGCACAATATTATAGGAAAACCACAAAGTATGAAAGAACCACAGTGGCTTTTGTGGGACTAACGACAGATTAGTTTAAATTAGAGAGCAAAGCTCACATAGGTTGGGCACTGTTGGCAGAAAAACATAGGAATAAGAAAACCAAACTTCTTGATTTAAGAAGAAAGCTGGAATGTAGTAGACATATGTGTTCATGTTTATATCTCCTTAAAGATCTTTAAAGCATTGGAAAAGTAGAGTTGATTTTGGTGTATGATTTTTTTAAAATTATAAATTTTATATATTTATTTTTATCTATTAAGTATATTTAAGTATATCCTTTGTCCTAGTATACTAGAGTGATATATAAAAAGCATAAAGGCAAAATATGTTATACTATAATACCATATATGTTACAATACAGTACAATTCCTAAAGTTATAAGTTATTAAAATAAATTAGAGGCATACAAAATAACTGTGTGTAAGAGAATGTGAAAGCACAGGATTTAATTCAGGATAATTTAAAATAATTTAACCTATTTGGAACAGCATCCATAATGTCTATCATACATATTTAAATATCTTAAAACTGGGTCAGTTCCTACCTTGTCATTTAGGTAAAATAACATTTTAAAATATCATTTTAAAAAAAATAACCCCAAAATCTTTATATAACATTTCTCAAGTTAGGAATTTATTACACAGCTGTAAATATTTTGCAAAGTTTTGCATAAGTCAATCTTTGCATACATTGGAATTGCCCTACCCAAAACAAGATATATGTCAGTGGTAGAATTCAATTTTTTTTACTACTGGTTCTGTGGGCATGGCTTGGTGGGCGTGGCTTGGTGGGCATGGCTTGGTAGGCATGGCAGGGAAAGAATACTGAAAAATCTCCATTTCCACCCCACTCCAGGGGAAGGATACTGCAAAATCCTCATTCCCTTCCCACTTTTGGGGGAAGGATATTGCAAAATCTCCATTGCCACCCCACTCTAGGGCCAGCCAGAGGTGGTATTTGCCGGTTCTCCAAACTACTCAAAATTTCTGCTACCGGTTCTCCAGAACCTGCTGAATAGCACCCCTGGTATATGTGCAATACCTGAAAGTGCAGAGTTGAAGGACTTACCAGTAATTGCTGGATAAGAAAGAAGGAGAAGAGATGGCATTACAGTATTGAAGACTATGTGGATGGCAAGAATACTGGGGAAGCTGCCGAGGTGAAATGTTCAGGCTGATCAATCTTCCTTATTTGATGACCTTATTAGTGGGCTTTTTTCTCCTTGTAGAGCTCTATAACATGCAAGTATATTGTCCATTCCTTTGTCTGTCCCTCAAGAAGCATAGGGCATTGGGGACTACTTTGGCAAACTATGCTGTTGCCAATGCAGTCTCATCAGATAGGATTTGATTACCTCTTGAACATCATTAGCATCGGTCTTCATCTTCAAATGCTTGGAAAGCTGTGCAGCTTTTTTTCTATCACCCCTTTGTGTGTTTCTTCACAAGCCTATTTCTCTTTTGCATCTAATCCCTATCCGCATCTTTTACATAATTATTGTATTTGCGTTAAAACTCGCAATGACCCCTTCTGACCATGAATTACATAAGTGATATATTCAGCAATAGAAAGAAAACTTCAATATTGTTTAAACAATGTTTAAAACATGCCTGAAAGAGGTAATAGTCTAAAAGGGCAGGACTGCCAAGAGCATTATTGATTACAAACAAAATCTTGAATGGGATCTCCTGTATTATCCATTGTTTTTCCTAACTTGGGAACAAAACTACCAATGAATCAATCTTCAGAAAATGTTGTTGTGATCTAAATAGTAAGATCTGAATGACATTACACAACAGGTGCAGTGGTTAGACTGCAATATTGCAGGCCACTTTTGCCCATTGCCAGGAGTTTGATCCTGACCAGTTCAAGATTGACTTAGCCTTTGATCCTTCTGAGATCGGTAAAATGAGGACCCAGATTTTGGGGGGCAATATGCTGACATTTGTAAACCACTCAGAGAGTGCTGTAAAGTACTATGGAACAACGTATAAGTGCTATTGTCTGCCCTGGAGGCCATCTTTTTCTTTGGATCTTCAGGGCTGCCACACTTAGTGCTGTGGGAAAGTGGGAGGGGGGTTGCATGGAGTTGGTAGAGTTATTTAGCCATAACAACATTCTTTTCTCTGAGAGTCAAGGACGTTCAGCCTGCACCTGGAGTGGCATCACTGTGAGGCATCTCTGGTTGGGGTGGTGGACTGATTGGACTATGTGATGGACATGTGGGTGCAGGGGAAGGGACTTTTACTTTCCTTTGGGAAACCTGGGAGCTTTTAGATTCAGGTTTTCCCAGATGTGCCAATATGACATCTCTAATAAAATGAAACTTTAAGGAACTCCCTGCCTCGGAGTCTTCTTTCATTGGGGGGGGGTGTTACTTGGAACCCTGACAGCTATTACTATTGCTATAACTAATAATCTTAAATATACAACTATTTTCTGTGCTGAAAAGGGATGTATGGATTAGTTGATTTTTTTTATTCCATATTCTATATTCCATATGTGTCTGATCTATCCTGTTTCTGCATAAATCTGAAATTTTCTTTTAGGCACACAATACTTTACATTCTTTTAACAATCCTTTTCAAAAGTAATAATTCAGTATACTCTCAGTTATGTTTGCATTTAAATAAAAAAAAACCTTATCACTGCATTTACAGGAATATGAGAATTTTTTTAAATTTTTTTTTTAAAAAATTAATTTTTTTAAAAAAAACAGCTAAGACTAAATACAAATTAAAATCAAGCTGTGGCTTGAGTCTTGAAAGAGAAGAGTGATACATCGGTATTCTATATCTGTTTTGTGTATATACATATGTACATCTCTAATTCCAGCATTATATAACGATATTTCTTTAGTTTAGGTTCTTTTTGGTATTCCCTTCTTGTTTTATATGTTTTATTTTTGTTGCGTTTTCTTTTTGTCTAACCAATCGTACCATTTTTGCCAAATTAAGTAATTATCTGTCTCTTCTTTGTCTTGTAGCTCTTTGGTTAATCTATCCATCTCGGCGCAATCCAATATTTTTTGTATTATTTTTCCTTGTGTTGGTGTCCCTTCCTGTTTCCACATTTGCACGTAGGTCATTCTCGTGGCCGTCAAGATGTGGATTATTAAATATTGTTTTTCTTTGTCGTATTGTTTTGTTAATATTCCTAAAAGATAGGTTTCTGGTTTTAGAGGCACACTTTGAGAGATAATTTCTTCCAATTGTTTCTATATTGCTTTTCAAAATTCTTTTGCCTTTGGGCACGTCCACCACATATGGTATAGTGTCCCTTTGTGTGTCTTACTGGAATATGAGAATTTTAAGATAACTCTTCCAATCTGCATATTATTTGAAGAAATTGTTAAAATACAAAGGGACTGAAAACCTTAAGCACCAATAGTTTGGGGAGGTTAACCGA
The DNA here is from genome assembly GCA_012654045.1 of Ptyas mucosa. Taxonomy (NCBI): domain Eukaryota; kingdom Metazoa; phylum Chordata; class Lepidosauria; order Squamata; family Colubridae; genus Ptyas; species Ptyas mucosa. The sequence goes on from WNWU01000001.1 coordinate 75,412,294, forward strand.
TATAGGGGTGGTTTGCTAGGATTTGGACATCAGCTTTTGAGAGTAAAAACAGTTCACACTCTGTTGCACAAAAGCTTCCATAGTGATGCTTTGTTTAAGTGCCCTGTGATCTTTCTGTTGCAATAGATGCATGTCGAAAGAGGGCTGTACAGATAATACTTTTTTTTATTAAAAAGTTTTACAAACAAAATTAAACATTTTCCCCCCTCCCCCACCCCTTTCATATTTTTAATAAAACACCTTTACATCACTTTAACATTCCGAATTTTACCTCTGTGTTTAAATACAATTTAAAGTGATATTTAAACAACCCCAACTTCTCAATTATGTTTACATTATATAAAATCTTTCCCCCCACACACCCAACCCATCCCACCCCTCCCTTGACTTCCCAAAGCAGTAGCAGAGTACTACAAACAAACATAAGCATATACTAAAATAAGCTAACATACTAAAAAAAAAAAATTCAAAATTATCCAAAACTCGTTTAACTCCCCTAATTAAATTTTATCAACCTCCCTGGAAATACAAATAACAAAAAAAAAGAAAAGGAAAAGAAAAAAAAAACACCAATAAAAAAGGGGGAAAAAATGAATGAAAACCAAAAACAAAATCCTAAACAAATTTCCTGCCTTCCTCCCACACCTTCTTTTCAACTTCTATATTAAAGCCTTAATTTTTAGTCATTCTTTATACTTGTTAAAGTTATGCAAATATGTATATATATATATATATTTGAATAAGTTTAAAATTATTCATTTGCAACAGTAATAAAACTAAAATTATTATCCCTCTTTTTAACTTAAATGTTTCTTACTATAAAAAAAAAGAAAAAGGAAAAGGAAAAAGGAAGGAAAAAGCAAACCCCCTTAAACCCTTATAATTGTTAGGATTTTTAAAATAACTTTAAAATTATACATTTCCAACAATAAAAAAGCTAAAATTATTATCCATTTTTTTAACTTGTTAAAATTAAACATTTTTTACCAGAAAAGAAAAAAAAAACAAATCCCTTAAATCTTTTAAAAGAGTAATTTTAAAATTATACATTTGCTATTTTACATTTCCAACAATAATAAAGCTAAAATTATTAATCATCTCCTTAACTTATTAAAATTCAACATTTTTCCCAAAAAGAAAATGAAAAGAGGCAAACCCCTTACACCCTATATCTCATATTATTATTATTATCTTTTTTCTTTCTTTTTTTAATTTCTTTTTTCTAAAAAGAAAAGAATATCAATAAAACTTCTTAAATCATTATAAATGTAAATCCCCAAGCTTCCGGAAGGTAGCCAACATTCTTTAATTTAACCATTATAATAATAAGGAAAAGAGAAAAAAAACACATTATCCTTTATACCTATGAAACATCCATAACCTTTAAAACCATCAAAAATAAAAGTCTTGCAATTTTTTCTTTTTTTAAATTTCTTCCAATCTCTTGTTAGCCACAATTCTGTCCCCCTTCCTTCTGACCCTCCTAACAATTTCTTAAAATTGTCCTGAGGTTGAAATATCATAAAAAATCCCTTCAAGTTTGTTGTCTTGTCCCTTAGCTTGAATTTATAGTCCTGTTTCCACCATTTCTTGCTTGTATAATCCAGCAGACCTCTGTAGCCCTGATTCCACCATTTCTTCCTTGTATAGTCCAGCAGATCCTTCCTTTGTGTGGCAGACCTCAAATTAGCAAATAAATCCTCCTCTTGTAATAATTTATTCAGTTGCTGTTCTTCCAAAGAAAAATGTAAAATATCCACCACAACTTCCATTTGTACCAAGTCTCCCAGCATACAGGTCCCTGCAGCGTGTATTTCAATCTGTAAATTCTGCTGTATAATGTCTTGTGGATTCCCCAGCAGCACTTCATTATCAGACTTATGTTCATTTAAAACCAACAAATTAGAAATAATAGTGTCTGAAAGTTCTTTAAAAATCTTTGCAATTTCAATTCAAATATCTTTTATTTTTAAAAGTCCACCTTCAGCCATTATTTCAGCTTTTACTTCCATTCCAGCTCCAGTCTAAACATTTTTCTGTAGGTCTTTATCTGCTACAAATGTAACAGGCTCTAACAATCACTTTCACTAGATGCCATTTTTTTAACAGTTTACCCGGAGTTAAAGATTAAACAGTCCCAATTTACACTCTCCTGCTCTGCTTAGCCAGCTTCATGATGCCAATTCAGAAAGTAGAAAAAAAAATTTTTAAATCCAGAATCTTAAAATATTACCCCGAATGTTTTTAGTTGCTTGGTGTGGTCGCGCCGTTTCGCTCTGCATCAGCAGAGGCGTTCCAGGTCTGGAGCTGCTTGGCTGGCTTCTGGGGAGCTCCTCTTCTTCGCACCCCAGGATTTTTCCTGGGGGGCTTTGAGGAGCTCTACCCCCACCAGCCTGCTCTTCGGTCTCCCCTTTGCCCGGGGAGAAACTTTTTGAACCTCCCGACAGCGCTGAACAGCTGTTCGGGGATTCTTACGAAACCAGGAAGCGGGCACCTAATCCTAGGTGTCTTCAACGAACGCGGAGCCACCGGAAGTCCGATAATACTTTTGATGATATTTCAGTTGAAGTGCCTTTTCAAACCAACACCCTAGATTAAAACAGACTTCCCTATCTACAGAAGCTTAATTCACCCTTTAAAACTTAGTTTTAATTTCATAAAATTTTGCAATGGAAAATGATGAATATTAGTGGTGTAGTCTCAGAAAGCTCTATGATATGTAAAAATGGAGCTGAGTAGCTCTGAATGGGCCCACTCTGTGTATTTGCTTTCTTCAACTCCATTATTTGTTTCAGGAGCAGCATTATGATACCATCTTAAAAGCAGACAAAGCAAGAAGGAATGGATTCGATGATAACGAAGAAATGGAAATTTTGGTTATAATACAAAGGGTTGAACAGTTCTTGGAAGCAGAGGTGTTGGGGAAAAAATAACATTTTCCACTAAATATCTCTGCCTGCGGTACTGGGTCCATGTCATAACAGTTTATGCCAATGTCACATAAATACCATGCCTATTTTCTGTGTATAAAATGTCAAAGCCATCCTTTGGAAACTTAGTGCAAAATGTGGACAGCAAAACCGGAAGAGAGGTTGATGGGATGACTGTGGAGGGATTAATTTCATGCAGCTCATTTGCATCTCAACTGCCTTTGTGCAGATATTCTTAATGGAAAATGTATGTAGATTTTTTTTTTTTACTGTATAGTCAAAGATATTTGAAAGCTGCCATGTTGAAAAGAGCTTTGAACTGCTTATTCAGAGGTTTCTTAAACAAAAAAGCATACTGTGCTGCCAGATAGTTTTGAAGAATCCTCCTGCTTCAGAAAAGTTTTCCTGTCATATGTGATGGTGACATGGCTCTGGATGTCAGTCTAATTCTTTTGATCTTGATCTTGCTTTGCTTAAAGATGCCAGAGCCTTACTGAAATCAAAAGGTTGTGTAGCTTCTGTATATGCTAGACATTTATAAGATCTCCAAGCCAAACTTATTTGACTTGGTAGGACAGTCAGTAAGAAGCTCAGTTATTGATCTAACATAGCTTCCCCAATCTAGAAACTAGTGCATAGTGAAAATTCTGGGATGTACAATCCCAGTCTGTCTAAAGTATAAGGTTGTTCTAGCATTAATTAATTTAATACAATAATTTGTATTAAATTATTTATTCACTTCATTAACAGTATATTTCCGCATGGAAATGTCTACTGCTTATCTCTGTATTTTTTCTATCCTGCAGTTTTTGCAAACCCTTCAGAATCACTTAGGTGAGATGGAGTAGAAATGTAATCAATCAATAAAATAATAATTATTCATTTCTAAGCTTACAAAGGAATCTAGGATATGCAGGCAAGTAGAAAAGTGGCGTATTTCGGTGAGAAAATGAACACGCCACAGCACATCAGCATTTTAGAAATTTGTTATTTTAAGTTTTAAATAATATTTAATTATCAAGCAAGCACATCTAGAAACAGTACACTGAAAACAAGGACATTTTAACAAGTTTTGTTATGCTGTGGTTATGAACAGGAAGAGCAGTTAATTCCTGAATAAATATGTTTTATTTACATGAACCCGTGGGGGAAATTTAAATATTTAATTATTTTAATTTGATTTTAATTAATTTTTAAACTGTTCTTAACTGTTTATGTAATTTCTTTGCAATTTCTGTAAGCCGCCCTGAGTCCTACAGGAGAAGGGCGGCATATAAATTAAAAAAGAAAAAAAAGAAAAATACATTTAACTACAATAAGTAAATAAGTAAATAAGTAAATAAGTAAGTAAGTAAGTAAGTAAGTAAGTAAGTAAGTAAGTAAATAAATTTTAAAGCAGCACATAAAGCATGCTATTAGCAGCAAACTCAGCAGGACAAACATTTACTTTCTGCCATGGTGTTATCTAAAAATCATTAGCGGAATTATGTTATTCCCAGTACGTCATGTTCTTATTAGTAAAGCTATTAAATCCATTCTGAAATATCCATTTAGAGTCCTCCTATAAATTGTATATTACAAGAGGTAGCTGCAAATTCAGGCAAATTCAAACAGATTGCATCAGATTTACAGCCTCATTATGCGCTATGGTTGAGAGTCTACTCTCTCTGCCATGTTACTCTTCTAAACAATGGTGGTAAGATATAAGGAAGTTGACAACAAGAAGCAAGCCTCTTTCCAGTGCTAGGCCTTGACAGGGGCAAAGACAGCTATCCTGCTCTTTGATGCAATTTGATGCAAGATACTTTGAAGGCATTGCTTGATCAGTAGGATTTAGTGCAGAGTTGTCAAACTCACGTTGTTAGGGTGGCGTCTCGGAACATGTTGGGACTTCCCCCCCCCTTTGCTAAAGCAGGTGTGGGCATGGCCAGCACATGATGCATGTGGCCCATGGGCCAGGAGTTTGACAGCCCTGATTTAGTGAGTCAAGTAGCCTGTAATAGTCCCACATTTGACTTTTAGCTAAACGAGGGGAGACAAAACTACCTTCTTTCTTTCATATTCATAACAGCAAACATTCAGTCTTGTAGACTGTCACCATTCTGCTCTTGAACCTCTATGGTAGGATTGTCGAACTCAAGGCCCGTGGACCGGATTCAGCCCATGGGGTGTTTAGATCTGGCCTGTGGGACCACCTTGGAAACAGTGAAGGACCAGCCCGCAGTGCCTCTTCTAGTGAAAATGGACCTTGTGAGGGTCATGTTTAGCCCTCCCGGACTCCATTTTCGCTGACAAAAGGCTGCAGGATGTCGAACCAGCCATGCCCACCGTGGCCATGCCCACCCCAGCCATGTTCATTCGGCCCCCAAAGGTCAAACACAACCCTGATGTAGCCCTCAATGAAATCGAGTTTGACACCCCTGCTCTATGGCATTATGCAGTATATGGGTAAATTGAAGGCCATTCTAGATACATCTGTATATATCAGTGTTCCCCAATGTTTCCGGCTTTGTGGATGGGCGGGGGGAGAGGGAATGGTTCCGTGTGAGTGGTGGGTGAGTGCAAGTACACACATTCAGCTCGGTGGTGAAATGTAAAATTTGTTACTACCGGTTCTGTGGGTGTGGCTTGGTGGGAGGGGTAATGTGACTGGGTGGGCATGGCCAACTTTTTTTTTTTACTTTTAAAAGCACTTTTTCTACAACCTCTTCAGCCAAAGAGGTTGTAGAAAAAATGCTTTTAAAAGGCTCTGACGAATCCCAGCTGAGCCGCGCAATCATCAAAGGCTTTTTTTTTTACTTTTAAAAGCATTTTTTCTTCAGCCAAAAAAATGCTTTTAAAAGTAAAAAAAAATCCTCTGATGATCGCGTGGCTCAGCTGGGCATGGGGGGTGGGCAGGGATTTTTGCTACCGGTTCGCCGAACTACCCGCTGTCATCGCTACCAGATTGAGTGATCCGGTCCGAACCGGGAGCATTTCACCCCTGGTTTAGCTCCATTTGCACAAGCAGTGGGCATACCACCCACCGCACACACAAATGGAGCTCGTGCAAGTGGAGCTATGCATGTGTCCACCACTTCCCACCCCTTCAGTGGCACCCGGTATACATCTTTTTATATCTTTACTTGATAGAGATATGTGAAAACACTTGACAATAATGTGCATAAAAGAAGACGCTAAAATCTGTTCTATTTTACACGAATCATATATTTATCTTAATACAAATATGCAGATTGTACTTTAAACAAAATAGTCTGTTTGTCAAAACATGTTATGAACTGCACTTAGTAGAAGAATCTAAAATATATTAATGCTGGTGTATCACTGGGAAGTGCTACAACAATAGAGCTGTGATATTTTTTTTAAAGGAACTATATTTAAATGGGATTTATCCTGAGCCCCTGAGCTCAGTTTCTAAAACTTTTAGTTTATAATAGCAGCATACGAATCTGCCTGTGCTTCAAATTTTTCTCCCAAGGTATTTCTCACAATTGCTCCCTAAATTGAGTAATATGTTACTCAAGTACAACAAATGAGCTTTCTCAGCAGTGATAGCTCTGTTTTTGAACACTTTTCCTCTCATTAAGGTTTCCTCTCATTAAGGTTTTGAAACAATCTTTTCAACACCGGGGGAAGGGAAAAAAACCCTCTTCATTTTTTATCAATCCGTAGAACCGCACTATACTCACTATAATCTATATTATTTATTCTGCACCTCATCTTTTTTTATTTGCTGTTTGTTATGCATGAAAATGTAGACAAAAATGCTTGAAAAATTAAATCGAACAAGTCTCCTTCAACTCCCAGTGGCTAAATGGACACATTCATATCATATATATTTTTATCACAATAATATGGAAACAATTAGTCAATGCCTTCTTGTGGGCTGATTTTCAAATTTTCATACAAGCTTATAGTTCTGTTTTCCTTGGAGGAGTCCTTTCTACACACAGATGGTTTGTGCAGATGGTTGGCAGAAAAGAGAAGCCATGAAAAGAAGTGACACTCACTTTCTGTTGTTGAAGTGGAGTGGCAGAAGTCACCATTATCAAAATGTGGTGTCCAGTGGAGGCTAATAAGAAGTGCCACCATGGCAGGTCAAAGAGATGAGCCTCTGCAGGGCAGATCAGCATGGCCCATGTCCTCCCACCCCCACCCCCATCCTGGTAAGCAATCCTTTAAAGTGCTGATAGTACATTCCTTGTGTCTTATTAAATTGCCCTTGGTCTATTGCAGGGGTGTCAAACTCAAAGGCCCGGGCCCTGGATCCAGCCCACGGGGTACTTAGATCAACTGCCCCGTGGGGGCTTCCCTGGAAATAGGCCCTGGTGCTTCTGCCACTGAAAACAGTTTCCCAAGCTCCATTTTTGGCTGCCATGGCCTCCTGCAACCCTCTGCCAGTGAAAACGGAGCTTGGCACTGGCAGAAGGTTGCAGGAGGCCGTGGCAGCCAAAAACAGAGCTTGGGAAACTGTTTTCACTGGCAGAGCGCTCAGGCCACCACAGGTCCCCCCGACAGGAGTGACATTTAGCTGGCCACACCCACCCTGGCCAATTCCCCCCCAGGTGAAACACAAGCCTGATGCAGCCCTCAATGAAATCGAGCTTGACACCCCTGGTCGATTGGTTAGAATTCTTTTGAAAAACAGGAGGACTCAGATGCAGCCTTGAAAGTTAATATCCCAAGTAGGCTTCAATCCATCCTTTTAATTCTTTTTCTTGTCCAGCTTTTTGGGGACTAGAGCAAAGCAGTATCTGTGCCTCTAGCACATTTTCTGGCCCTGGGGATGTGACCCTCTTCTGCTAAAGACTTATGTGCAACCTCAAGAGCCTCTATAAAATTGCTGCTGAACTGTAACAGAAGGGGAAATTATTAAATACATTAATTATATCAAGTGTATTATAATACTTTGTTTTAATTTGTTTTAACGTGACTTCTGGGCAGGATTCAATTGCATAAGAGTACAGTGTGATAGTCCCTTGCTACCATACTCTACTTCATGTAGTAGATAAAATAGAAGCAGGCTGGTGGAATGAGATAGGCAGACAACAGAGAAAGTGATATTCATTTTCTTGGCATCTTCCCAAGCATTTGAGCTAGTACCTATAGTGTAGTCATTCATTCATTTGTGAGATTTCTGTCTCAATCAGGCAGACTCAGAATACTGAGAATTGAGCTGAGTGTTTTAATACAGCGTTTCTCAAATTTGGCAACTTTAAGATGCCATAATTCTCTAGCCAGCATGGGAGTTGAATTCTGGAAACTGAAGTCCACACATCTTAAAGTTGCCAAGGTTGAGCAAACACTGGAATTATTGGATTAGTAGGGCCAGTTCAGAAGTACACCTTTAGTTCAAGAGAGAGAAAAATAAGGTTTTCATCCACATACTTTTCTTGCCTAGTGCAGAGGTACCCTGCTAACCATTTGTTGAGGGCATTGCCTCACAATAGAGACTCTATTGCAGTTTCAGTGTGCCCCTGAGTCAGACCAAAGCAGGATCCAAGTGATCCATCAGGAAAATGGCATTTTCTATTAGAAAACAGAACACAACCCCCAGTATGAAGATTCTGATTCACTCAGAAGAAGGATTCTGAAGAAGATTGTTGATCTGCAGGACTCTAGTTGACTCTCTGCAGAACCATCCTCGCCCCTCAACATCTGAACATAGGACACTGTGCTTCTCTTGCCATTTCTTTTTGGGTGCTAGAGAGTACCGAACCTTCTCCACTCCTTTTTTTAAAGGTTCATGTTGTTGTTGTTGTTAGTTGCGAAATCGTGTCCGACCCATTGCGACCCCATGGACAATGTTCCTCCAGGGCTTCCTGTCCTCTACCATCCTCTGAAGTCCATTTAAGCTCACGCCTATTGCTTCAGTGACTCCATCTAGCCACCTTGTTCTCTGTTGTCCCATTCTTCTTTTGCCCTCAATCTTTCCCAGCATTAGGCTCTTCTCCAGTGAGTCCTTCCTTCTCATTAGGTGACCAAAGTATTTGAGTTTCATTTTCAGGATCTGGCCTTCTAAAGAGCAGTCAGGGTTGATCTCCTCTAGGACTGATTGGTTTGATCGCCTTGCAGTCCAAGGGACTCGCAGGAGTCTTATCCAGCATCATAGTTTAAAGGCCTCAATTTTTTGATGCTCAGCGTAAAGGTAGGGATAGGAAATTTATGGAATAACTTCCACAAATCACTTCCATAATTATCAGTAACTTCTGCTGATTGTTTTTTCTCCTCCCCAGCAAGTACAAAAACTGACTAGAAAGGAAAAGGAAACATGCTGGAGAAAAGAAACCAGAGAGACAGGGAACCTTCACTCCCCTTGCTCCTCTTCCCTTCTCTGCATCTGCTCTTATCTCTCTACTTTCTCCACAGCCACCTCTAAAAGAAGAAAGGGGAAACAGAGAGATGATCTGGTTTGGGAACTGCTAACAAGCACAGAGAAAGAAAGGAGTTGAAGACATATCATATCTTTGGCCCAAAGGGAAATTCAAGATGGAAAGCCACATTCCACTTTATGAAGTTATGGGGAACTATTGTAGGAGTTAAATGCTAGATATTAATATCCTTTGGAAACCATCCGATTTCTGGGCAGAGAAATTGGGTGGATAATTTCTCCAAATTTAACCTTGAGGAAGAAATAGTTTTCCAATAATATCTTATTGGTTGGAGTTTCCCAGTAGCAAAAAAATAAAATAATAATAATAAAAACCAATCAGAGGCATTCTTTCATGATGTCCTCTCCTGGGAAGCCAGAGTAGTTGCAGAGTACTGGGGAATGGAGTATACAATGAATGGCAGGACACATACAAACAGTCCTTGGCCACCTTCTAAGTGAATTCACTGCCAGAACACATTCTATATGTGAGAATTTCATTGGATTTTTCTTCTTTTTTGAAAGTAGAAGTTATTGTTTCTTTGAAGGGCAGAAAGTTTTAAAAGAACCTATCCTTGGAGAGCAATAACAAGATCCAGTTTCTGACAGAGGAACACACCATGGATCCCCTGAAGTTATTTTCTTGCACTAAAAATTCCATGTAACTAATTCACTCAAATCCCAGTTCTTCCAAAAAAGTTTCAGTGGATAATGTTCTCTTTGATAATTTCACCTTCAGTGTTTAGAAAACACAGACACGAGTGACTATTTTATTATTTTTGCAGGAGGATGGCTCTTTTTTCTTGTGTGCAAATACAAACTCATAATTTCATTTTGTTAGGCTTCTAATTAAAAAATGATTAAGCAGATGTCTATTTTGCAGTTGACCTATTGGCAGCATTTGGGATTATAGTTATTTTTAACAGAGCCATTGAATCAAAAGAAATGAAACCTGTTTGGGTTTCTCTGGCAGTCTCTCATAATTATTTATTTCCTATGACCAATATTTTCATGCATCTTCAGAAGAATCATACAGTATGAAATCTAGTATCTGTCAGATCTCTAGTGTAGAAAAAAGTGCCAATTAGTTTCCTTAGTCTTTAATGATGTACTAACTAGTACATATACCTTTCACTTACTAACTGCATTTGGATGTCAGGGTTCCAAGTAACACCCCCGAAAGAAAGAAAATTCCGAGGCTTGAGTTTCCTCAAGTTTACATTTTATTAAAGATGTCATATTGGCACATCTGGAAAAACCCTGAATCTGAAAGCTTCCAGGGTTTCCCCACTCAAAGGAAAGTTCAAGTCCCTGCCCAACACCCACATGCCCGTCACATGGTCCAATCAAAGCACCATCCCAACTGGAGATGCCTCCCAGTTCCAGCCTTCCAGGTTGGACAACTGACAACTCTGTGACTAAGCGATGTGATCATAAAATTTAAAAAAAAATCATGCAATTGCACCTGACTTACAATAGAAGTCCGGCAGTTCTGGCTGAGGTCATTAAGTGAATCACCGTGAAGTGAAAAACCCTAGATGTCCTGTGACTGTCCTGCAACTTCCTACCAGGACTTTGCTTGTCAGAAGCTGGCTGTGAAGATCACAAATGGGGATCATATGGCTGCAAGAGCACTGTGATGGCTGCAACTTTAAAGAGTGTTATAAGTTTGTCTTAATTAGCATTGTCGTAACTTCAAACAGTCTCTTAATGAATGATTGGCAAACAAGGGCTATCTGTACTAATGGTACATTATACTTCCATTCAGAGTTTTCCAAGCTGACCTCAAGAAGTTTGAGAAGATAGGAATAGCACTTAAGAGTTATATACCGCTTCACAGTGCTTTACAGCCATCTCTAAGCGGTTTTCAGAGTCAGCATATTGCCCCCAACAACCTGGGTCCTCATTTTACCGACCTCGGATGGATGGACGGCTGAGTCAACTTTGAGTCTGGTGAGATTTGAACTGCCAAATTGCAGGCAGCGGGCAGGCAGCAGAAGTAGCCTGCAGTACTGCATTCTAACCACTGCACCACCCCGGCTCTTTAATATAAGATAGTTATCAATCAGGATAAGATAGTTATCAATGGTCAGTTATAGGTCAAAACATCTGGAAAAATGTTGCAAATGTGGTATAAATTCATAGGGCACATTTCTTCTTACAGTAAAAGGAAAAATAATCTGTTTCATTTCATAATTCAGAAGCTCCAACATTTGCTTTTGAGGCTGCTTTCCATCCTGCCACTGAGAGTGTAAGATTACCATCCATCAGGTATCTCCCAAGTGACCCTCTGGAAGCTGAGAAGAAAAAATTCTCTCTGAAATAGCAGCACACAGTGGTGCACACAGCATTCAGGAAGAAATGAGGCAAAGCTTCTCAGCTGTAGTCTTGGGGAAGGAACATTGTTGGATAGGAGATAGCTTAATGCAGCAGAAAGAATGCATACTCAGAGAGAAACACTTAGAACAATGCCTCTCAAGCTTGGCAACTTTAAAAAGTGTGGATTTCAACTCCCAGAATTCTCTAACCAGTCTGGGAATTGATGTCCATACATTTAGAACCAGCAAGGTTGAGAAACACCGGATTAAGATGATAGCCTTTTAAAGAAAATATTCTAGAGGTGGATGCTCATGTGCATGGAGAAAACCCCCCAAAGATAAATCATTATTTAAGAAATAATGTAATAATATGAAAGTCTGATTGACTCAAGTTTATCAAAAGCTGTATGTGTGCTATTGGAAAGTGTACAGTTATGAACCACACAGGCCAGAGATGGTAGAGAAAGGAAAGCTGAACTGAGAGAGGAAGGATGCTATGAAATCTTAGAGAAAATCAATCTAGCTAATACGGTAGCATATGCAAAGCAAGTATTTTGCAGAGAAGTATGCAAAGTCTCTATTGCTACATTGATTATCCGTAGTGGTCAAACACAGAAAGATAGTGCAATGCCACTAACTATCGCTGTTTCACTGAGAGGCAGTTTGGTGTAGTGGTTAAAGTACCAGCTAGAGACCAGAAGTTCTAATCCCACTTAGGGCAAAAGCCAGCTGGGTGATCTTGGACCAGTCACTCTCTCTCAGCCCTAAAAAGAAGAGAGCAACAACAAACCAGTTTCAAAGAAATCCAAAGAAAACTATCATGCAGCAGTTGCCAGGAGTGCACACAGATTCAAGCAGACACATACACAAATACACACAAACACACAAAGTAAGCAAAAGGTTTCAATTTATTGGTGTATTAAGAAGGGGCATGGCCAAAAAGCAGACAAACAGGGCTGCTGTGAGGCACCCTGCCAAGTGTTTTATTGCAAGAGAGAGTTTGGGCTACACTGGTCTGAATGGTAGAATCCGCAGTGGCATACCTTAAACATTTATTTAAATTGCAGGGAGTTGTGAGATTTGTAAATTCATCGCATAGACATAAGCACCACCAGTTATTATGATGAAGATTTAGATTTCCTACTGTAAACAATAATTTAGGCATGGAGACTTGTGAAAGAGCAAATGCTGATTGCAGTAGGCCAAACCTTTGATTCTGAAGAACTACTTTAGGACCTGTGAGCTTTGATGGGAGTAACCGTAGAAATAATAACTTATTAAATCAGTTATTCACAGTTTCTTCGTGATAAAGGAACAAAGCTAACTAGATGATGCCTCCCCTTCTCCAGAAATTTCACTTCTTGTTATCTATGGTGACCCTAGATGACAGCCACTTTTTCTTGCTGTAGGTTGAATTGCTACTTTTAAGAAATGACAATGTTGATTTTTATTCATTTATTTATTTTCTATAAACTTTGGTTTTTAAATTGCCTTTTTCATTCCTTTACCAGGTAAAGGGGATGTTTTTGGGGACATCTTCTGGAAAGAGACCACTCTGGCTCATGCATGTGCCAACGTACGGGCTCTAACCTATTGCGATTTGCACATTATCAAACGGGAAGCTTTGCTGAAAGTTCTGGACTTTTATACAGCTTTTGCAAACTCTTTCTCAAGGAACCTCACTCTCACCTGCAATCTGAGGAAACGGGTAAGATCTCTTTAATCAAATTTTACATGGAAGGCTGTTTGTTCAGTAGTGATCTAATTTTCAAGTCAGTAGCTTCTCTCCAAGGGACTATGTTTTGGATGTTATGTGTTTAGCTCAAGAGTATGTGAATGTTGTACATGTTTTTTTCCATGAATGTTGAGAATGTTGAGATTAAACCAGATAAAAATTAATGATAAAGAAGTAGTGAGACCGTGCAGGAGAAGGAACAGTGTTGCATAATGCACTGATTTAGATCTGCAGGTCAGAAGGTTCCCATCCTTCATGAAGGAATATAAAATGTTGAAGAAGCATCTATGAGGGATTGCTTCATGTCCTTTATTAGTTACAAGGAGACTGAATAGGTAGAAAGGCCTGTAGTTATAACTGGATGAACTATGCTATTACTAGAAAAATTCTGGGCAAGCAAATATAAGAATGGAGTAAGCAGAAGATTCTGGAACATTTTGGAGTGAGTGGTCTATAACAATATAACAACACAAAAAGGAAAGAGAGAAAATGTAGAAAATCTAGAGAAAGAAGGTGCAGGGGGAACATCAGGTTGGAGTTAAAATATTGTCACATTTTATTCTTCTTCTCCTCTTCCTCCTCTTCCTCTTCCTCCTCCTTTCATGCATACTTACTCAGTTCTCTGAATTAATGTAACATGTTTTTAATCAAATGTGACTGCAAACTAAATCAAACTGAATTTTTTGGCTTGGCTTCTTTTTTAAAAAAAATTGTACATTTAGTTCACTCAAAGGTTAAGCTTTCTCATCTTAAAGAACTCAGGTGTTACTGTTATAAGCACTTAAAATTGTGCTCTTAAGAGTAACCTAGATATGAAAAAAAAATAAAATAGCAACTGCAAAAAATATCTTCATACTTTATCAAGCAACAGATCTCCCTATCAGTTGGAAATAATACTATATCCATGAATTAGCTATTAAAAATATTTGTTTAGGATTGCTTTGGGAGATGTCTTAGCTTTATGTCACTGAGAAAAAAATGTTTTCTTTTTTATGTTGGTGTTTCAAAAACAGAGTAATAATTGCCGTATAAAAATTGTCTGCATGAGCAATTCTCATAAGACCGATGAACAGATTTATGGAGCATTAACGCCAACAGTTTACTGCTGGAATAGATTTATTTATTTATTTTCTACAACCCTATTTTATCATGGAATTAGACATTTGTAGGCACAAAAGATCTCCACTTATGATAATTTGTAACCAAATCATATGTGGATTTTGAATTGGTGGAATACTCAAAAGACCCATCTCTATTTCAGCATATAGAACTCTACCAGCAATATGAAGATGTCCAATAGCATGCGTGTATCATCCATAATTCCAGATGTAGCTTAAAACTGAAATCTGATGCATACTTATCCTCTTGCTAGCAATGTATTTTTCCACTATGTAAATCTATGAATTGTAAATTCAGCCAGAACACAAATTGTTCTGAAACTTGAGTTCGTTCCATGGCCTTCTGGCTGCTAAGCATATGTTCTGCAAATTCTGGTTAACAACAGAAACTCCAGAGACTATAGCTTTGGTTTTTGGGTTTTGTTTGTCTTTAAAGAAAAAGACTAAAAACATTACCATTTGAAAAGAAAAATTCAAGTTTCAGATTCCAAAGCTGTGAATGGATATGATAATGAAGATGGACTCCATAGAACTTTTTGTCAGCCACTGTTTTAATTTCTCATCAACGTTTAAAGTACTTTTCACTGTTTCTGTCGATTTCCCCAAATTTACTAAAAAGGGCTTCTCTAGTCTTTGAAAAATATGGCCTGTTCCTTTCAAACAATATGCCTTACATTGATTTGAAACTGAGAGAGTGAAATTAATGCCTCCAGTTCATTGCAGATGTTGTATTTTTGGAGAAATTGTATAGTCAGAACAGAGAACAAGTAGGAGGCTAATCAAACATTCCTGTCATCTTTTACCTCTGAGCACCATTTGTATTTTGCTTTTCTATTTTCTTCCAATTTTAAAGATCCTGAATGCATTTTTAAAATCTTTGATTCTGTTGAAAAACTTTTTTTGTTGTTGTTAAAAATGAAAATGGGTTTCTATTCATATGGCAGGAAAATTTTCTCTGCTGCTCCAGTTTTACAGCCAGACTGTTTTTAATCAGTGGTATGTATTTTCTTTTTTTAAAAAAAATCATTGCTGAAGAATGCAGGGGGTTATACCAGTGGCATCATTCTATCAATTGAAAATACCTTATTTTCATTCTTGTTCAAGTCCCAGTTAATACATGAATGCTGCTTGCATGGGTTGTTGTCCAAATATTTTCACAGTGCACTGTGATTTCATTGCTCTGGAAATAGTTTGTATTTTTGTTTCCCCATAAGTATTGCAGTAGAACTACCAGAATATATACATATGAGTAAACTCTATCTAGCATTATTTAATAAAAATAAAGGAACCTGTAGCCCTTTGGGTAATTACACTTCCCACCATCCTTTCCACTATGACCATTGATGAAGGATCTTGGGGCTTAGAATATACAACTTCTAAAAGAATAGAGATGCCATTTCTTTTCATCTCTGTTCCATTAGATATAGCCAAATGATTTCATTTAAGAAGGCTTTTCTTAGCTTTGGAAACAGGAAATCACAACCTGCATCCCAGCAAAATAAATATAGTTACCCTTTATATATTTTATGATCTTGCAGTTTACTATATAACAAACAAAGGTACAAGAAAAATAATTTTCTGGAAGAATTCTTAATGTGAAGTAAGGAATAATCTGATAAGCAATTAATAGGCATTTTCTCACCTTTCTTTCATTTCTGCTTCCTTCTTAAGGGAAAAGTATAGTGAGGGTACCTGTCTTGGATGGATATGATCTTCAGCATTTATAGGGACTTTCTCACAGGATTCATTCTTGCAGTTGTTAAAGGAGGTCGGCTGTTATAAGCAATTGTTTGACAAGTTGAAACCTACCATGTGTAGGTGATTTATGGATGGGAAATTCTGGAAAAAGTTACTGGGGCACCACTACTGATATTAGGATTGCACTGGAAATTCCTTTCTAATAGTCAGAGGCTGCAAACTCAGCGTCATTATGCTACATCATATACTAAACAAGCTGTATGCTCACGAGTTATTAGAAGCTTAAAAAGAGTCCAGATTGCCATGATAGACTCTTTTTCTCCTCTTATTTTCTCCATTAATTTTCTCCATCCCAGAATGTGTCTTTTTCAGGGAAGTAATAAACTGTTGATGCAATCTAGCTAAATTATGAAGGAGTTATACATGACAAAAAAATCAGTATTGTTTCTTTTTTTTTTCACCTATCAACAGCCCTTGCAGCATTTTTTTATAAACTCCCACTGTCTTTATTATACATTCCTTTTTGGGTTGTCTTTTGGGGTCTTTTGGTTATTTCTAAATATCTTCTCTGCTATATAATTTGGCCCTCACAATTAACCTTTGCAAAGCAAATGAGGAAAAACAGCATTTGCTACTAAAATAATCAGGTTGGGAATTGTTATATATTTATTGAGCTGATTTGATGTTTTTTTCATGCTGCCCAACTTCAACCAAATTACTCACAGAGAAACTTTTCAGGGCGTACTGCTAAAAAAGGTCTTTTGTACGAGGAAAACTCTTTTTCTATATCAATACTATATAATTTAGAGCTTCTGAGATTTGAAGGTGCAGTTGAAAGACCTAATGTTTTTCACTGATTAATAAGAGGAAGCTAATTTTATTACAGAAAGTATATATTGGAGGGGGAAGGTTAAGGAATTGACATTTGTTACTCAGGTTACAGTGATAAGGAACATGGGAGTGCCAGAGAAAAAGTCCTCTATGGAACCCTTTTATTCCAGAGGAACAACTATGTATAAATGGTTGATAGAGAATATGTTCCATTAGAAAGATAACTATACTGATTATGTGCAAATATGTATGTATGTATGGTATGTATGCATGTATGTATGTACACAAACACACACATATATATAATGCACAAAAATGTATACAATACCTGATAGGAAAACATACCACTCATAGCATTAAGTATATTGCAAAAAAATGCAAATGCTTAAGCCATTACACTAGGCTTGCAAACTATGAAAACATGCATATAAAATGTATATATTAGGAAAAGCATATAGGAAAAAGTAATACATAAGTAGTAAAAAGTAAGACCACACCTAGAGTACTGCATCCAGTTTTGGTCACCACACTATAAAAAAGATGTTGAGACCCTAGAAAACGTGCAGAGAAAAGCAACCAGGATGATTAGGGGACTGGAAACTAAAACATATGAAGAACTGTTACAGGAACTGGGCATGACTAGTCTAATGAAGAGAAGAACCAGGGGAGACATGCTAACAGTGTTCCAATAGTTGAGGGGCTGCCACAGAGAGGAAGGGGTCAAGCTATTTTCCAAGGCACCTGAAAGCCAGGCAAGAAATAATGGATGGAAACTGATCAAGGAGAGATTCAATCTAGAAATAAGGAAAAAAATTCTGTCAGTGAGAACAATCAACCAATGGAACAGCTTGCCTTCAGAAGTTGTAAGAGCTTCGTCATTGGAGGCTTTCAGGAAGAGATTGGACTGCCATTTGTCAGAAATGGTGTAGGGTCTTCTGCTTGGGTGGGGAGTTGGACTAGATGACCTACAAGGTTCCTTCCAATTCTGTTAATCTGTTAATCATTTCTTTCTGCCCACCATGTAAATGATAATATCCTACATAATTGCTGGTCAGCCTGGTAAAACAAAGCAACTAAATTAGAATTGGTCTTTTGCACAGTAATGTTAACTTTCAGTTGGACTGACTGTAATGGGAAAACGTGGGTAGCAAAGTGGAAAGAGGTTTGCCATTCCTTTGCTCCAGCAGCAAGTCTAACCATTTTTTATCAATCTCTTAAACAACAAGGGGTGAAGAATTCTATCTGGGAGCCAAACGTCTCCTCTATCAAGTTTCTCTTCCTATGTTTTGTTGCAATTTTTCCTATCTGTTCCAGCTTATTGCTACACACAAAACTAGTACCATGCAGAAAACGAAATTGCATTTTTCTATCCCTTCTTATTCAATTTGATGCAGGAGAATTTGCATCATATTTCTTAGGTCATTACCATCTTGTATTACCGTCCTCTCTGCTTTTCAGTATTTCACAGCCGCATTGACTTCTATTCATCTTCAAAGTAGGACTCCTCCCATTTGACTACTTTATGTTCAGAAGGGTGAAGGCCAGGATATTTCTAGTGGAAATACCTCAAGGTGATGGAAATATATCTATCAGAAATTTAACAACCTCAGCAGTAACTTTGTCCCTCATTAATAGTTAAAGAAGTTGAACAAAAACACCAGGAGAAAGTAAACAAGAAATTTTCAAGTACCATGAGAATACAATTTATTAAAATGGGTTTTTTTTAACCAGGAATAAAACTCATTTCAGAAATTGGGAGGCAGCTTTTGTAAGAGGAGTTTTAAAAATGCAGTGCTCTGCTCCTCTTCTCAGAGCATCGTTGGTATAAAAAGCAAGATTATTTGTCAGATGCTTCTCTTCATTCTCATTTTAACACAGTTGCAGAGAAAGAGATGCTGGAGGAAGGAGTTCAAGGATCTGATCAAGATGCCCAGTGATCCCTAAGTTTCTTTTTGAGTATTATTTGCATTCTTAGATGGACAGAAAGCTGACCATTATTGGCTGATCAGATCAGTGGTGGGTTTCAAAAATTTTTACTACCGGTTCTGTGGGCGTGGCTTGGTGGGCGTGGCATGGCTTGGTGGGCGTGGCAGGGGAAGGATACTGTAAAATCTCCATTCCCACCCCACTCCAGGGGAAAGTTTCTGCAAAATCCCCATTTCCTCCCGATCAGCTGGGACTTGGGAGGCAGAGAATAGATGGGGGCGGGGCCAGTCAGAATTTTTACTACCGGTTCTCTGAACTACTCAAAATTTCCGCTACTGGTTCTCCAGAACTGGTCAGAACCTGCTGAAATCCACCTCTGGATCAGATGGCTATTGCAAACTTATCTCAAAGAGTTCTAATCCACATGGAACTGACCCAGATTCGGAAATAACATTTCAAGAGCATTGTCTTTCACCAATGTGGTGAAATTTCCACAGATAACCCTTCTTTTTTTTTCTTTTTTAATTGAATTTTTCGAAATATCAGATAACCCTTCTAAGCAGATACAGATATAGTAAAGCAACTCGGCCACTTTTACTGTCATTTGAAAAAGACTCATTAATTATTCAAAATTCTTCCTTCAATCGAGGTTAGGCTTATTTATGATTTTTCTGAAATGTTTTCAGAATTGATTCATACAAGATAACATAAGATCCATCTCTTAGACACTGCTTCTAGCCTTAACTAACTTCTTTGTGAGAGATTTCCAATACAAATTCCACACTGAAGAAACTAGTCGTCCCCGGTACTGAGTAAAGGAATAGAATTAATTTCAATAATTGATACCAACTTTAATATAAAGCATTAAGCTAAAACAAATCAGTAAAACTCAGCTCTTGATTTACTAAAAGGCTTCCATTTGATTAAATTTTGTGCTTATAGAATCTCTTTACAAGGACCATTAAGATGAAGCAATAAATCAAAGAAAAAAATTATCTACTAGACAATAATAATTGTGTTCAGGCAACTGAATTCTGTAATATATGTAGAGGAAGCTCAGGGTCAGATTATGATATAAGAGCATCTAATGAAGGAACTTGGCTAAAGACAGTAATTTGGTCTTTGCTAAACTTTAAAGGGGTTCTTTGCTTTGATGCTGCTTGAATTGAAACAGGTCTTTGATCTTGCTTCATGAAGGAATACCTCACCCACCCTCTTTTAAAGAGCAAAATCTCCACTACTTAACTTTATGTTGCTCCATCTATGTCCTTCAGAACTTTCAGAGACCTGAATAGGCTTCTGAAGTCAGTGGAAGGACCAAGGAGGCTCCCAAACTGACACAAAGTACTTTAAATAGGTAAAACTCATAACCAATTGGTCTTAAGCATTTCTTCTCCATTATGAAGCATCTTTGTGAAGTTGTAAATCATCATCATAATTGTACAGTGATAAAAGAAGCAGAGATATACTAGGTGCCTTTTTTGGGGGGGGGGAAATAGATATACTCATCCATTTTCACCACCAACAACAGAATTGGATGATAAAAAAAGGAAGTTGAGCTAAATAAAATTTTTAAAAGAGCGTTGACTAGATTCATTGTGGTGATTTCTCTAACAATTATGATTAGGATAATGCAAGATTTTAGGGGCATCCTATCAATTAAAAGCACGGAATTAGTATTTCTAGAATTGAGCATAAAAGTTAAAGCTGAATAGCTACTGACCTGGGGCAACATAGCTTAAGAGCATTCTTCCAAATCATTCTAACAAGGCAAATATTTATATTGGTGGGAGGTTTCACCATCAATCTCTGTGGCCTAGGGATTGCACATGCCTTTCAACCAGCACTGGTAGTTCCAAGTTATTTATTTATTTATTTATTATTAATCAAATTCATATAGTCACCCATCTCACAAAGGCAAAGGCAAAATTATGGACATGTATAGTAACCTATAGTAGACTGCTATTACTGCTAACTCTGTTAGCAGCACTGAAATAAATCTGGAATAGATACATTGAAAATAATAATATAAAATCATCGCCATCTTGCCTCTGTGAAATTTTACATTTTTGTTACTTCCCCATAAAAAAGTATTTCCCTTTTTTCATCCAACTCACAATCACAGAATAATTTCAGATGAAAGGTTCATGACTACTAATTTTCTATTCCAATTTAGAGAAGAAATTTTAGGGCACAATAATCAGGTTGCATTTGGGATAAACAAAACAAACTGGCACCATGTGTATTGCCAAAGCTAGTGAATAAAAGACTCAGTAACATTATGACCTTAATAGCAAGAAAAGCTAAACCTTTACATTGGGGAAAAAAATTTCAAACAATAGACTTCTTAAAATGTGAACATTCATCAGAGATAAAGTTGAATATAATCCAAATGTCAGCTGCAAAATACTGTAAGAAACAATGGCTTTGAAAAACAATGTTTTTTTTAACCACAGTATAATTGGATCCTAAGGGAAACATTTTGTGCATCAACTTTGCTGGGAAAAATAGATGGGGAAAGAAAGGGAAGAATTTTGAGTATAATAAGTTAAAACTCATCTTCAAAAATTGGCTAGTTTCCAAGGCAAGAAGCAGTAATACTGTGACAAAAGGCATAGAAAAGAAGACTTCACACTCTGTGAAAAGTCAGATTTCCCCCCCTATTGTACATTTGTGTTTTTCTACCTTATAGGATGGGTATGAAATTAACCATGGTGTTAATCCATCAGGATGCTTTCATGCCTTGAAAATTAGGTCTTGAAAACGCATTCCTCTTGTCCAGTGAGACTGGGTATGGCTGCTTCTTGATTCCCTTCATGTTTCTAAGGGGTCCAGATCAGGGGAATAAATGCTAACATTGTATTACGGAAGTTAAAAAATATTTGGTGGCTGAGGTTAGGTTTGGAACTTTGAGAACAAATGGTGAGACAGCAAAGCTGCTTGGAGCCACTGAAAGCCTTCAGACCAACATCTGGAGAACTTCAGAAATAATTTTCAAACAGAAGGATGAAATGACTTCAGATCAGTTGAATTTGCACCCTGGATGGTAACGAAGTCTATGGAAGTCTATCTGACTATGTTGAACACAGACAGCTGGCCCTCTTCTCTTTAATTGAGCAAGGCAGTGCCGTCTTATTGTGTTCTGGTGTATACAAATGCACAGTTGTGGCACAACCAAACAATGGGTGGAATAAGCAAGCTTATTACAACTCTAGAGAAAAAAATGTCCCAGATTTTCTCCATATACTGTACAATTCCTTTTAGCGGCTCATGGAGGAATAGTTTGCAAGAATCATTTTTGGTCTACAAAAATGGTAACATGAAAGACTACAGATGTTAATAAAATGTTCAGATTTGGAAGATTGCCTGATTGTGCTGTCATCCATTTTCATTGTATAACCAAGAGCAAGTCTCTTATCTACCCAAGTTGCTGTATAATTTAATACGGCTTATCTAATGGCAAAAATGTGGTGTATCAAACAAGGAGGATTGCACTCAATTTATCTGAGGGGACAATTGGAACATATAATGGAATAGTTTGCTTTAAAGACCAAATTGAAAGGCAAAGCAATTTGAAACGGACTTTAATAGGAACAAAAATGTAACACTTTAGTTCTCCCATTATAGTTTTTTACTTAATGGGATGAGAAATAGGTAAAACAAAGCAGAAGGAAGTTAGAATATAGCATGCCAGAGGCCTTTTAATTATTTGCAGCTCCTCATTCTGGCCACCAAATAATTTCCATTTAGTGATTTTAGAAAAAGGTGGTTGGCAATACCATATAGACTTAGGGCCAAATGTTGTAACTGGAAGATAAAATATGGTCAGAGGAGAAGGACATTCTCTCTTGGGAGATGGTTGGGGGAGGGACTGCTGTGATTGATTGACATTGTTGTTATGGTTTTAATACATGGAACACTGTTACCTTCCCACTGAAGTGGTACCTATTTATCTACTCACATTTGCATGCTTTCAAACTGCTAGGTGGGCAGGAGCTGAGGCAAGTAATGGGAGCTCACCCCATCACATGTCACTTGGATCTTGAACCTGGCCATCAGCTTTCTAACTGACAAGCTCAGCGTCTTTACTGAGCTATCCCACCCCTATCTTCCATTTCTATGGTTCTATAATTCTACATCTCTGAAGATAAAAGCTAAAAGGAAATTCTCTCACTTTAGTAAGAAGTTCACAAAAAAATTGGAAGAGGGAGAGAGATAGAATGAAACCCTAACTTTCCATCCCTGGGAGTCAGTAAATTTATCAGGTGCTGAAGAGTCAATGCAACTTCCAGGCACACTTCCAACTGAACTCAGGTACCAATAGAAGAGAATATTTGTAGCTCAGGGCTGAACTTGGTGTCCTTAGTGGTCTCTGAGCTTGGTGGTTTTCTTGCAGATGTTTCATTACCAAATTAGGTAACATCATCAGTGCATCAACCCAAGTAATTGTGTGATCATTTTGTGAGGAAATTAGAGGAAAAGAGCCTTAAATACTAGCACATGTTTATTGTCAAAACTTTTTCTCACCTAATAATCTATTATTCTGAGCCTACAGTGGCCTCTAAGAAGCTCACAAGCAAAACAGGAATGTAATATCAATCTCTTGGACAAGTTTCCTAGCAGCTGGTGTTCAGATAATATTGCCTCTAATACAGGAGATAATATTTAATTATAATTAGTCTTTGATAGCCAATCTCATTAATCTAATGCCATGCAAATTATTCCCTTTTTAAAAATCTGCCATCGGATCTTTATGTGATTATTTTGTTGAGCTAGTAGACTTTCTTCTCCATAGTTGGAATAACCTCACACCATTTTTATGGTCTGTCAGCCAATTTGCTGGAGAAAATGCAATTATACTATAGCTGAAAATAGGAAGTTCAGAAAGTGCAAATTTTGCCATGAATGCATTATGTATATCATTTGCATATCAGTATACCAGCTTCAATTTCCTAGCTCTCATCTGCAAAACAGAAGCCTACAGTACAGTGTTAAAATAATTTCTGATTAACATAAAGTGATGTACATCTGAAAAACAAATGAAAAACAAAATATTGAGACAAAGGAAATATACTTCTAGAAAATCCAGTTAAATCCAGTTAAACACAGCAGCTGTAAATTTATTCATACATCCCTGAAATAAGCTCTACTGGATATTATAGGGCTTATTTTCATAGAATTGCCTGGTACTAGGTTTTGCTAGAGAATTTGATTAAACAAGCTGAGATAATTCTTAGTTCTTATAGTGGCATGCAGATTATAGTATTCCTACATCAGTTCTTACATCCAATATATCAGTTTATATATTCTATGAATTTGTCGGTTGAGTTCTTCCCAGGTCAAATAGTTCATAAGAAAATACAGGCATTCCAGAATGCTGATTAAAAATATGAACATGTATATATGTAAGCATATGAGTGTAAAGTTAAGGACGATCTTAGGGAGACTAGTTGTGATTCTTTTACTTGATTATGGCTGACAGTTTGTTGTCTACTGGATTTCTTCTGAAAGGTAAACTATTGATCTTCAAATCTTTTGCCCTCCACTCATAGCATCCCAACTGTGCCTTCTGCATTGGTGTGTGAATGCTCCACAGTATTCTTCTTCCTCTTTTCTTCTTTATCAGGCTTTGGATAGTGCCAAACAATTCTCTTCAATCCAATTTCGCTCTGCCAGCCCTGCTATTCTGTACTAACTCTAACAACACATCAGCAGCAGCCATTTGCTATCTACATCCAGTTAATTGCTAGGCAACTTCCAAAACTCCATCTGGTTCTTTTCCTTCCCAGAATTCTGCCTGTCTCCAGTGGGCATCTAGAATAGAATAGAATAGAATAGAATAGAATAGAATAGAATAGAATA
>WNWU01000001.1:75437091-75455840 GCA_012654045.1 Ptyas mucosa
TAGAATAGAATAGAATAGAATAGAATAGAATAGAATAGAATAGAATAGAATAGAATAGAATAGAATAGAATAGAATAGAATTCTTTATTTTCCAAGTGTGATTGGACACACAAGGAATTTGTCTTGGCGCATACGCTCTTGGTGTACATAAAAGAAAAGATATATTCGCCAAGAATCGTAAGGTACAACACTTAATGATAGTCATAGGGAAACAGTCAATATAAATCTTAAGGATACCAGTAACAAAGTTATAGTCATACAGTCATAAGTGGGAGTAGATGGGTGATAGGAATAATGAGAAGATTAATAGTAATGCTGACTTAGTAACTAGTTTGACAGTGTTGAGGGAATTATTTGTTTAGCAGAGTGATGGTGTTCGGGGAAAAACTGTTCTTGTGTCTAGATGTTCTGGTGTGCAATGCTCTATAGTGTCGTTTTGAGGGTAGAAGTTGAAATGATTTATGTCCAGGATGCGAGAGGTCTGTAAATATTTTCACAGCCCTCTTTTTGACTCGTGCAGTATACAGGTCCTCAATGGAAAGTAGCTTGGTAGTAATTGTTTTTTCTGAGGTTCTAATTATCCTCTGAAGTCTGTGTCTATCTTGTTGGGTTGCAGAACCAAACCAGACAGTTATAGAGGTTCAGATGACAGACTCAATAATTCCTCTGTAGAACTGTATCAGCAGCTCCTTGGGCAGTTTGAGCTTTCTGAGTTGGCGCAGAAATAATATTTTTTGTTGTGCTTTTTTGATGACATTTTTGATGTTGGGTGTCCATTTTAGGTCGTGAGATGGTAGAATCTAGAAATTTGAAGGTCTCTACTGTTGATACCAAGATTAACACCAAGATTTGTCATTTGCAGTCTCCCCTTCCCTAAGAAAGCAAGTAAATCTTTGATATTCCCATTTTTTGCCCTCATCCCAACTGTGCCTTCTATATTGGTGTGTGAATGCTCTGTAGTATCCTTCTTCCTTTTTTGTTCTTTAGCAAGCTTCTTTGGCTACTGCCACTTGATCTATGAGAATCTCAACTATTACCAACTATCAGCAAAGCAAACCCAAATTGTTTAGGTTTTTTTTAAAAAAATGCCATAAAATCTACCATCATTCAGTTTCATTTAAGAGTCCCTAACTTCTTATATTTAAACACTGGATATATTGAACCAATAGTAGCGGTATAGGAATAAGTCAGCAAGACATTTATTGGTTCAATTTATATGCCGCCCTTCTCCAGAGACTCAGGGCAGCTTACAACGCGTTAAGCAATAGCCTTCATACTTTTGTATATACCTGCTTAGTAGGGCTTTGCCCCCTCCCCCAAGCAGTGTTCTTTTTTATACAAAGTCAGCTTATTGCCCCCACAATCCGGGTCCTCATTTTACCTACCTCAAAAGGATGGAAGGCTGAGTCAACCTTGAGCCTGGTGAGATTCGAACTTGCAGTAATTGCAGGCAGCTGGTGCTACTTAACAGCACTTTAGTCTGCTGCACCACCAAGACATCACGATTAAAGGCAGGTTTGTCATAATACCTGTTACAATATTACTGAAACACTTTTTCTTACATAGTTATTATTGTTCCATGGATGATAAATCCTGGTTCAAAAGTGGAATGACTGCCTTGAGTTGAGATCAACTCCTGATAGTTATATTCATGGACTGAACTGGATAGTTTTCTTGCTGGTACTACATAACTGGTTTGTTCTTGCCTTTTTCTGGGCTGTCCTACTGATTTCCCAGCATGGAATGCTGCCCTGGTGTTTCACGGTTCTCTCTCATACAGATATTCCCTGGATTCATCCTTGCTTAGCTTTTGCAACCTGACAAGGTTGACTAAGTATTGTCCTCTTTCTGGGCAAATCCTAAGTACTTGGAAAACATTTCTTTCATGTCAATCTGTGTACAGCAGCAGACAATGAGACCCTGGCATAATTAACCAAATTTCCTCTCACCGTTCCTAGCCATTTCTAACGCCAGCGGCTCCGTGTAAAATTGCTTTTTTTATTCAGCCTCTTCAGCATCTCCCAGTAGCATTTTATAATGTTCTCCAATTTTTACAGAAGCATAATGAAACAAAATGTAACAAAAAAAAAATCCAAACCAGTCCACCAAGCCCTTCATTATTGCCTCACTTAATGGCATCATTAGACTTGTTTACTTACTTCTCATATTATTTTTGTTGTTGTTGTTGTTGAGCTGCTTTATAGCTCTGGGCATAGTCATCCCACACACAGTTATCTTTGATTGCATAAAAGGAATTAGATTGCTGATAGGCAAGGCAAAATATGCCGGACCAGTTCTCTGTCAAATAAAGATGAGAATATTTTTCAGCCACAATGCACACAGATTTAAGGTTTAAAATTGCACACATATCATCTGTATGGACAGAAGATGTCTGAATTAATTGGGTTTTTTTTTTCATTAACCACATAGAAATTCTCCTTTTCACCTCTGACAGACATGATCAAAAAAATCAAGATGACAGGCATGACAATACAATCAATCCTCCACCAATTTTTTTTTTGCACAAAAAAAAAACATTCAGCAATTCGATTGCTCCATTGTTGTAAGCTGCCCAGAGTTGCTTTGAAATGAGATGGGCGGCAAATAAATTTCATTATAAATAAATTGTGATCACCATTTTTCTTTTTCTTTTTATCATCTCCTGTAGACACTCCAAGGTTATGGTGTGGCACATGCATGGCTTGTAATGATGTGGGTAGAACAGAGAACAGAGAAAGTTGTAGGAGTTTGATTCTGAAATAGAGGACTGGAAAATAAGAAGAAATTTTCCTCTTGCTTCTGTGTATGACCTGTGTCAATAACCTTTCCAATTTGGCCTCAGTAAAAATGCTCAAAATGGGGATGTGGTGAATTTGAACTTTAGCTTATACAAATATGATTTTAATCTTAAATGTATTTCTATCATTTTTTGCAATTTTGACTTGATATTTTGAAATCCCCTTATCTTTATTTAAACCAGTATGTAGCAGTTCTGTGCCTACAAATCTGCCTTATAAATAATTTTATATAACATATTATGTTTAAGCATTGGTACATTTTGTAAAACTGAAATGCCCAGACCTTTTAAACAGCCGTGTATGCTAACTGTTGATTGGTGCTGTACATCAATAGTCTGTGTTACATAATGGGGATTACTTATTTTTGTCCAGGAAAGTTAGCATTTCATTTGCAAAAACAAAACCATGCTCAGTTCACTGTTTGAATAATGCATTACAAATGAGGTTTTCTCTCACAACTTGCATTTGCAGAGTTTCTTAGCTGAAAACATCTCAACAGAAGTTTATTTTCAACCAATTTAATTGGTTGAAAATGGAATTGTACAAATTCTGTTTGAAGGAACTGTATATGTTAAACAATCACCTATATAACCCTACATGAGATCCAGAAGACTTGTAAAATTATGGGCATTAAAAATGTCCCTTCCTTGCTTTCCTGTACATTCCCCAAGATCACACCGTTGTCCACCCTGCATGAAAATGTATTGACCCTTTATGTAAACATTATAAAACTGATGTATATTTCTAATGTAATCATGGTGTTAGAGTGGATAGTGCATGTCACCTTGGCCTACATAGACCCCATGATGCTTAGTTGAAATAAAACTTACAAAGATTTAAATTAAACAAAACATATTTAGTTAGAACCACCAATATATGAAATGATGGAATCCATGATAGGTCTTTGATAGGTCCTACAGGTCTTATTCTGTCACTATACTAGCTAACACAGTATTCAAAATATACTGTAGTATATACTTGAGCCTTTATTCTATTTTCCATCCACAAAATCTCTTTCTTGTGTCTCTTATTATTTTGATGGCATTTCTTTCAGAAACAATGGCTTCTACATGCTCCTGGCACAATGAGGTTCAAGTTGAGTTTCTGGTGATATTGTTGTCACCTATTGGTAGGGCAGAGATGGACAATTTTTACAGAATCAGGCAATGATGCTTATTCCCCTAAACATCGTCCAAGAGATTTGTGAGCAGGAGTGAACTGATTCCTTTAATTTATTTATTTTTAAAAAATTAAAGCATCAAATGAATAGAAACAAAAGATGGATGATTCAGATGTGTGTTCATTTGCAGACAGAAAATTAAACTAAACCAATATATCCAGCAACAAATAAAATCATGTGGCCTTTTAAGCAAATCTTTTTTTTTCTCACAGTCATGGAGTTGTGAGTCTCAAGATCACATTATCAACACAGCAGAAATTGCAATATAATGCTTTTCAGTTGTCTACTGAACAACAATTGCATTTTGGAAATCAATTATGACTGTAATGTTTTAACGGCAAAACCATCTTGATTATAGATCAATTTGGGGATTCCTGTTTGCATGGAATTAAAATTTTGTAAGACTTCATTTTTGCTGTGTAAACCCTTATAAACCGCATAATAAAAAAGATGTACTTCAAAGGTTTTCTAGAAATACGGGTTGGAGCTAAAAGTGGTGCGTGCTAAAGACCATGTAAGAACTTATGAATTTGGAAAGGAGGACAATCTGCTTTGTGTTGTCCTCTTGGGAAGCTTGTTCAAGCCAATTTTTTTAAAAAATTAATTCATTTAGAAAAATTATATGACTGCCCTACTTACTCATGATGACTCCAAGTGACTTACAGAAATAATATCTCAAATACAAAACCCGATGAACCCCATCCCCTGGCAACAATAAGTATGGTGGGCTTCATACCACCCTGGGGTCCTTAGGCAAAACCATGTCTTCAGGGCCTTTTGAAAGAGTACCAAGATGGGTTCCAATCTTATTTCCTTGGGGATGATATTCCACAGGCAAGGAGCCACCACAGAGAAGGCTCTTCTTCTTGGTCTTACTAGATAGACTTCCTTAACATACTCCACTTCACTGCTTTAATGGGACAAGTAGATTAACTAGGACAAGACAATCTTTCAAATAACCTGGTTCCAAGACACATAGGTTTGAATTCTGAAGTATGAATCAAAGTATGAGGCTACACTATCCTCAAAGACAACCACACAAGGACTCATGTAACTAACTAATCTACCCATCAGGTCTGGCCTAATAACAGGACACCAAAAGTTAGTAGACTAAGGCAATTTAAGAACAAATAAGAATTTTGGAAACAGTGATATGGAAAAGATTATTTGGGGATCAGAGAAGTCCCTATGCACATTAAATGGCAAAGGAACTTATAGTAAATGATGCATCAGGATCCCACCCACTTAATCATCTCAACTCTTGAAGTCTGAAGTATAGATTTCTAGGCCCCTACATAGTATCCATTTCTTCCTCCTGCAGAAGATGTATGTCTGTTGCTGAATTACTTTTTTGAAGTACAGAAATAGCTGGTTGGTCAATGGTAGAAGCAGAATGGTCTGCCTACCTTGTTCTAAGGCAATTTTTAAATGCTGACCAACAACTAGACAAAAAGGCCAAAATATATGTGCTATGCCAGTTTCTAGAGCTGACTTTCTCTGTTATATCTTTAACATATACTTTAAGAGTCCTGGTGGCGCAGTGGACTAATTCACTGTTATTAAGATCAGCTGCCTGCAATTACTGCGAGTTCAATTCTCACCAGGCTCAAGGTTGACTCAGCCTTCCATCCTTTCTAAGGTAGGTGAAATGAGGACCCAGATTGTGGGGGCAATAAGCTGACTTTGTATAAATATACAAAAGTATGAAGGCTATTGCTTAATGCATTGTAAGCCGCCCTGAGTCTCCGGAGAAGGGCGGCATATAAATCAATTTAAAAAAAAAAACCCATGGCTTAGGGCCGGGGTACCTGCAGAATCATGTCCTGCCATCCTCCCATCGTCTGGTGCGCTCACACAGAGCGGGCCTCCTCAGAGTGCCGTCAGCCAGACAATGTTGGCTGGCTGCTCCCAGGGGGACAGCATTCTCTGTGGGAGCACCGACCCTCTGGAATGGGCTGCCCACCAGCCTCAGGACAGCCCCTGACCTCTTCTCCTTCTGCTGCAAATTGAAGACGTGGCTTTTCCACCAAACAGGCTGAATCCGTAGGGGTGATTTTAAATAATTTTAATTTATTTTAATCAATTTTAAACTGATTTTAATGTTTATGTAATTTTTTATGTTCCTTTTGTAAGCCGCCCTGAGTCCTTCGGGAAAAGGGCGGCATATAAATCAATCAATCAATCAATCAATCAACCAATCAATCAATAAATGCTTTTGTTCTTTTATTATCAGGACTACACTGAGCGGCCCAAATTTTAGTGTGTTTCTCTGGGCTGATCTCCATTGAACCATCCTATGTTAGGGACAAGCTGCTTGTTCACATAGTTCTCACAGGATATCCAACTTTTGCTTGAAATGAGACTGGTGCCAGTCTGGATTTAAAGTTTAGGTTGAATTAGATTTCATTTATCTAAAATATGTGAGGAAGACATGGCCAGGTATTGACTGTAGAGCAAATCATGAACTGCTCATATGCAAGAAGAAAGTAAATCAGTTTGTACAATATGATCCTGAACATATAACCACAATTTTCAGTGAGAACATCAGGAATTACTTCAAAGCCTGAATCATTGATAGAAGACCAGATAAACTGTGGAATGAACTAAAAACCTGCTAAAAATGAAGAAACAGAAAAAAAGCAAACTGGCTTGTCGGAACAATTCGTGGAAATTGCCAAGAAGAGAAATCAGGAAAGACAAAAATTGAAGGAAGGAACTTAAGAAAGAGTTTCAAAGAGCTGTTAGAAGAGACAACACCCCCCCCCCCAGTGTTACAACAATATCTATAAAGATATTGAACATGAAAATAGACAAGTCTTTAACTAAGGAGGAGTTTCCAACCTTGAGATAGTATGCTAAAGGATAGATAGTAACCAATTTAAAGTTCAAAGAAAGATGGAAGGAGTATGCTGAAATACTGTGCAGTAGAGAGGCTAATATCCAAGGTGTTTTAAAAGGTATTTCTTATCTACAAGAATCTCTAGTACTAAATAACTAAGTTAAATTAGCATTTTCAGAAGGCTATAGGAATTGATGGACTACGAAGTATTCTACATTATCTTTAATTTCACATGCTAGCAAAATAATGTTTACAATAATCCAGTGCAGATTAGAGCCCTATATGAAAATGAGATGCCAAATGTTCAACCTGGCGTTAAAAAAAGAAGAGGAACAGGTGACATTATTGCTGATGCATACTGGATAATTGAAAGCCAAAGAATATCAAAAAGAAGACAGTATGTGCTTCGTTGATTTTACAAAGGCTTTTTTTGTGTCAATCACATCAAGCTATAAAATCCCACAAAATTTCATTGTTCTCATGCGAAACATATAGACAGGTCAGGAAGCTACAGTACAGACAGAACATGGTGAAATAGTCTGAGTTCAAATTGGCAAAGGAATGAGACAAGTATACTCTCCCGTATTTATTTAATTTTTATACGGAATATATATTAAGGGAAGTTGGATTGAAAGAAAATGAACATGGTTTTAAAACTGGAGGAAGAACTATCAATAATTTGCACTATGCTGATGTCACTACTCTGATAGCCAAAAGTGCAAAGGAATGGCAAGCTCTAATAACAACAATTGACTAGTACGGTGAAAAATGGGATTCAAAGTAAATATAACAAAGACCGAAGTAATGACAAGTACCACAGCCTGCTGACAATGAAGATATTGAAATAGTAGATGGCTTCTGCCTTTCGGGATCATCCATCAAGCAGCGGTCAATACATTTGTTGTAGGCTAGCATTTGAGAGAGTAGCTTTGAAGGACTTTGGAAAAATATTGAGATGTTGTAATAAGTTGATACCTACAAGGATCAGAACGGTGCAGCCAATGGTGTTTCCTGTGACATTTTATGGAAGTAAAAGTTGAATAGAAAGACTTTTGGTCCTTTTGAACTTTGGTGTTGGAGAAGAGTCCTAAGAACAGCATGGATACAGGTAGTTCTCAACTTACATCTAATTGAAAGTTCAAAGTTACAATGCCACTTGAAGAAAAAAGGGATTTATAACCATTTTTCATATTTTTAGCTGTTGCAGCATCCCTGTGATCACATGATCAACATTCGGATGCTTGACAACAGACATCTATTTGTGACAGTTGCAGCGTCCCGGGTAATGTGATTTCCATTTGCAATTTTCTGCTATCCCGAAGTCTTGCATATTTTAATTGAGAGATATTCTAAAACTATGTGTTCTAAGTCAAATGTTGACTGAAGACTTCTGTGGCATGATTTTTCATATTGAAATTAGTATTGCCTCTGGCACTGCAATCCATAAAGTAACAGGTGAAGCCTCAGGAAAGATCACTGTTTACTGGCAGATCCTATACTTGGTGTGTATTCAAGGGCCTAAAATCTGCTTTTCATAGCTCAAAATAAGATGAGGACAAGTACTGCTCAATGGCACCTATTATCGGTTTGTTCTCCTATTTTGTGCCATGCATTTATGAAGTGGTTGTTTTGCAGATCTGTACATTGGAGAAACAAAACAACCACTTCATAAACGCATGGCACAAAATAGGAGAACAAACCCATCAGGACAAGATTCAGCACTCCAACTGCTTTTAAAAGAAAAAGGCCACTCTCGAAGACAGTAAAGTCCACATTTTGGACAGAGAAGACTGCTGGTTTGAAAGAGGAGTCAAAGCCCATCTATATCAAAATTGAAGAGCCCTCTCTCAACAGAGGAGGAGGGATATGACATCATCTATCTCCAGTCTACAACACAATCCTTTCAGCAGTTCCAATAAGGCGCTACACCCATTTGCACTACTCAGGTGAAACTAAGGACACAGATAAACCTCCAGGTGGCCTCAACGACTCTCTAAAAGAATGCAAATGACCAACTTTCTGCAAGGAATATAAATCCTTCCATTCCCCATCTAGTCAAAGCTGAAGAAACTTCTTGGATGAGAAGCAAAATGTCTTCAAAGAATAACAAAAAAGTCCAGTTGTCTCTTGAAAAAGCACCTTTGGGACAACCTTGACCTGGATGAATGAGACTTAAGAATGAGAATGAGATTTAAAATTTGTGCAGTCTCTCTATCCTCTGCTCATTTTCTTAACTCTCCTCAACCTCACCACCATTTTTTCCCTAAAATTACTTTAATATTTTTGTATCATGTTGTTTTTG
Source organism: Ptyas mucosa (assembly GCA_012654045.1). Classification (NCBI taxonomy): domain Eukaryota; kingdom Metazoa; phylum Chordata; class Lepidosauria; order Squamata; family Colubridae; genus Ptyas; species Ptyas mucosa. Next base: position 75,446,211 of record WNWU01000001.1, read on the forward strand.
TTGATATTATTTTTGCAAACTCTAGCATTGCTGAGTACATGACTGTGTTTTGTAACTTGTCCAGAGTACCAGCTGTAGCAAGAGGGAGAGAGAGTGACATATAATTAAAATTTTTATTTGCTGTCCCCTGCAGCTTGGACTGCAGAAAACAGCAGTCAAAGGAAGGAACACGCAGCTCTTAAATGAATATCTGTCTATTCTCTATTTGGGTCATATCAAAGAGATAAAAGCATCAAATATTTTTCCTCCACCCCCTCCCCCTCCTCCTCCCCCTTCCCCTCCCTCCTCCTCCCCCTCCTCCTCCTCCTCCTTGATAGATTCTAACTGGCATAACATGAAGTCCTAAATTATTGCGAACAATTGCAGTATAACTACAGGCTCTCATTGTTTCCTTATTATATTTGATATGCTTTCATTCTTTTATTTAGAACAAAGGCAACTTTGATCACTCAACTGATATTCTGGATTAACTTTCAGCATATCAGATTCCTATCCTACTCATTCATTGTGGTCTCGTCAAAAACACTCTTGCCTTCTATACAACATTATTGAAATGCCAATAGATTTAATTGCTGAAAGAACCTTTATAATATATTGTGAGCAGGCAGGGGTAAAATGTAAAATTTGTTACTACTGGTTCTGTGGGTGTGGCTTGGTGGTGGTGGCGGTAATGTGACTGGGTGGGCATGGCCAACTTTTTTTTTTAAACTTTTCAAAGCATTTTTTCTAACTCAGCTGGGATCGTCAGGCTTTTTAAAAAATGCCTCTCTGCCGATCAGGCAACTCAGTGGGATGGTCAGAGACTTTTCAAAGCATTTTTTTTTTACCACCTCCTTAGCCCAGCTGATCCCAGAGGCTTTTTTTTTAACTTTTAAAAGCATTTTTTCATCAGAAGAGGTTGTAGAAAAAATGCTTTAAAAAGTTATTTTAAAAAAGCCTCTGATGATCGTGCGGCTCAACTGGGCATGGTGGGTGGGGGGGTGCAGGGATTTTTGCTACCGGTTCTCCGAACCACCTGCCGCTGTCGCTACCGGATCAGGCGATCCGGTCCGAACCGGGAGCATTTCACCCCTGTGAGCAGGGCCCTAAGTCCTACCAGTTTCAGTTATAGTTTCTTCCTGGTAAACCTTTGTAAATTTCTCCATTTATCATATATCTTTGTATTAAATGGAGGTATTTCATTAGCTTCTGGAACTACTACAGTGAGTTTATTTTAGGCTATGCTCAAGAGAGCTGTAATTATAGTGTACCACAACCTATTTACAAAATCCCTGCTGCAGAATCCTATATGGGCTTATATTCTTCTGTCTTCATTGGAACTTGTCCTAAATAAATGGATGTTTTTGTTGTTGTGCTTTTGTGTGAATGTCATCATTAGGGGAAATAAGCTCTAACTTTCCCCAGGAAAGGTTATAAAATAGCAGAGTATAATGCAGTACATAAGGTTGGGGATTATACAGTTACAAAAAATGGATAAACTAAATTTAGATATCTGTATCCATCATCCAGTTTGTGTTGGCCAAATATCTTTAAATTCACTTTCAATAAATGTATAAAAAAACAAGTAAGGAAGCATTACTCTTATTAAACTTGTAATAAATGTTCATGTTGAAAATATAGCTGCTTCACTCACAAAAGTTCATTTCCTTCTTACCACATAACTTGTTTATTTCCCTTCATTGCAGATTATTTTCCGAAAAATTAGTGACGTCAAGAAAGAAGAGGAGGAGCGCCTGCGACAAAAGAATGAAGTGACCTTGAGCATCCCTGTGGACCATCCTGTCAGGAAACTCTTCCAGAAATTCAAACAGCAGAAGGAAATGCGGAACCAAGGGACGACAATAATTGATCCTGAGAGGAATACCCTTCAGGTGGACACCCGAACCATGCAGAACGGTGCTGCCATCACTGGCACAAGTGTGGTCACGGTATCTCAAATTACACCCATCCAGACGTCATTGTCCTATGTGAAAACCAATGAGGTGGTCAAACCAAACAACAGGGATGCCACAGATCTCAAGCCTAATAGCAATGGTGACCCCAAATGTCTCAAAGTTACCAGCCCTGTCAGGATGAAAAACGGCAATGGGAAAGGATGGCTTCGATTAAAGAACAACATGGCAGGCCAGGAAGAGAAAAAGGAAGAGTGGAATAACGTCACCAAGGCAGAATCCATGGGGCTGTTGTCAGAGGACCCCAAGAGCATTGACTCAGAAAATGTAACAAAAAACCCACTGAGGAAAACAGACTCCTGTGACAGTGGGATCACAAAAAGTGACCTTCGTTTGGACAAAGCTGGGGAGAACCGTAGCCCCCTAGAGCACAGCCCATGTCAACCAGATACAAAACACCCTTTTTACCCTATCCCAGAACAAGCCTTACAAACTACGCTCCAGGAGATCAAACATGAACTCAAGGAAGATATCCAGCTGATAAGCAGCCGGATGGCCATCCTGGAGAAGCAGGTGGCAGACATTTTAAAAATCTTGTCTGAAAAGACCACATCGCAGACACCATCTTCAAAATCACATTTATCTCCTCAGCTACCATCACAAATACCTTGTCAGGACATTTTTAGTGTCTCAAGGCCAGTGTCACCTGAGTCAGAAAAGGATGAAATTCACTTTTAATATATTCCTATTTTTCTTTGTATACCAAGCGTAATGCTGTGAAATGGGCATGCACGCATACTCCTACACAGATGTACAAACACATGTCTGTGTGTGAGCGTTTGTAAGAGTGTCGGTTTGTCTGTATAGATACAGACCCACAGACCCAAAGAAAAAGAGATAAATGCAGAGTTGTAGTTTGTGTAGGTGTATATATAAATTATAAATATAAAAATATATTTTCACTTGCATTCAATATGACTTGAACATGAACAATGGATTTTGATATGTAAATATTGCATGTCCAGCTGGATTCTGGCCTGCCAAAGAAAACAGTTATTAACATAGATATTGCTTGTATAATATGCAGTTGACTGCATGCACACTTTCAATTATTTATAATATCTATTATAAAATAAAAGGATGAATTTTGTTTAAAAAAAGAGAGAGAAAAGGCATTGTATTGCTTAAAGAACAACAGTTGTCTTATAATACCTGGATGAAAGGTTTTTAAATTATTGGTATAAACAAGAAAGAATCTACTACAGGAAAATGCTTGCTATTAGTGTTATGTAATCATATACTGATTCACTGAAACTTGTTTATTTGAAGCACAATCTGATGCATCTAAGTCCTCTTAAATACAGTGAAACCTATCCTTGGGTAAGTATGAAGACAACTGTATTATTGGTCACTGGTCCATATATACAGTACATATATATGGAATACTGCATAACACATTAAAAATTGAAAACATCTTCCTTATTTAATTTCACCTATTTAATTTTGGTGTTGGCCCCAACATACGATTATACAATGATGCCTGTCCTCTGAAAAGGTTCCCAAGGTACATTTACCATAGAAGAAATATCTGGTGCTAATAGCAAATAGCAGAAAAGCACTTTTTTCATATAAACATGGGCTTAAAATACTTTTTTTTAAAAAAATCATTAATTCAGGCAATATTGTTTTGCAGAGATGGTTCTTGTCCATGCTTCTACCTTCAGTATACTTGATGGAACAAATGATAGATCTTAACCTATATGTATGTACATAAATATTATATGTAAGCATCTCTCACAGATTCCTAGTTCATATTTCAGGCAATGTTATCTTCTCGAAAGCGTTGCTTCCTGGGGGTGGCTTGTTTTCCTCAAAGCCCTGCACCCTGAATTAAGTAGAGTCACAGTGGAGTATATTGCTCTCTATTCTTAATCACAAAGGTTCCTCTGTCAGATTTCAACAAGTCCTACTATCTTTTGTATCAAAGCGGTAGAAATCCATAGCAAAAAGAAGAGAACATTGCATAACTCAATGCAAAACATCTGCTTCATATATAGAAGGTTCCAAGCTAGATTCCAAGCAGCTCCAGATAAGATTGGGAGGGACTCCAATCTGAAACCCTGAAAAATTGTTGCCAGTCAATCTTGACTTAAAAAAACTGACTTAAGGCTGACCAAAGCAAAATCACGGCACAGGCCAATCGCTATTGCTACTCTGAGGTCTCCTTGTAGTAACACTTAAGAGAGATGGCTAGAACAGAAAGCTGGGGATTAAGCTGCTCCAGAGAGCCAATGAAGCAGTGACTGTGGTGGCAGATCATGTGCCAAGATGAGGGCTTTGCCCAACCCACAATCCAATTCAATATACCACTCATCTTAGTCTGCCAATGATCATAGGGCTAGTTCTTCAAAATATAGTTACACTTTTATTTTTATTTTTTGTTCCAGAGAGTGTTCACTGACATAGGACATACCCAGTGATGGGATTCAGCCAGTTCGCACCACTTTGGGAGAACCGGTTGTTAACTTTCTGAGCAGTTTGGTGAACTGGTTGTTGGAAGAAATCATTAGGGCAGAGAACTGGTTGTTAAATTATTTGAATCCCACCATTGGACATACCGTTTCATAAATCATCACATTTTAGGTGATAGTTTTCTTTGACCATTTCCTCCAAGCTTGCCTCAAATTTTCATAAAAGATTCTACCTCTTTCCATTATAAAATCAGCTCAGCTCAGACCAATACTCAAACGTCAATTCTGAATATCTGAGTTCAAACCCATTTTGCTATCTCTATTCCCAAAGGAACACTGGAGGCTCTTGGTTGAATTATGTGTCCTTTTTCCTAATCTCATGATTATTTGATATGACCAGTAGCAGCTTTCCAGGAGGTCCTTCATATTTAAATATACGCATTTATTCTCATACTATTTTTCAAATGTATTCCTATAATGTTACAATATTTCCTATGGCTTTTTGAATATGTAAAATGTTTAAATGTGAAATGAAGTGTACTTTAATGGCCTTTTCCTATTGGTGCCTTGTGCTGGACTTTCTATTATGCCCAACTAACATTTGAAGTCCAACACAAGTGGAATATACGTCAGTGTGATATTTCTTTCTTAAATTCTATTAAACATTCAGAAGAACTTCTGGGATCAAAACGGACACTTGGAAGGCCCTGAATATATACTTCTCCCTACTTCATGTTTAGGGTGGTAACATTTTAGCTCCAGTGTTGGGACACTGTTTAACAGTTAAGCTAATAATTGTGGGAAAGATAATGCATCCCATGGGTTGGTTTGCATATGTGTGTTTGTAGTACTTGGGTCTATGGCTGAGTGGTTATGAGCCAAAGTAATAACACAATTCTTTGTGTCAAATTCAAGACTAAAGCTCTTTTGCAACATTAGAGAAGTGATTTGTGATTATCAAAAGATGACAATCTTCATGAACCTGCTTTAACTTGAGTTTAACTTTGTGCTTGAAATAGAAATGGTCCATTAATTGTCTGCCTAAACATTTGCAAGTTCAAATGATATCCCTGCAGTTTGATTCTATATGATGCTTGATTGGGCGTAGTAGGAAGTCTAAAGAGGAAAGTTCAATAAATTTAATTCTCGTTGCAGCCCGAGACCTATGAGAGATTTTGCAAACCAGTCTGCTTCACTTCTGATCTGGAAAATGAAGAATAAGACAGTTTTACAGTTCTAAGCCAGGAGTGTCACACTCAAGGCCTGCGGGCTGCATGGGTGCTTAGATCTAGACTGCGGGGCCACCCTGGAAACAGAGAAGGTATTCCAGTACCTCTGCCAGTGAAAATGGAGCTCAGTTTTTGGCCGCAACAGCCTCCTGCAGTCCTCTGCCAGCAAAAACAGAGCTGGGGGGGGGGGCATAGTTGGGAGGCTCCATTTTTGCTGGCAGAGGATAGTAAAACAAACTAAAAGCAAAACAAAAGGAGAAATGTTTCCCCTTTTGCATTTGAGAAGGGAGAGGAAAGGAGAAAGGGAAAAAGGAAAAATGAAGAAAAAGAAGGGAAGATGGGAAGGAAAAAAGGAAGGAAGGAAAGGAAGGAAAGGAAGGAAGGAAGGAAGGAAGGAAGGAAGGAAGGAAGGAAGGAAGGAAGGAAGGAAGGAAGGAAGGAAGGAATAATGAGAGGGAGGGAAGGTCTGAGGGGTCCTGGCTTAGCATGTGGCCACCACAGGTGCCCTTGACACAAGTGATGTCAAGCTGGCCATGGCCACCCCAGCCATGCCCATCCCGGGCTCCAAAAGTCAAACACAACCCTAATGTAGCTCTCAATTAAATTAAGTTTGACACCCTTGTTCTAAGCTGTCTTAATAGTGATTTACAGTGCACTGCTGTTGTATACTATCCACCCTTCTCATCTTGCAATGTGGAAATGAAAAAAATGGCTTTGGGACCACAGGCAAAAGGCTCTTTGTTTCTCTTCGCAGTTGTAGTGCATCCTAGAATGTAAATAGAATTAAACAAATTGCATTTTTACAAGGTGCTTTTAAAAATGCCTTCAAATCATTATTGATTGCTTGGACAAATTCCTCTTGTTTTCCTGGCAAGATTTTTTTGGGGGAAAGAAAATGATTTGCCATTGCCTTTTTCTTCCTTGGGCTGAGCGTGAGTGACTGGCCCAGTCACCAAGCCAACTTTCATACCTAAAGTGGAATTAGAACTCATGGTCTTCTGGTGATTGGCCCAAAGTCACCCAGCTGGCTTTGTGCCTAAGGTGTGACTAGAACTCACAATCTCTTCATTACCAGCCTGGTGTCTTAACCGTTACACCAGACTCTTTACAAGATGCATGCTTGTTCCAAAATGATCCAGGAATCATTTTTTCCTTAAATTCTACCATTCCAATTATAGTTCAGGTGACTGAATGAGAAAGACATCCTGGCTAACAGTTGGGCATTCTTCCAAAAGAAGATTTTCTGAAATGAAGGCAGTTTGACACTTGGACCAGTGCCTGGTTGATGACAGCATGATTCTTCTTCTATTTTTGGCATGGAGAAGTTTAGACTTGCAACATCAATCTGCTTAATTTTCACATAGATCTCCAAAGCCTCTGCAATGGAAACCATGTAGAGATTGTGGTTTAGGGAGATTATATAAATAAAATTGGGGAATATACCGTAAGTCTTTGCTCAACCCAGAGGTTTGGTTTTCTAGACCAGATTTAGAATATGCCCACACCTTTCCATTTTCACCCCGATGATTTCTTTATTTCTGAAATAAAGGTGAAAAAAAGGACTTAACTGTTAAATTAATCAGAATCCTTGTCAATCTATTGCTGGTCAAAAGTGAAATTCTTTTTGATACCAATGAGCTAGGATAGTGTTCATAATCATGAAGATATTTTGCTGGATTGTGGGATTTCATTTTGCTCCAGTGTTCTGGTACGCAGGTAGCCAAGGTTTGGAATGGAAACTGAAGAATTTTAGAACTTAAAACTATTTTTCTATATATTATAATCATTTCTTCGTTGGGTTCAGCTCTAGGTATGATTATAGTGGATTTAGTTCTAAGCAGACTTATATAAGATTGATTTAGTTCCTATTATATGCCCTGAATTTTCCACGTGTCAAACTTTGTAAAAAGTTTGTAGCCTGCATTGCGCTTACTTTTTAAAACAAAGGAAGGAATATATGCTGAGCATGGCTTTTTAATTTTTTTTTCTAATTCCTTTAACAGCAGCATCTATAGGATGTATTTGTATTTTCTTCTGCCTGAGAAAGTAACACGTTTCATTTCTCTGTGTATTTTTGAGCTCTCCTTCCTGTTGCATCTTTGTGGTGTGTGTACACACACATACACACCAGTGGTGGGTTTCAACATTTTTTACTACCAGTTCTGTGGGCGTAGCTTAGTGGGCATGGCATGGCATGATTTGGTGGGTGTGGCAGGGGAGGGATACTGTAAAATCCCCATTCCCACCTCACTCCATGGGAAGGTTACTGCAAAATCCCCATTTCCTCCCGATCAGCTGGGACTTGGGAAGCAGAGAATAGATGGGGGTGGGACCAGTCAGAATTTTTACTACCGGTTGTCTGAACTACTCAAAATTTCTGCTACCGGTTCTCCAGAACTGGTCAGAACCTGCTGAAACCCACCTCTGATACACACACAGAGAGACTGAGAAGCAGAGGGTAGGCTGCTGGTGCTCTTTCCTAGAGATGAACTGGAAGAAGAGGGCTTGAAGTCTGCTCAACTGTCTACCTCATAGGGACAACTTGAGGAAAATGTTCTAGAATATTTTTTAGTCTTCAGCCTTGACCTGATCAAGCCTATTTTCAGTTAGGAAACTGATTTTCTTTTACCAGTTTCTCTCTCTAACCACTGACACATGTACAAAAATGGCCTGAATTGAAAAGAGTTTTAAAAATAAAAAATTATCGAGGGAAGCAAAACCAACATGTTCAGCTCTGTGGAGAAGGTGTGGTGCTCCCCAGCTCTTCTCTTCTGAAGCTGCTACTGCCTCTAAAAAAGGAAGCTTAGCTGATGCCAGCAGCGCAATTAATTTTGTTTCTTGTCTGATGCTACATTAATTCCAAGAAAAAGAACCAGTTCAGGAAAGGCAGGAGAACGGAAGCTGTTACATTTGCTGCTTCTGTTTTTTTAAAAAAATATTTATTACATTTTATCAATAAGAATAAAATACAAAACAAAGAAAACAGAAACATGTATATCCAACGGTAACAAAAACAATGTGTACAAAAAATAAACCTCCCGAACATCAAACAAATCTAACATTGAGCATACAAAAAAAATAAAATAAATCCACCCCAGCTAAATGCCGGAAAGAAAATAATAATTAAAAAAAAACCAATAGATTCTCCTCCCCTTACATAATAGGTCTACAAATAATTATAAACTTTCTCATCCTTATTTAACGTGTGTGTGTGTGTGTGTGTCTGTGTATACACACACAAATGTTTCAGATGAGGAAATTATTTAATAATTTAATCAACCCAATATCTAATATATAAAATACAAGCACTGTTGCTGACCTATGAATATGTCTCAAAATGCAGAGAATACAATATAAGAGCCTTGGTTATTTAGCTCAAGGCTATTTAATGGAATTGGCTATGGCTTAGTCAGATCTTTCTGATTTTCATAGCAGTCTGACAGAACGATTAATCAGTGGAACAACGTGCCTCCAAAAGTTGTGAATGCTCCAACACTGGAGGTTTTTAAGAAGAGATTGGACAACCATTTGTCTGAAATGGTATAGGGCAGTGATGGCTAACCTTTTTGCCATCGCATGCCAGGAGGGAGGGCAGGGGGGTTGCGCTCACTTTGGTGGGACTGGAAGTTGGCAAATGGGCCATTTTTGGCCTCCAGAAGACCTCTGGGGGGGAGGAAGGCTGTTTTTGCCCTCCCCAGACTCCTAGAAAGGCTCTGGAGCTAGGTGAGAGAGAAAAATGGGCCTTCCCCACCACCCCCAAGGCCCTCCAGAGGCAGGAAACAACCTGTTTCCCTACTTCTGGTGGGCCCAGAATACCTGAAAATCAGCTGACTAAGCCATGCATGCGCACTGGTGCTGAGCTCACATGCCCATTGATATGGCTACGTGTGCCACCTGTGGCACATGTGCCATAGGCTCGCCATCACAGGTATAGGGTTTCCTGCCTAAGCAGGGGGTTAGACTAGAAGACCTCCAAAGTCTCTTCCAACTCTTCTGTTCTGTTCTGTTCTGTTCTGTTCTGTTCTGTTCTGTTCTGTT
>WNWU01000001.1:75455850-75477237 GCA_012654045.1 Ptyas mucosa
TTCTGTTCTGTTCTGTTCTGTTCTGTTCTGTTCTGTTCTGTTCTGTTCTGTTCTGTTCTGTTCTGTTGTTTGGCATGGCAATCTACTGAACATTTTAGTTTGGATTATTTTATCTCCTCATTATGCAGCAATTAGAAGAAAATGTGGGGGAGAGTATAAGGTTAGTGTAATTGTAGGATAGACTGTTTTAGAACACAAACACAGAATGTTACTTCCAATTAAAACTACACTGTATAGAATTAGAATGTAACATGACAGGGAGAGAGCTACATGATGGCAGTAGAGGGAATTCATTTGCTAGCCTCTCGTTGCTGATTCATTCATAATATTACTGGATCAATTCCATTGCTTGTTTTCATTAAATGTTAGATTATTCTTTTTCCTTTTCTTTAATTAGATATAATACCACAATGCTACTAAGAATAAATGATGGTTATATAATAAATAGAAATGGGAAGTGTTTCTTAGATGATTCTCTCCATACCCAAAAGTTTCATAGCATGTCATATGATAAGCCAAGGAATCTGATGCTGCTTTGGCACCAAGGAACTGATCTGTATCACAAAGTTGCTTATAGAAAATTGGCAACTTCTGTAACAGTAGCATATAAATAAATTAGTGAGCACTGGCTTAAGGAACGACTTGAAGCAAGCCAGATATCAAAGCAAAGTATGTGCCAAAAAGTGAATACGTGGCTTATATAAATTGCCTTTCTATTTTACAAATATTAATATTTTCCAAGTTAAGATAATATTCTTTGTGATTCTAGGAAAATGTGTAGAGAAATAAAGTTTGCTTTGTTGAACATATAAAATAAGGATTTCTTCATCCCAATTAAATTAGTATGCCTCTCCACTGAAAGTGAAGTCTTGAGAATCTTGAAGTTTTTACTTTGGCTGCCTCAGATGCCAATGTTCTCGAGAATCTGCAAAATATATTGCTATCTTAAACCAATGTTTCTGAACTTTGTACTTTTTGTAATAGAATACTTACAGAATAGCAGAGTTGGAAGGGACCTTGGAGGCCTTCTAGTCCAATCCTCTGCTCAAACAGGAGATCCTATACCTATGATGGCGAACCTATGGCACGGGTGCCACAGGTGGCAGTTGGAGCCATATTGGTGGGCACATGAGTTCAGCTCCGGCATGCATGTGTACACCGGCCAGCTGATTTTCGGGCCTTCTGGGCTCACCAGAAGTCAGGAAACACACTGTTTCCGGCCTCCAGAGGGCCTCTGGGGGGGAGGCAGTTTTTGCCCTCCCCAGGCTCCTGGAAAGGCTCTGGAGCCTGGGGAGAGCGAAAAACGGGCCTATCGGGCCCACCGGGCCATCACATGCCAAAAGCGGGGGGAGCACAGGGGAGCAGGGTGCATAGAATTATGGATGCGGGCACGCGTGTGTGTGACCCCACTGCGCTCCCCCCCACTTTTGGCACGCAGTGGCAAAAAGGTTAGCCATCACTGTCCTATACCATTTCAGACAAATGGTTGTCCAATCTCTTCTTAAAAACCTCCAGTGATGGAGCACCAACAACTTCTGGAGATAGGCCATTCCACTGATTAATTGTTCCACTGACAGGAAAATTCTTCTTAATTCAAAGTTGTTAAGGCAAAACATTATTATGTTTGATAAGCTTCTACCCATTACTTCCTGTCCTACCCTCAGGTGCTTTGGAGAATAGGTTGACCCCTTTCTCTCTGTGACAGCCCCTCAAATATTGGAAGACTGACTACTATGATGTCACTCCTAGACCTTTTCTTTGTTAGGCTAGACATATCTATGTTTTAGCCAGCTTCCAGTTCCCTTATCATCTTTGTTACTCTTCTCTGCAATCTTTCTAGACTCTCAGCTTCTTTATAATGTGGCAACTAAATGCAATATTCCAGTGTGATGTTCTTAGTGCAGTATAAAGTGGTACTAACCCTTTGTGTGACCTTGATATTATCCCTCTGTTGATGGGGCCTAGGACTGCATTAGCTTTTTGGGCAGCTGCCCCATTTAATCTCTGTGACCATGTTAGCTAGTAATTATACAAATTTGATTCTTACTTAGCAGTGTAAGTTGATACAGATATACTATAGGAAAGATGTTGATTATGATCTCATAACATTTGTGCTGTCCAGTGGTTTCTGCTAATAACGATCAGGTATTTAAGATCAAACATATTGTTTAAGCATTAAGAGAGTGCCACAATTTGCACCAGCTTCAACTTCCAAATACTTTTCAAGGCCAGCATCCATGCATACCATAATCTAAATGAGGTATATATAAATATAAAGAGTGTGAGTCCTAAAATGCTACCTTGGGGGACACCGCTGTTAACTGGTGCAGGGTTTGATAGGGCACTCCCTATTTTGACTACTTGTTGCCTGTTTGACAGGAAAACAGCTATCCACTTATGCAAGGATCTGGAAATGCCATAAGAGTTTAGTTTTAACAGTAGTTTGTAGGGTACCACTGAATCAAAGGCTTTGCAGAAGTCTATGTAAATTGTGTCTATTGCTTTACCTTGGTCGAGTTGTGTAGTCCATATGATTTTGCAGTGTAGGAGTTGCAAATTACAGGACAAATTTTTCCTGAAACCAAACTGCTTGTTAGAGGATAGGTTGTTTGACTCTAAGTGGAGGGTAATGCATTGGTTTATGACTGATTCCATGACTTTGCAGGTGATGCAACACAGTGAAATTGGTCTGTAATTTTCAACTAGGATGGGGTCTCCCTTTTTGAAGATAGGGAGATGTGTCACACAAAACAATGCCAGCGGTACACTTTCTCCACCTCCAGTTATAACATAAGCTTGAAATACCCCCTAAAGAAATTTAAAAGACATTTTCAAACATTATGAGTAAAATAATACATAAACATTTTAAAATAAAACAAACATTTTATTTGCAAGAAGTTCTTTTTAAATGTGTGAAATTGCAAGTTAGATTTTAGCAGAGCATTAAAATATAACTTACTAAAATGATAGCTCTCCCTAGAGTATCACTTCTATTTTTTTTTCTCATTTTCCCTTTTTAGGTAAGGGTATGTGTTTGTTTGTGCATGAACTCATACATATGGCACTGTTGTTCACACATAATTCTGTTGTTCTTCAGCATCCCTGGTTGTTCACTCATCTTGTTTTTAAAAAAAAAAACCATGGAAAGAGCCTCTAAATTGCATCTTCCCTTGCCTTTGTTTAAAGTCTGAAAAGCTAAGAAAGTTAAATATCACAAAGGGATGATAGTGCCACAAACGTTAAGCAATTTAGACAGATGCTTTGGCTTCTTTGTGACTAGGAAAATAGCATGCGCCCCATCACACATTAGGGAATTTTCTTCTTTGAACATTAATTAAACATATATTTTTCTGCCAATTTAATAGAAAGGTTAGTGGAAGGGAAGGAAGAACTTATTTGCAAAGCAATAATACAAATTCTTACTTCCTTCCAGAATTTATCTTATATGAATTTGGCTAGAATCTTTCTACACAGGGAGACTTAAATCATTAACTTCCTAATGGCGCCCTCCTTATAGCCACTAAGCAGCTCCTCAGAGATTAAAATCTAGGAAAAGCTTCCTTAGATTGACAGAAGACATTGATAAATTTAAAAGTAGAGTGGAATTATGGAAAGCTACAAAAAAAGTCAACATTGGATGGCTCCTGTAGAGGAGCTGGCACCTCTACAAAGAAAAGATGCCGGGTTCCCGGCATCCCGATATAGTCAGTTGACTCCATCGCTGACTATCGGGGGCGAGTCCTTAGCCCCCGCAGAAAGGGCTCGCAATCTGGGAGTCCTCCTGGATAGGCAGCTGTCCTTGGAGGAACATCTGACAGCTGTAGCCAGGGGGACCTTTTGTCAGGTTCGCCTGATTCGCCAGTTGCGGCCCTTTCTTGATCGGGATTCCCTGTGCACAGTCACTCACGCCCTTGTCACTTCCCGCCTAGACTACTGTAATGCTCTCTACATGGGGCTCCCCTTGAAGAGCACCCGGAGGCTCCAACTGGTCCAAAATGCGGCTGCGCGGGTAGTGACGGGAGCAGCGTGGCGCTCCCACATAACACTGCTCCTGCGCGAGCTGCACTGGCTTCCGGTGGTCTTCCGGGTGCGCTTCAAGGTGTTGGTGATCACCTTTAAAGCGCTCCATGGCATAGGGCCTAGTTATCTCCGAGACCGCCTGCTGTCACCGATGACCTCCCATCGACCCGTGCGCTCCCACAGAGAGGGCCTCCTCAGGGTGCCATCAGCCAAACAATGTAGGCTGGTGACTCCCAGGGGGAGAGCCTTCTCTGTGGGGGCACCCACCCTCTGGAACCAGTTGCCCCCGGAGATTAGGAGAATTCATGACCTCAGTGCCTTCCGCCGTGCCCTAAAAACACATTTTTTCCAACAAGCCGGGCTGGCTTAAGAAGAAATTTTAAATATTTTTAATATTTTAATTGGTCTGTGAGTTTTAAATTTTGTAGCCAAATTATATATATATTTTAAATGTCTTAATATTTATATTTTATGTTTTTTATGTCTGGCTGTACACCGCCCTGAGTCCTCAGGGAGAAGGGCGGTATATAAATTGGAAATAAAAAAAAAAAAGTGGGAAGTTTGGAAATCACTAAATAGACTGCTCAGGGGTACTGCAAGATCAAGAAAAACCTTGAATAAATGGGGATACTTGGTGAATTCTGTCTATTGTGAATGTAGTGATCTGCAGACTACCAGACACACATATACCCTTGTCCCCAGTATACTCTTGAGGACCTTATGACTGTGCAACAGAATGCAATCGACGTTGCACACTTCTGGGCAAGTCTACTGTAAGTTAGTCTTTTATATATTTTAAATGTTATGTTCTTATTTTATACCTATGCACAAAATTTTAATAATGATGTTTCTGACATAAATAAATAAGCCAGAGAAAATTAAATTAATATTTGCATGTGAATTTATCCACATGTAAGGTGAAATGCATTAGGTTTTATACTATGCTCACTTTGGTGTTCCAGTTTTAAAAGTTATAAAAAAATCTTTACAGTAGGGAAACATAAACTAAAATTGCTGGCATTTGTTAAATACATGCGGGCATTCTATTGCTTTAAAATGCATATAAAAATGTACACGTAAAGCAAAATTTATGGGAATGCCTTTCCTTGAAGGTGTCTGCCATTTAGTGGGCACACTCTGGGTGCTTAGCAGCCTTTTTCCATAGTAGCTCCTACCCTATGGAACATCCTGCCCCCAATATTATCCAGCAGGTCCCCACCCTTTTAGTAACCTTCTCAAAAGCCACAAAAAGCTGGCTTTTCCCTCAGGGATGGAGATAGGATAAAGTTGGAACCTAACAATATTCTTCCAAAGTTCATCTGTAGTCTTCCCAAACATTAAACACAGATATACCATAAGAAAATCATATTCATATTTTCACTTTTTCTCCCCACCTTCACTCTATATACTTGCAGCCAGTGGTGGGTTGCTACCGGTTCTCCCCGTTTCAGGCGAACTGGTAGGAGCGACGGTGGGAGGCTCCACCCACCCACCCAGATGTCATCAAATATGCTCTACACATGCACAGACGTTTCTGGTAGCAAGCAAACCGGTAGCAAAGGTAAGTAAAACCCACCACTGCTTGCAGCCATATCTTTTAATATTTCTTTTTCAACATTTCCCCTTGGATATTAGTATTTGTAGCATTTGTATCAATTCCACTCTTTGATAAATCTTTATTATCCCCACACAAAACTCTAAAATATTCCTTCCAGTACGTCCTTATCATATGGAAATGGGATGCACCAATTTAAGATTGAAAAATAATAGAGAGACATCAAATGGATAGATTCAACCATTTCCCCACAAATGCCCTTCTTGCCTATTCCACACACACACACAAATTTGAATTTAACTCTTGGAATGATTGCTTGCAATGTTTATCAAGCATCATTTTCAAATTGCTGGAAATGACAGAAGACTTTTGGTGCATGAGCACATTGGCAGTGGAGAAGTTTTTTCAGATTCACCAATCCAAAGCTATGTATGCTTTTATATGTAACAACCAGCATTTTGAATAATATCCAGCAATGAATAACAAGCCAATGCAAATGGCTGCAATACATTCTGAATTTGTGCAGTATGCTCTGGCTAAAGCAAAACAAAAAGAAATCTGCCTGGCAGCTACTTTTTGCAACAACGGGAGTTTCTGAAGTTTTCTAGGACAACCACATACAAGCACACTGTACTAGTCTAATCTGAATAATCAATGACAGTAGCTAGATCTATATGATCCATGTAAGAACATACAAATTCAATCCAGAAACACTACTTTTCTGTATATCTTTGCTGTTATCTAATGGTCATCAAGAATTTTGCAGTACATTCTTCTTCATCATCATCATCATCCTAGCATATTCCTGCAAGTGCAGGATCCACAATCTCTTCTTGAAAGCCTTCAGTGATGAAGCTCCCACAACTTCTGAAGGCAAGCTGTTTCATTGGTTGATTGTTCTCACTGTCAGAAAATTTCTCCTTATTTCTAGGTTGAATTGATTTTTAATTGGTAGGCAATCTTGGCCACAGTGGAAGGTGCTGCTTTCTGGACATGTCCATACCAGCGGAGTCGGCCTTCTTTCATCTTCTCTATTATTGGGGCATACCAAAATGTTGTTGAATGGTGTCATTTGTGATGTGGTCAAGAAGGGAGATGCCCAATATCCAATGGAGCATTCACATTTCCATGGCATGGAAAGCTTTCGGTCCTTGTTGCTGCTGCCCAACATTCAGTGCAGTACATATTTGATACCCCTAACTTATATTGACAAAGGGTCTCTAAAGCACGAGATCTACCACTGAGCATCATCATCTTTCCTAATACTGTCTTCATCCATTGAGTTTTGCTTTCAAGGAAACATCCATTTTCTTTCCACTTTTTCGCGGCATCTGCATATCCATTCAAGAAGAAACTTGCATTTGCCATTCATCAGAACTATTACAAAAGGGAAGATGACCAAGAGGAAAGATGTTAATCAGACATGAGTCTTCAAGGCTGTCAAATTTATTTTTAATAAGTAGCCAAAAGGAGAAAAGACTTTGCCATAGTTAGAAATATACTCGTGATAATGCTTGCTGATAGATGGTGTCCTTCTTTTGCCCTACCCCAGGGGTCAGCAACCTGTGGCTCTGGAGCCACATGTGCTCTTTCACCCCTTTGTTGTGGCTCCCTGTCACTCAAAATATCTGTCACAACCACCAATGTGCGACAGCCGCCAGCACGTGATTTATTGAGCTTTTCAACCCCCGGTAGGCCAACCATGGATAAATCCAAGAAAAGAAAAGTTTCAGAAGAAAACAGAACATTTAATTCAACTACATATGGTAGTTTTGTGGCCGCTCAAGAAATAGTCAGGCACAGGAAGGGTTTTGTGGCTCCCAGTGTTTTCTTTTCTGTGGGAAACGGGTCCAAATGGCTCTTTGAGTGTTTAAGGTTGCAGACCCCTGCCCTACCCCCTGTGATAATCGGTATCAAGATTTTCTGCAGCTTTTCAATGGATTAGGAAAGACTGTTCATCTTGCGCAGCCACTTTTGCATTTTAGTATTAAGTCTCCAGTTTCACAGTAATCAATAAATGTAAGGCTCTGTATGTTTAACAGCCTTGTCAAGGATGTTGATCTACAGACATTTGTTTATTGTCTTACTGGTACTGAGCCAAAACTCTCAGCAAGTGGATATTTTTAACAACTAAAAGCCCTTCTGATAACCAACCGCTGCCCTGCCCCATTCAATAAATTGAATGTACTGCTCAATGGCATTATGCAGTCCACGTCTCCAAGAACAGCCATTGACTTAAGCAACAGTTAAACAGTTATTATTGGGAAGCGTTTTAGAAAACAGAATTCTGATGCATGCAATTTGAGCTGTCTCTGATTTTGATTTGCAAGTCAGTTATAGAATTTTGGTGAATTGAAAAATACTTTTTCTGATATAATTACTCATGCTGGCCTTTCAAAATGCTATAAAGAGAATTCTATAAAGTGGTTGTTATAGTCCTGTATGAAGAAACTATTCCTGTTTTTTGTTCATGGGCTGCTGAGTCTTTTGGTTTACTTAGGATGTTTTGGAGAGCTTTGGTTGGTTTGTGTGCCTCAGTGATGCCATATGGTTGAAATAGTCTGTTGGTGGGTTTCTGAGATGCTTTTTTTATGTGTGGCAGCCAGTAAACAGTAAACAATAGCCTAATCAAGAACCACTCAGACCACTCTCACCAATACTGAAAGGGGAGCCATTAGAATATAAATATAAGAGCAAACTCCACACCAGGGGTGAAATCCAGCAGGTTCTGACAGGTTCTGGAGAACTGGTAGTGGAAATTTTGAGCAGTTTGGAGAACCAGCAAATACTACTTCTGGCTGGCCCCAGAGCGGGGTGGGAATGGGGATTTTGCAGTATTCTTCCCCTGGAATGGGGTGGGCATGGAGATTTTGCAATATCCTTCTCCTGCCACACACCATGCCCACCAAGCCACGCCCACAGAACTGGTAGTAAAAAAAAAATTAGATTTCACCACTGCTCCACATCCTTCTAGTACTGATGATGTTGCCTAGTTTGGTAATGAAACAGCTGCAAGAAAATCACCATTCTCTCCCAAGCCACTCCCAAGCACAGAATAGCAGCAGCCATGCTATTCTCTCTACCTTACTTACACTGAGACTGCAAGCTCTTTTGAAACCAAATCAAAGGAGCCTGGTGGAGCAGTGGACTAAAGCGCTGTTAAATAGCACTTAGCTGCCAGCTGCCTGCAAGTACTGCAAGTTCGAATCTCACCAGGCTCAAGGTTGACTCAGCCTTCCATCCTTCCGAGGTAGGTAAAATGAGGATCCGGATTGTGGGGGCAATAAGCTGACTTTGTATAAAAAAGAACACTGCTTTGGGGGGGGGGGCAAAAGCCCTACTAAACAGGTATATACAAAAATATGAAGGCTATTGCTTAACACATTGTAAGCCGCCCTGAGTCTCGGAGAAGAGCGGCATATAAATCGAACCAATAAAATAATATACTGGGCCTGTGGCACAGTAGACTAAGGCACTGATTAACATTCAGCTGCCTGCAATTACTGCAAGTTCAAATCTCACCAGGCTCAAGGTTGACTCAGCCTTCCATCCTTTCTAAGGTAGGTAAAATGAGGCCCCAGATTGTGGGGGCAATAAGCTGACTTTGTATAAATATATACAAAAGTATGAAGGCTATTGCTTAACGCATTGTAAGCCGCCCTGAGTCTCTGGAGAAGGGCGGCATATAAATAAAATAAAATAAATAAATAAATAAATAAAGTGTAATAAGTACAAATTGTAAGAAATAGAAAAGAAAGACACAGGAGGAACAGATCTTAGGCTGTCCAAAATGAGTCTGTTTTTTCAGTGATGGACCCAGTATGGTGTCCCTCAGAAATTGCTTTGAAAATTTAACAAATGTGTGGACATCCTTGCGACTCAGAAGGCAGATGTTCTTTACTAAGAACTAAAAATTGTTCTAAATGGCGGTCCCAATGGTGCTAAATGTCAGTCCCAAGTCTAACCCTCATCATTGTCTGTGTGGGTGTCCAAGGAGGGCATCAAAACAGTCACAACTGCATGATCAAAGACCAGCCCATGGGAAAAGGAGCAGGGCTTAAATCACATAGTTGTGAGGACATTTTAACCTCCTCACTAGGCCACCTTCTCCTCAAAATCAACCTATTTCCATTTTTGTTAATTTTACATTTACCCTCTTAAATTCATTTCATCGCTTTTACCCTCAGCCTATGGATATTTTTAGAAAGCTGAACAAAACCACCCCATTTTCATTAATATTTCTCCCACATGTTTGTCTTGTGGGAAGGAAACTGTGTCCTCCTCCAATACAGTCTCCCCACCGTCATCAGAACAAAAGGTTAAAAATCACAATTAGAATGGGTTCAGCACAAAGATTAAAATGCATCAGGAAACACCAATTTAATTGGGCAAATATTCCTTCCAGGCTAAGCTTAGCTCCGATTAAATAAGAAAAGAATCCTTTCCCTAAAGAGATTACTGTTTCAAATCAGCGATGCTACTAAATAAGCAGAAACTGCGATCCAGGAGGGTACCTGACAGCAGAGCGCCCCCTCTCGGAACACTGGCTAAGAGCACTTTCCCACAATTCGTCAAGGGTCCATTTTCACACACTTTCATGGAACAAAAGCAAGGTTTCCCTATATGAAGTCAGAGGTGGTATTCAGCAGGTGCTGACCACTTAGGGAGAACCGGTAGCGGAAATTTTGAGTATTCGGAGAACCGGTAAATACCACCTCTGACTGCCCCCCCCCATCTATTCTCTGCCTTCTAAGTCCCAGCTGATTGGGAGGAAATGAAGATTTTGCAGTATCTTTCTGCCTGGAGTGGGGGAGGAAATGGGGATTTTGCAGTAACCTTCCCCTGGAGTGGGGTGGGAACGGAGATTTTACAGTATCCTTCCCTTGCCACGCCCACCAAGCCATGCCATGCCACGCCCACCAAGCCACGCCCACAGAACCAGTAGTAAAAAAATTTGAATCCCACCACTGTATAAAGTGCATTCAAGGAGGACTTGGTGTGTCAACGTCCGAAAGCTGACTCTGTACACTACTCTCTCAAACGTGAACCCCACTTCTGATTCATAGGAAACTGCCTGAATAATTTATTCCCAGATCAGAAATGATCCTGGTAAGGTTTCTTTCCAACAGCCTAATACAGACATATACAGGTAGTCCTCGACTTACAACAATTCATTTAGTGGCCATTCGAAGTTACAACATCACTGAAAAAAGTTATGACCGTTTTTCACATTTACAACCATTGCGGCAGCTCCGTGATCATGTGATCAAAATTCTGACATTTGGCAACTGACTCCTATTTATGACCATTGCAGTGTCCCGGGGGTCACATAATCCCTTTTTGCGACCTTCTGACAAGCAAAATCAATGGAGAAGCCAGATTCACTTAACATATCATGTTACTAACTTAACAACTGCAGTGATTTGCTTAGCAACTGTGGCATGAAAGATCGCAAAATGGGGTAAAACTCACTTAATAAATGTCTCATTTAGCAACCAAAATGTTGGGCTCAATTGCGGTCATAAGTCAAGGACTACCCGTAAATTTTCTTTCCCCAGACAATCTGTATATAAATTCTGTCAGTATATTCATGACTGGCAGAGACTTGGTAACAAGGTCAGCCATTGAATAAGGCTTAGTAATAAGGTCAGCCAATGGGAGCTGAGACAGCAAGGAGCCTGGGCGTGGCTTAGCTGTGCTTAGCTTTGAGTGCTGTGTGAGAACTGAAACTGAAACTAGTCTGCTGAATTGAAACTGTTCTCTCCTCTACCTGTGTTTTGCCTGTAACTACTACCACTTTGGAAAATATGCTTTTGGTACTGTATATCTATTTCATGTGTTATTATGGCTATAAAGAGAAGTTAATGAATCCTGCTGAATCAGTTACCTGTGTGTGCTTTCTGGATTTGATTGCTGTTGCAAACTCTCTTCTGCATCTTGAGGTTATTTGTTCTTATCTGCAGGTACATCTGCAGCTCACCAAAATGCAGATTGTGAAATTTCTGAAAATCCTGTATCTTCTTCACACACTGATCTGAGGCTTTCAATTAGACAGCAATGACAGTGTATTTAGAATGCTTAATGGTTGCTCATTTTACCAGTGGATGAGCTCACTCCCAAACATTAGTCCTTTCTGAATATTTCCTTGCCATACTAGGCATCGCCTCTTCCTTTTTGTTAAACACTGATTAGGATTCTATTTCACTATAGATCCCAGTTCAGTTTTGGTCATTCCATAAAGTATCCAGTTTTGCTTCATGGGGTCAAAAACCTGACCCAAAGAGATCCAGTTCAATTTTACCTTTGGTATTCAGCTGCATCTGTTGCATATTATTTTTTACAGACATACAGTTCCATAAAACCAAATATCAGCAATAGTAAATGCTGTGCACCAACTATATCAGTGTAAAGGTAATGAAACAACCAGATCAATTTAAAGTTGTATCTTTACAAATGCTAAAGGAGTTTAATGGTAGGCAAAGAAGAGGATGTTGCATCTAAATTCAACAATAAGGAAATTTTTTATTTATTTATTTTATTTATTTTGTCGAGTAATTATTAGATAATATATATAAGTATAAACATGAATTGAATACATAAAATGAATACAATTAACGGAAACATTAGGACAGGGATGGTAGGCACGCTGGTGCTCTTATTATTATCAAATTCCTACCAAAAGGAATTTGGGGGGGGGGAAACATTCTTAAGCAGGGTAAACGAGGGAGAGCATTTAAAAAAAAATCAAGTTGGCAGCTGTATGATGAAAACCCAAATCACAGCTAACATCTTGACTTTACTGAACTCTTTACAGATGATCCTGTAAAATTTCAAGCCTTGAGAAAACACAGGGGAAAAAATAGAATCCTATTTTGTGGAGCAGGAGAGTCTTTGAGAAACCGAAGTGTAAATTTGGGCCAGGATTAGTCTATGGCCAGATGGCCACGGAGCCAGATATTATACAAATACTCTGTGACAGGAATTAATGACCAGTGAAGACTCATCAGCCACCATTACCGTCCTTCTTTAGACTGCCTTGGCCTTAAAAACTTGCCTTTTCAGAGCTGAATGACAAAATTCAGAACTACATAACAAAGAATGATGATTACTTATGAAAGGTCCTGCAGAGCGCCCACCGCTGC
This sequence comes from Ptyas mucosa, assembly GCA_012654045.1. NCBI lineage: Eukaryota > Metazoa > Chordata > Lepidosauria > Squamata > Colubridae > Ptyas > Ptyas mucosa. The sequence goes on from WNWU01000001.1 coordinate 75,468,568, forward strand.
CTTCCTGAATGGTGAAAGGCCGCTGTTAGGCCAACAAAAGGCCACGGACAAGAAGAGATCTGTCCCCAGCCACCACACCACCCTTATTTTTCTGAGCTGAAAATGAATGCCTTTCTTGACAAAATCTGTTGGAAGCTACCCTCTCCTTTGTGCTCAATTCTGGCCTGTTGTTGACCCAGCTGTGCGAATATTGGTGACGGAGGGACGGGAAAGGGAATACATGCACACTTCCCCAGTGAAAAAGAGCTGAAGTTAATATCTCTCGAGTCTTTTTTGCTATAAGTGGGGCTTTGAGCTATACAATAAGCTCTACTGCCTAGGGAGGGCAAATTTGTCAAGATAATGTTAAATTGTCTATGGAGAGTCTCGGTCATCCAGGTCATGGTTGTTCTTCAGCTCTGAAGAAGCTTCTTGGATGAGAAGTGAAATGTCTTCAAAGAAAAACCAGAAAGTCCAGTTGCCTCTTGAAAAAGCACCTTTGGAACATAATGTTGAATTTATTAATTTGTTTGCTTGCTTGTTTGTTTGTTTGTGTATGTATGTATGTATGTATGGGTAGGGTAGGGTAAGGTAGGGTAGGGTAGGGTAGGATAGGATAGGATAGGATAGGATAGGATAGGATAGGATAGGATAGGATAGGATAGGATAGGATAGGATAGGATAGGATAGGATAGGATAGGATTCTGTGAGCTCACAATAATCCCCTCAAATCCACCTAGGTGCCCTGGATAGCTAATAATAGAGGGACCAAGGGTGTCTCCCTGTGGGCTGGGAGAGCAGGATAACTTCTGTACTGGTATCATTGAAATCCCTCCTCCCAGTCTGAACTAAGCAAAACAGCACTCCAGCACACCTTTTTTTATGTTTCTCTCTGTCTGTCTATCTTTCTATCATCTATCGTATTATAACAATAGAATTTTGCTGGTTATGTAATTAAAAGTAAACAGGTTATTTACCTGGAAAATGCTGGAGATTATTAAATAATTATGGTTTCCCTTGAAAAAGGTCAGTACTGGGCTAAACAGTTTTGTTTGCCTCTTTGTCCTTCTGCTTTGGCTGAATAAATCACTTAGAATTACAAGCACAATTGCCCTGGTATGCCAGAAGAGAAGCATTTTAAATCATTTGACCTCCTTGAAGTAGATGGACTGCCAATTATGGGCAGATTGTGTCTGCAAAGAGAGCAGAAATGAACAACTTTATTGCATCTGAACAAAGTAAAATGAAATCACAAGGAGGAAAACCTATCAATAATGAAGACGATGTAGAGTGGTTCCATGCTTAATAAAATATTCCAGCTGTACAGGGTTGTGTTGATTGGACTAAGAGAAACTGGATCTGAACTATCTTCTGGCAAATCTCTCTCTCTCTCCCTCCCTCCCTCCCTCCCTCCCTCTCCCTGTGTGTGTGTGTGTGTGTGTGTGTGTTGGGAAAGAGATTGGGGAAAGGGAAATATTAGAGGATCCAAGACTCAACTTCATTTTCTTCTTATGAGAATTTTTTTTTGGACAATTCTCTTCAATGCAATCAAAATACCATGGTAGAATAATTAAACTTTAAAGAACTATCTACTATGCATCTATTTATCTAGAAAGCAATGTGTTATTTTATATATCTACAGTATATCTATATCATAGATAGATAGGTAGGTAGGTAGGTAGGTAGGTAGGTAGGTAGATAGATAGATAGATGATAGTTAGATGATTGATAGATAGATATTGATGTATATCTGTCTATGTCTATCTATCATCTATCATCTATTATCATGTAAAGATCTGAATTATTATTTACAGCCCTTCTCTAGACCATCTAGGAAATCAGAATGATTATTCTGGTAGCTGCTATTTTAATTACCCAAAATGCACTAAAACGATGATCTGTTTATGAATCTTGTGAAAAATTTAAATGGTGGCACTGATAGAATGAAGAAAAGGGCCATATATATTGGATCTGTCTCATTAGGAGTTAGACCGAAAGGAGGACCCACTCTAATTTATCATTTTTCCTCCTCCTCCTCCTCCTCCTCCTCCTCCTCCTCCTCCTCCTCCTCCTCCTCCTCGAAAGGCTATTCCAATTTAAGAACTCTTCTGTAGGTATGTAACTTTTCTATGGATCTGCCATAACTGGAATGATAGTTGGAGAAAAGGGGTTAAATAATTTCTCTTGTCTGCATAATTAGAACTTTATACAAATAGGTTTTGACTTTCAGAAGAATTTCATAGTAAGAGACCAATTCTCTACAACATGCAAATGTTGGAGACTTAGAATGAAGACAGATGGAGATATGAGTATAATTTTGTGTTTATGGAATAGTGCTTCATATTTTCATAATAATCTTCACTGTGTCTGCAAATAGATTTGGGCTCCTTCTGTAGAATGCCATTATTTTCCCCAAGGAGTTATTGGGACCTATAATTTCTTTTGGGAAACCATGACAACTGCTTTTAAGGACCTTCTTCTCCTCCTTCCTGAGATCTGAAATCAGAAACTGCTTTACTTTAAAGAGGTTTAGGAAACACTGTATGTGTACAGGTGAGCTGCCATTTAACCAATATTCTCCTTTACTTTCCTAGTGCTATTAATAGCACATACACAGAGCGAGAGACAGAAGCCAAAAAATATTGTGTGCAAGAAAATGCCTCTCTCCTAGGAAGTTGAAGGAAAGGGGGAGGGCTACTTTTTATCATTAATTTTTAACAATGCTGAAATGAAATCATCCTTGCCTAAATCAAAAATCCTCTAAAAACATCATAAATGCTAATGATGACATTTTATACAGCTGGCATCTTTGAAGCTACCTCTTTTATATATCTTTGAATGCTAGGTAGGCTTTACAGAGAGAGTTGAAAGAGATTCAGTAATGCTAAAAATACTCCAGGAGTTAGTGATAAGGTAGGCTAGTTAAGACCTGGTTCTTTTTATCTCATGAAAATCTCATTAAAGGGCTGAAAGGCCCGCTACTTTTTCTAGTGTCCCTTTCCAAATAGAGTTTAAAAATAAAATGCCAGGCATCAAGAGTCCACATGGCTTTGTTTCAGTTTGTGACTCTCCTCACCTTTAACCAAAATGAAGCTGTTGTTGCAGAGTTACTATGGGGACATCATGCATGCATCTTATCAAGGGAAGAGGAAGACTGAACTGTGAGGAACTGATTGTTCTGTCCCCGTCTCACACACGCACCCAAACAGCCAGCCAGGGGTTAAATAACTTTTCAAACACCCAATGTCAGTTATCAGAAACTTGGCAGCAACTCCGTAGCTGCCTGCCAAGAACTTTACTCCAAGAAGGAGGGGTTGTTCCTCCACCAGATAACACAAACAAAATACACACAGTTTAAACAGTCCAGTTCGTAAATTAAATCCACAGCAGATTAGGCGTTGTTTTCCAGAGGTGCAAGTGACTTGCCAGAAGTTTCAGCTTTGTCCATCACAGAATCTGACTGGCCACCACACTCCCTTATATAGCCTATGGGGTGTGATCCAGTGACTCAGCTTAATCTCTGGCCCGCCTCCTCTTCTGCTGCGTACGTTTGTCTCGCCAACGCTGGCGTGGATCCAGCCACAACTTATCTCCGTCGTCGCTATCCGACTGATCAGAGACACCTGGCTCCTGGCCAATCTCTTCTCCTTTGGCAGACACCTAAGGCATTGCCAGAGAGGAGGATCCTGGAGAGGGAGGCCTGGCTGACTCTTCTCCTTCATGTTCGGAGCCTTCTTCCTCCGATAAGAGGGGCTCGGGGATCAGAGCCACAACACTGATATTGGGATCACCATAAATATCCATTTACATTATTCACTGCCTGTGCTTATAGTTGCAGCACAATACACTATCTCCCACATATAGCAATGTTTCTCAACATATAGCACCAGTTGGCCAGTGCACATGTGCACGATGGAACCTGGAAGAAAGCAGCTGGCTGGTGCACATGCATGCATGCAACGGAACCCGAAAGAGCAGCTGGTGACAGCACACATGCTCGCAGAGAGGGCTCTGTGGGCCACCTCTGGCACATGTGCCATAGGTTCGCCATCACGGTACTATACCAGGGGTGGGCTTCAGAAATTTTAGCAAGGGGGTTTCTGCCTGATTGCTGGGTGGGTGTAGCCATGGTGGGCGTGGCCTAGTTGACCTCCTGCACCATGGCAGGGGAGCGTTTTTCCCTCCCCGGGCTCTGGAGGTTTTCTTCAAGTCTCCAGAAGGGTGAAAATGGCCTCCCCAGGTTCCAGAGGCCCTCTGGAAGCCAGTAACGGACCCATTTCAGGTCTTCCTGAACTTACGGTACGCCCGTTTTTCTCCCTCCCCAAGCCTCTGCGCATGCCTTGCATCCAAAATGGGCCATGTGGGGACTCCTGGGAGGGGAGGGGCAGGGTGGGTGGGGCCAGCAAAGAGTGGGATTTGGAGGTTCTCTAAACTGCACAGAATCTTAGCTAGAGGTTCTCCCGAACCCCTGAGAACCCCCCAGCAACCCACCCCTGGACTATAAACTCCACAGAAGATGGCCCCATTAGAACTTGCTTCAACTGCAGCCACTTAGCACTAACAGAACTGTCACGGTTTCATCCCTAGTATCTAGGTCTAATTCCTCTCCTATGGGTATCATAAATTCTTGGAGATAGGGAGAGAGAATGACTTATTTTTGGCTCTTGCACTACTCTCTATTCATCTCAGCTGTATGTGGACAAACAATTTGCATAGAAGGAATGTAGCCCTGTCAGCCATTATTGGCATATGCGTTTGGATCTTGTTGAACCTAATACAGAAGGTTCATCATACCATAAAAACAAAATCAATGTCCTACAGCTAATGGAGTAGGAATGTGGAAAGTTGGAAGCGAGCCTACATACTTTACATCACTATGGTAGATTCTCAGGTGATGGGATTTCCAACCGAGAATATTTGAGTTTACTAACTGGAGAACTGTTCCTGATAGGAAAACAGCTCTGCTTGAAATGTAGCATCCCATTAGCAACTTATAACACCAAATCTCCTGGAGTCATTCAGCTTTTGTTACAATAGTGCAGCAGTGATGAGGACAAGCATTTTATTTCCTCGGTAATGGATTATGCTAGAAGATGCTGTACATCGACTACTGAGGGAATTAACAGACTTCTGAGGAAGAGGTGGCAAACAAGAGAGCTTCACAAAAAGGGGATCCGACAACTATGGTTGAATGAAGAGCTGGCAGTTAGACTGACTATTCAAACTCCTCTCTGAAAAAGAAGAGGACTTGAGATTGCCCACAAGTGCTCCAGACTGCAGCTCATCATGAGGAGATGACAAGACAGCAGTTTCCAATGGGGTTAAAGCTCTGGAATATGAAGAAATAGCCATGTTGTTCAAATTATAGTTGTTCAAATTATAGTCAAATTATAGTCAAATTATAGTGCCTTTGAAAGTTTGTATTCTTCTAGAAATTGCTTGTTAACTGCTTTTGAGCTGTTAGTAACCTTTGGATCAAGAAGTGTTGCTGCATGGGTGGTAAATTGTGCTGGATGTACACCACTATTGTATGAGCTGCATTGGTTGCCTATTTGCTTCCAAGTGCAATTTAAGGTTCTGGTTGTCACCTTTAAATCCCTTCATGGCTTGCATTAGATTATCTGAGGAAGCTTTTTCTCCCAGTAATTCTACCCATCCAATTCAGTCTGGCAGGTTGGGCATGCTATGGGTCCTGTCAGCCACAGAATGTGGGGTGATTTGCTAGAAGATGTACCTTCTCTGCTGTAGTCCTTGTCTTCTGGAACATTCTCTCCTCAGAGCTGATGGGAGCACTTAGCTTTCACAGGCCCAGGGCCTCGAGTGTATGAAGGGGCTCCACTTCCTGGTATATTGGCGTCTAAGATGACATTTTTTCTTGGCTGGCAAATGTATTTAATTTTGTACTATATTTTACTTGTTTTTAATTGTTTTATGATTGTTTGCTGCTGAAAGTCACATATGACATATATATATATATATATATATATATATATATATATATATATATAATATTTTTGAAGAATGGTTCTAGAAGTTCAGTTTAATAATGTCTATCCCTATAGGTAAGATTGTGTCTAAAAGATGTTATGGAAAAGGAACAAATTCTACCTGATTAGATGGAATTGAAAATAGATTTTAAAATGACACACTACAAGAATGACATAGAAAAAGATTTTATATTGATCATACAAAAGAAGCTGGCTGATGTCACTGTAAATAAAAGGAATATGCACACAGCAAACTAAGAAAATTACCTGGATAATTTTCCCATATTGGATTTGCAAAAAGGTTTGTTAAAATTTTGAATAATTTTATGAGAAGAGGCAAAGAAAAAATAAAAAGACATCAAGTTCTACAACATTATTTGAAAGAACTAAAGATCAAGTAAATTTACTTCGATTGTTCGAAGTAAAAGGAAGAAATATAAAGTTGATTAATTAGATCAAGGTTAAAATAGATATATTATTTTCTTTGATAATCTGTAATAGATTTTTGCTGTGATCAGGATTGAAATGACAAGGTTTTATGGAGTTATTTATAGGTCAGAGATGGAATATGGGAAGAAGAGATCAGTTGTTATATTTGTTGCATTGAGTGACTGTCACAGAGAAGAGAAGGTCTACATATTCTCCAAAGCATTTGAGGCCAGGCCAAGAAGTCATAGATGAAAACTTATCAAGGAAAGATCCAACCTAGAACTAAGGAGGAATTTCCTGACAGTGAGAACAATTAATTAATCATTAATCAGCGGAGTTGGTTAATCGGCTTGCCTTCAGAAGTTGTGGGTGCTCCATCACTGGAGGTTTTTAAGAAGAGACTGGAATGTTATATGGCCGTGATGGCGAACCTATGGCACGGGTGCCACAGATGGCACGTGGAGCCATATCGGTGGGCACACGAGCTCAGCTCCGGCACACATGAGTGCACCGGCCAGTTGATTTTCGGCCCTTCTTGGCCCACCAGAAGTCAGGAAACACACTGTTTCCAGCCTCCGGAGGACTTCTAGGAAGGGTGGGGAAGGCTGTTTTTGCCCTCCCCAAGCTCCTAGAAAGGCTCTGGAGCCTGGGAAGAGCGAAAAATGGGCCTACTGGGCCCACCGTGCCATCGCATGCCAAAAGCAGGGGGAGCATGGGGGGGCGCATAGAATTATGGATATGGCCACACGTGCGTGTGTTCCCCCCTGCCCCCCCCGCTTTTGGCACGTGATAGCAAAAAGGTTAGCTATCACTGTTATATGGTCTCCTGCTTGAGCAGGGGTTGGACTAGAAGATCTCCAAGGCCCCTTCTAACTTTGTTATTCTGTTATTATCTTTTAAGAGAATGTGATAAGTTACTAAAATTGTTTTACATTGTGAAGAAGGTATTGTTAACATTTTTTTCTTTTCTATTTGTAATTCTCTTTTTCCTCTTCTGCATGTTTTATTTTTTGTTGTTTTATTTTTTCAGAAAAATATATATTTTCTATTGTTATAAATATAAATAATTCTTAATAAAATTGCTATGTATGTCTGGGTATAGATAAATAAATAAAACTAGTGGGGGGGATGTCTTATTCAACTCTACCAATTTTTCCCTTTAATAGTAACCACGCATGATTACTCTTCTGGGTCAGCAAGGGCCCTTAATTGTATTTTTCTGGGTAAAAGAATATTCACATTGACTCAGTCAAATTCCTTGCATATGTTAAATGTTCCTTAATCCCCTCTTTTCCTCCTTGTTTCCTAATAGCGTTCTGCTCACTTTTCACCCCCTCCTTTTAATCTAGCATGAGCCACTGAGCAATTTCAGCAGAATGGAATGGAATACAATCCCCACTGCTGGGATAACTGTTCCCTTTCTTACCTGAAGTGTTTTCAGCAAGGCACTCCTGGAGGGAAAAAATGACAGAGGTTTTTGTTAGACTTAATTATGAATCCAAAAATAGATCTTAGCAGGATGGATTGATCCTTCTTTGAACTGCTGAGATCAACGGAACTAAGCTCTCTCATTGTCAGGAATTATTTGGGCAAACAGGCCACTCTAAGGTCATCATACGTAATGAAGGGGAGCCTTTGAATTAAATGCATTCATAAATATCAAGGAATGTTAAGATTCATGTGGGCTTCAAACACCTTTAATAAAATCCACCATCAATTCCTCTCTCCTATCCAACCCTCAAAAGCCTCTTCGGTGCTGAAATAATATTTTTTTTATTTATTCAGTTTTTACATCACCATCTCATCTAAGTGACTCTGGGTGGTTTACAACAATATAATAAAACAATATAAATGCATGAGTAAAAACAATACATTCTAATGTTTACAAAATTTGTAAAATAATTAAAAAGTATTTCTAATCCCTCTGTACTCTGCTTGTACTTTGATAACCACCAGACAGAACACACATACAGATATATAATTATATAAGATTACAAAATTTGCAATAAAATAAAAGTTACAATTAATTTTATTTTACTTAGTGCTCTAAAATGGTGACTTAAATGTAAAAAGAACTGGCTACCAAGTTCTTTCTACTGCTTTCACCTTAAGTCTTCTGAAACCTAAGACAAGCCATCCAGTAACTTTTAAAAAGTGAGTGTTAAAACATAGACCTAGCCCCTTGGCCATAATCTTCTCTGGTAAAATCCATTTTAGAGTAATATTGTATAGCAATAGCAATAGCAATAGCAATAGCAATAGCAATAGCAATAGC
>WNWU01000001.1:75477247-75497356 GCA_012654045.1 Ptyas mucosa
ATAGCAATAGCAATAGCAATAGCAATAGCAATAGCAATAGCAATAGCAATAGCAATAGCAATAGCAATAGCAATAGCAATAGCAATAGCAATAGCAATAGCACTTATTTATTTATTTATTGGTTTTATTTATATGCCGCCCTTCTCCGGAGACTCAGAGTGGCTTACAATGCATTAAGCAATAGCCTTCATACTTTTGTATATACCTGCTTAGTAGGGCTTCCGCCCCTCCGCCCCAAGCGATGTTCTTTTTTTAAGTCAGCTTATTGCCCCCACAATCCGGGTCCTCATTTTACCTACCTCGAAAGGATGGAAGGCTGAGTCAACCTTGAGCCTGGTGAGATTCAAACTTGCAGTAATTGCAGGCAGCTGGTGTTACTTAACAGTACTTTAATCTGCTGCGCCACCAAGGCTCTTAGACTTAGACTTAGACTTACATACTGCTTCACAGTGCTTTACAGCCGTCTCTGAGTGGTTTACAGAATCAGCATATTGCTCCCAACAATCTGGGTCCTTATTTTACTGACCTCGGAAGGATGGAAGGCTGAGTCAACCTTGATCTTGGTGAGATTCAAACTGCCAAATTACAGGCAGCCGGCAGTCAGCAGAATTGCCTGCAATACTGCATTCTAACCACTGTGCCACCACGGCTCATCATGTATGAAGGTGATGCTGTTCCTCTTTCTCCTCATACACTAATATTAGAGAACCCAAGAATATCTCCAGTTTCAGAAATCCAATCTTAGAGACCCCAAGAAATAGGGTACCAGGTATGTTTAGTCTAATGAAGAGAAAGCTCAGGGGAGACATGATAGCAGTCTTCCAATATTTGAAGGGCTGTCACAGGGAAGAGGGCATCGATTTATTCTCCATTAGCACCTGAGGGCAGGATAAGAAGCAGTGGGTGAAAGCTCATGAAATGGAGATTCAACCTGGAAATAAGGGGGAGTTTCCTGACAGTGAAAATGATTAATTAACAGAACATCCATATATAAACTTTATATATCATCATATTTCCAATTAAATAGAACTCAATTAATAGAACAAATTATTTGTTTTAGTGGACAATTGATTTTTTTATCTGGTTTCTCACCTTTGGATGACAAGGGTGTTCCTTTTAGGCCAAGAATTAAATGCTAATTAGGAGGGAATATCGATTCTGATGTCAGTGCTAATATATTTACTACACTTATATCTCACCTTTTGTGCAGGAACACAAGGCAACTTACAAACTGTTCCTTTATCCTCTTTTTCCCCGTAAAAATGACCATGTGAGATAGGATGGGTTGAGAGACAGAGACCTAATAAACTTCCTCATGAGTACCTGGATCTCTTGTTCATTGTCAAGCAACTTAGTCATTACAAGTCTATGGAGAGTCTCAGTTGCCCAGGTCATGGTTGTCCCAAAAGGGCTTTTTTTTCAAGAGGCAACTGGACTTTCTGGTTTTTCTTTGGAGACATTTCGCTTCTCATCCAAGAAGCTGAAGAAGCTTCTTGGATGAGAAGCCAAACATCTTCAAAGAAAAACCAGAAAGTCCAGTTGCCTCTTGAAAAAAGCCCCTTCCAGACTTAGTCATTACACTACACTGGCTAGGGCAAAGCATCTTTCACTACTTTTCAAAGCAGAGGGGAGTTTAGGGGGCACAGGTCTCTTTATGCAGTTTAACAAGTTCACTCTCCAATGCCACATTGCACATGGATCAGTGGTGGGTTTCAAATTTTTTTACTACCGGTTTTGTGTAGCTTGGTGGGCGTGGTGTGGCTTGGTGGGCATGGCTTTGTGAGCATGGCAGGGAAGGATACTGTAAAATCTCCATTCCCTTCCCACTCCGGGGGAAGGTTACTGCAAAATCCCCATTTCCTCCCAATCAGCTGGGACTCTAGAGGCAGAGAATAGATGGGGGCAGGGCCAGTCAGAGGGGTATGTACCAGTTTTCCAAACTATTCAAAATTTCCGCTACCGGTTCTCCAGAACTGGTCAGAACCTGCTGAAACCCATCTCTGACATGGATTAATTGTTCTACCTGATACTCTCCCTGTTCATACTGATTTTTAAAAATATTTTATTTATTTTATTTATATACATTCAATCCAATTTTCATCAAACAGTGTGAGGTCTGGGTGCGGTAACATTTATGCAGTCATAATATCCATCTTTTTATAGTATTCATCACTATAATAACAAGAGTATAGTAACATTATTGTATCATAACAATAATACTTAACATCATCTTCTTTGACACCTCCCCTCTTTTAAGACTTCCTCTTTCAATATCTCCTACTTTCTAACTTCTGTCTCTTTTATCTAGCGATTAATACCATATAAAATAGGGTATATCCCATGTCAAGAAACCAAAGATAAGATAGAAAAAAGAGAAAGAAAGAGAAAATAAAAGAAGAGGGGGGAGAGAAGGGAAGAACAGCTCAAAGTAACAACAAACCCTCATATGGAGTTTTCCATTTTTTCGATAGCCTCCTTGAATCTTTTCTCCATAATGTCCATTACATTTTGGAAAAGTAGGTCCATTTCCTTTGTTATTCCACTCATTCTTATAAATCTCCAGGGAAAGGTTCCCTATTCATAATAAAGCTGCACTCAGGGTGTTAAAGAATGCCACCATGGATTCCAGTATCTTCACATGCTCTAAGGTAAAGGTAAAGGTTCCCCTCGCACATATGTACTAGTCGTTTTTGACTCTAGGGGGCAGTGCTCATCTCCATTTCAAAGCCGAAGAGCCAGTGCTGTCCAAAGACTTGTCCGTGGTCATGTGGCTGGCATGACTAAATGCCAAAGGCACACGGAACGCTGTTACCTTCCCACCAAAGCTGGTCCCTATTTTTCTACTTGCATTTTTTTACATGCTTTCGAACTGCTAGGTTGGCAGAAGCTGAGACAAGTAACGGGAGCTCACCCTGTTACGCGGCACTTGGCATTCGAACCGCTGAACTGCCGACCTTTCAACTGACAAGCTCAGTGTCTTAGCCACTGAGCCACCACATCTCTTTCACCTGCTCTACTGTGACACAAAAGAATGAACTCCAGCTCATGTTTTTCCCAATTTTAAAGTGTACAAATGATCAAGTCAGGGGAAAAAAGGGTACACCATAGAACCACATTCCTTTTGCCAAAGGATATCATATTAATATTCTTGTAGTGCAGGGGGTTTTTTTATACTTATGTTAATTACAGGGTGATAAACAGTGCAGATAAATATCCTCCTTCATTATTCAATCATCTCCCTGGAAGTCAGCCGTCTCTCATGCCCTGAACTCTTAGGAGGCTTTTCAGACCAGGAACAATAAGTTACCAAAGCTGAATAAATAAGTAAGAGAGAGATACACATGGCCCATAGCGATCCCAGAAAGATAAAATCAGCTAAACCAGGGGTCTCCAACCTTGGCCACTTTAAGCCTGGCAGACTTCAACTCCCAGAATTCTTTTCTGGCTGGGGAATTCTGGTTGGAGATCCCTTAGCTAAACCGAGGCCACCAAATAAGATGAAAATGTATTCTAAAGAATCCAGAGAATGAAGGAGAGAAATGAAAGGTGGTTCCATGGGTCAGGGATGGGTTGAAACCTTTGGAGGAAATAGGAAATATCTTTCTTATCTTCTCTCCTTATTAACTTCTTTTGTACTGGATTGGTGGTCTGGCTACAAGAAGATTTGGCTTATTCTCCTTGTTAAAATTATTCCTTCTCATTCTTTAACATTTATTAGCTTCTGGAACATTTAGGGACATGAAGCACTCAGTTATACTGGCATATTCTAAAATGAAACAAGGCTACTTGTTAATTATTCAACAAAGCCTCAATCCTTCCAAGGAGTGTCATTAATTACATTAAAGGTCTTCCTTTTATGAGTGTGTGTGAGAAATGTAAAGCTTACCAAGGTAAATGATTTTTTAAAAACTGCTTGAGATTTTCTTTTTTTCTTTTTCTTGGTATGCTTTTACATAGATCTAATTAAAATATTGACCTAGCTAAGAGCTCTTCACTTACAGTAACTGTATACAGCTGAGCTGGCAATGTGGGAGGCCAGTCTTTTACATTTCATTATTTTGCAGAAAAATAACAGTATTCTCAAAACTTTCAAATTTCAAGCCTCTCCACTTTTTTTTTAAATTGAAACCTCAATTTAGTTTCATACTGAAATGATAGATAGTAGAGTGGTTTAGCTTCAATTTTTTTTTGATGAATCAGTCCATTCTCTTTCATTACAATTCTCCAATGGCCAGTCAAGTATAAGTTTGGTGTCGGAGTTAAGGCATCAAGGTAGAAGCCAGGAGACTGTGAGTTCTAGTCTGGGTGACCTTGAGCCACTCATACCCCCTTAACCCTAAGAAAGAAGCAATGGCAAACAAAGTCTAAAATATCTTACCAAGAAACCTGCAGGGACTTATTCAGGTAGTTGCCAGAATTAAAAACTGAATCAAAGGTGGATGTGCACATACACACATACATAAAGTCAATCAACTAGCTAGAATTGAGCATGTTCATTTCTCGCTGGACAAACAGTTATATCTGCATTTGATTTTTTAAAAAAACCAGTTACTAATTACATTAAAACCTTGGGTTTCTCCGTGGGAGCAGTTCTTCCTTTCATTCCAGAAAATTAAGTAAAGCTTTTTGGTTTGCCTGAAAAAAAGTCGCATCTAACACCAAGGTAGTTCGGTGAACAGTTTGTATCTAAACCGGCCTGTTTAGCGATTGTAATTCAGTTCCTGTCGCAGCTTCACAGAGTCCATAATGTGAAATTTTTGAGGGCTCAAACTATAATGGCACATGGGAATGACTTGGAAACCAGGAAGAAGAGCCACGACCTAGACAACAGTCTGATAAATCAAATGTGACCACAAAGGAGGCATGGGATAGAGAAAGCATCTCAGAAGGAACTCTCTTAGTTTTGGGGAGAGTAAAAGTAAGAGGCGGAGAGGTACTTTCAAACTTGTAAAATTCTATTACTCTAACTTTTCATAAAGATAGTGCTAATATTTAGTGTTTCTTATCTGGATTACCTCAAAGGTCTGACATCAATCTGAAGTCTGAAAATCTCCTCACTTTTACTCTCCTAAAAATTAAAGAGGGTTCCTTCTGAGATGCTTTCTCTACTCCCATTCAACCTTTGAGCTCAAATTCAAACTCTAGGCTGGGGCTCTTCCTCCCTTCCCCCACAGTCATCCCTCCATAACTTTTCCTCAAACTTCCCTTCCAGGTATCCTCTGGCTCTGCACAATGTAACTCTGACTTTTCCTTGGTGTGTAATTTGACTTACTGCTACTGTAGGAAGTTAGCACCCACCCCTCTCCTAGAAAAATGAAATATTTTAGGAAATATTAAAAGAGCAAAATATTTCCCCTAAAAGGGAGGCAGAAACTCAGCCGCTGCGCCCCCCCCCATCTTTGTCAATGGACCATTAAAGCCTGAGCCAGTCTATTCTACATAACAAAGATCTACCCCCTTCAGATCCAGGGTGATGGGATTAAGACATGGCCCTCAGGACATAATAGTATTAGCCCTCTACCCATCTCACTGCATGGAACCTGGGAAGATTACATCATCCAGCAAGGCTCAACCAAGCCTGGGAGACAAACAGCCTACAAAGTTAGCTAAGACTCCTGCCCCCCTAGGAGTCTGACCACCAATCAGAGTGCATTTCTTACACAGAAACAGGAAGCTCTAAGGTGGGGCCCAGAGAAGGCATAAAACCAGGGCACTCTCAGCATCTTGGCCCCTTTTTATCTTCTTCATCCAACATTATCAAGGCATGTGATCTTGTCCACCATTAAAACCATCTTTCCAAACAGCCACCATGTTTCCAGTGTCTTTCTGCCCACTTGGAACTGAACTCAGAAGAACATTTCTTCCAACACTACCATCTGAGGGATGCCTCACTTGATGCTTCCCTCTAATCCTGGCAAGACAGAGAACACCTCTCTGACATAGCTAAGATTGGAGGGAGACAACGGGTGAGATACATCTGTATTTGACACAGATGCTGTTATTTTTCTGGCAAATCACAAGGGTAATATATATTAAAAAAAATCTGTAGCACTACCTCCTGACCTGGTACAAATTTCTTTTTAATTTGAAGGGGCCACCTGCAAAAAGAAAAAAAAATCATTAGTAAAGAAGATAAAAACAGAGTTGTTAAAATTAGACAGCATGTTAATATAAATAAAAGTCCATATGGAAATAGAAAGCTCTTGAGGACCATAAAATTATGATAGTCTGCTACTATTTAGAGGCAATTATGTCCCTACAAAGATGGCCACCATACATAGCATTTACTAGAGTTGTGCAGGGACCATAAATAGCATAAACCACAAAGATGTCTCATTATATACATAACCAGAATAAAAATAATCTTATCCAATATTTCTAGTTAAATTTGATACATATTTCCTAGATTGATGTAATGTCAGGTGATAAAGCCCTTTCTCTCTACCACGGACTTTTTCCAGCCTCTTATAGTTTGCAGCTTTTTAAAATCAGAGGTCCTCTTACTATTGCTTCCTAGCCCTGAGATTCAGCTTTCTGATTCTCTTTTTTCTTGAAAAATTGCCTGAAATTTGGAAAATGTCTGCCTGGAGAGGAAGAAGGTGGGGGAGGGAACCTCTCCTTTTGCTGTCCTCAAAAAGTTCCTGGTGAAGTCATGGGATTTGTAGTGCCAATATGGGAAGCAGCTGTCATTTTAGGGTGGCCTTGCAACATCTCCCTATGAATAATGCTCCTGAATCTGTGAGTCCAGATCTTCTGAGGATTTGAATAGAAGATCCTGAGAACCTTAATTAGAATTCGTATGAAGAATATGTTTAGTGAATGCAGAGTTTAATAAGCAATATTCCCTACTTTGGGACTCCTTTTCATGATGAAAAAGCAAAATGGATATTTTATAAATAAATGCATAGTTGCAGAAGTTTTGTTTCTATTCCCAGTTCTCCTTTCTACAATCCCTTTTGGCAAGTCACTAATCTGAGGATGAACTAATAATACCTTCTGGGGATTGATTTATTCAGATATGCCACTTTATTTGAATGTAAGTGGATCCAGTCACCGATATGATTCAATACTAGCTAAGTAACTGAAAGCTGGAAGGTGTGTGTGTGTGTGTGTGTGTGTGTGTGTGTGTGTGTGTGTTTTAAATATATCTGGAACTTGTCTGTTGCACCAAAAAATGCTGCTGATAAAAATTGCAATGCAAGCACTAAGGAAGGATTTTACAAATTCAAATGTGCACAGCACGACATCACTAAATCATTGTAATTTAATTTTTGTTACTTCATTTTATACTCTTCTTAGTTAACCATAAGTATGATGAAAAAAATGATTGCCTTACTTATATAAAATATGGCCAAATGACATATCTGCAGGAAGCATATGTAGATTTATCGAAGATTAATTTTCAGACTTTTGTGAGCATTATATATATTGTATCAGACATCTTCCTCAGCCTGAAATTTCAGGCAGATTGAGTGATGATAGACAATGGCAAATAGTCTCTAGGAGAATTCCATAAGCTATCTTTTTTCACTTTCCTTATGCTTCTGGTAGTATCCATGACAAATCCAACCTTATATCAGTAGAGGTGGCATAATTCCTTCTAAACATGTAAGATTCTTGAAAATGAGGCATCTTTATTAGGCTCACATGATACTACAAGCTCTTGCTAAATGCAGAAGACACATTTCCATGAGGAAAAAGTGTTCTTTGTCACCTACACAAAGAATCAGATACCACAAGTCCATTCCTTTGCTGGGGTAAAATTTGATCTTCTTGAAACTAGGAGCAGAACTCATGTAGTACAGCTTCTGATGAAAGCCTGGAATTTTAAGAAGATGGGGATTTTAGAAAATTGAAACATGGGAACAGAAGATACAGGCAGCTGGTTTTTCTGGAAAAATAAAATGTTCTAACAAGAAAGTAAATTCAATTTTTGAATTTCTATTTTTAGTATGGTATTAAGTCTCAAACTCTCATTGCCTTGTATATTTTTATTTCTCTGTTATACTTGTGATGAAGAGTCACTTTTCTATATAAAGATTTATATAGAATCTATAAAATTTATATATAAGGTCTCTACAACAATCTAACGGTCAAGGGAAATGAGCTGGAATTAAGAAGGCATTCAAGGTGGGCTGGACTTAAATCTCTTGTGGGCACGCAGGGACTCATGACTTATGAAGCCTTTGACCCCTCCCTTGGGCTCAGCCTGGTTATTTCCTACAGTTTGGAATGTTTGTATATTAATCTCAAAATATCCCAATTCAAGCCCTGAACCCTTGTGAGGATTCTTGGATCCCCCTTCTCAAGATACATCTTCTGGATCTACCTAAGAAAATATAATCATGTTTTCTGTCTTTTCAAATATATATATGTGTGTGTGTATATATATACTTAAACATGTGCATGATGATTACTGAAGGCCATTGAAAATAACTCTTGCTAAATGGAAAAAAAATCTTGCTCCATTTATTTCTCTTTGGATCATCATCTCTACTAATATTCTTGACATTACAGCCCTACCTTCTCCTGCTGGTGTGAGAGGCAGTGGAATAAACACTGGCCAAAAAGCAGTGTGGCGAGGCAAATATCTCACCTTATATGTCCTTTAGACAAGACCACTTTGAGTCCTTCCTTGTGCCCAATCAGAGCTTCCCTCACAATTAGGCTGTGTTGAGAGCATGACTTGAGAACTTATAAAACGCCAGTTTGCAAGCTTGCAAAGGCACAAAGAGCGCTAATGAGACAGCCTTGTCCAAATTCATTAGCAAGTTTCATGTCAGATTAAATCTATATTTCTGGCATAAAAGCTAAAAAAGGTGGGGAAAGTCTTTACTAATAGGCTTTCAGGTTTGCATGAAGAGCAAAATAAAAACGGGGGTGGGGGGGAGCGTTTGTTTTTTTCTCTCTGAAAGACGCAAGGCCAAAAAAAGCAACATTTTTCAAAGCTGATCCTGAATAGCTAGCAGAAGCAGATCTTTAAAATGCTGATTGCAAAGTTCTAAAAGGTTAGTTATGTAGAGTAATTGGTCATGCGACTAGCAGCAACTTCATAAAGTTGTTTTTTTAATTGCAGTACAGAGGTCCCTATCCTCATTTTAAATATCCTGGTACATCTCAAAATTAATTTGATGCCTTCTTGTACCAATTCCTCCCAAGACTTATCATCCCTAATCCCACCATGGATCTGATGTAATGAAAAAGCCTGTAAGTAGAGGATTATAAATTATCATAGATGATCGCTGATGATAGACCATGCCTGGCAAATTTGAAGAGGCAATAGTTTTAAAAAATAGGAATAAAATGGAGATATTGAGAGTTTTAACACCCACCTTTTGACCACATGCATGTTGGATGTTATAAATGGATTCGTTTTTTAAAAAATCCACTAAAAGCAGGTTTGACAAAAATTACAATTAAAACAATTTTAATTGGGGGAAAAAATCCACTATGGCACAGAACTCATATCTGATCTAAATCTATTGAGTCAACAAGAGCTTCTCTTTCATAACAAATACAAGAGTATATTAAAGCAAAACAAAACTGAATTCATTTTGACCAGTTGGAATACTCCTTGCAAAAAATGTTCTTATTCATTTTCATTACTCTCACTTGCTCTCTTCCTTAACTGTCCCAAGGAAGATTGCATGCAGCACCCCAAAAGTTTCTATGCTTGTTTCTGAGATTTCCAACAGTTTTTACCAAAACTTCATTTATAATAGAAGAGAACATGAACATTATTCAATATATGATCAAGCACCAATACTACTGAAGTACAAATACAACGGAAATTAATAATTTAAAAAACTGAAATCTAATAATAGGAAATAAATATAAGAGGAACACATTTAAAGAAATATAGAGAGAGAGTTAAAAGACAACACCAGTAAGAAATTATTGTCCATATGCATGAGAGCATTCAGTGCCTTTTGTATATGCAATATACAACTTTATAATATAGGTAGTCCTTGATATAACAGCTGTTCATTTAGTGTTCGAAGTTACAATGGCACTGAAAAAAGTGACCTAACCATTTTTCACACTTACAACCACTGAAGCATCCTCATGGTCATGTGATCAAAATTCAGACACTTGGCAACTGATTCATATTTAAGATGCTTGCAGTGTCCCAGGACTCATGCGATCACCTTTTATAACTTTCTGACAAGCAAAGTCAATGGAAAGCCAGATTCTCTTAACAATCATGTTACTAATTTAACAACCGCAGTGATTCACTTAACAACTGTGGCAAGGAAGGCCATTGAATGGGGTAAAACTCACTTAACAAATGTTTCCCTTAGCAATGGAAATTTTGAACTCAATTGTGGTCATAAATTGAGGACTGCCTGTATTAGCCCTGTTTTGTAGTACCAATCTTATATCTTCTCTGGTTGTGTCTACTTTTTATAGCAGAAGGGATTATTTTCCATATATTTAATAATTCTCTTTCTGGCAAAAGAAGCAACTATGGAGGCCATAACCAACACTCCTAAGAATCACATTTTGCACAGGGTGCTTGGGTTACATAACTCTGATGGAAAAACATCCACTTCTGCATTGCCAAATGGAGAACATTTACATACGACATGCACATGCTTACTGATAAGCATTGATTGAAATTAGCAGCTTGTGACCTATACACCTCAGGCAGCCTTAAGGCCCCATAAGACCCCAGGCTCCATTGTTAAATTATAGTTTCTTATCATTTGGAAGCAGAAAATACATGAAAACTGTAGGCTGACTCTAAAACAGAATTAAGCACCATTTTAACTAACACCATCTCCCCTTGTTCCAAAAATCCTCAGGGAAAAGTAAAAGCCCTTTACCTTATGAACTCACCCAAAATATAAAAAAATATAGAACCCCAACTAGCAAATGTTTGCCAATTCCTAATACAGAAGCAGCTTTTTAATACACTAAAAAATGGTTTAAATGAAAATCATAGAAATGTAACAATGGCTTGAAAGTGTGGTTTATGAGCTGGGTGTTCAGGTTTCCTGCCCTCCCTTGCTACGCATTTTAACTTCTTTGAAGTGAACATTGATTTTACAGTCTTTCAAGTCGAACAACTATCGACTGACCACAGGTGCAGTGGATAATTACCCCTTATAAACAAGACCTTGATCATCATATGTTGCCTGGGTGTGCATAGCAACTTTATTTTCCTAACTCTGGGAAGGGTAAAAATTGAAGTATATCAGCTGTCAGGTTTCCAAGTAACACCCCCAACGAAAGAAAACTCCGAGGCTTGAGTTTCCTCAAAGTTCCATTTTATTAGAGATGTCATATTGGCACATCTGGCAAAACCCGAATCTGAAAGCTCCCAGGTTTTCCGCACCCAAAGGAAAGTCAAAGTCCCTTCCTCTGCACCCACATGTCCATCACATGGTCCAATCAAAGCACCGCCCCAACTGGAGATGCCTTCCAGTTCCAGCCATCCAGGTGCAGGGCAAGATGTCCTTGACTTTCTGAGAAAGGAATGTTATTATGACTATACATCACCCTGGCTCCATACAATCCCCCCTCCCAGTTTCCCACAGTAATAAATGTGGCAGGCCTGAAGATCCAACAAAAAAGATGGGTTCCAGGCCTGACATCAGCTTAGGAAGGATGTGCTTTTGGGGCCATGTGAGACCTTGAAAGAGAGGAAGTACTCCAAATCAGTTGGTCATTGCATCCCTGCTTGATATGAACTCTTAAGATTACCCTTTGTAAAGAATGGCATGCTATTTTCTTTGAAGCAATGCATAATTCATATGTTAGAATGGGAGTAGAATGACAGGTTTAAACAGCTGATGACAACAAATGTGACTTTTCCTCTGGTGGATAGTTGGGAATGTCACGGGAAGAATATTTTAAAAAATATTCATCCATTTAGACAGAGAGGGTACAAAGCCTTCACTCTGAATTGGCTTCATATACCAAGAGCAACATATCCAAAGAGATGTGCAGGTACATATTATGATGACTTCGGTATAATTGCAATAATGTGAATGGCTCAAAAAAAATTGCAACAGATATCAATGAATTTGATACCAAAGCAGCAACAGGTATGGAAATGGATAAAGAAGGAAATTAATATAAAGAATTTTGTTTTTTTGTGAAAAACTTTGCACCACTGCTGTATAGATCAAGCAAATAGTTCACATACTGTAGCTCTATCAGTTTACGTCTCTGCATATTAGCTAGTCATAAAAACAACCACTAAGAGAACAAATAACAGCCAACATTAATCAAAATAGGTTTATTAAATTTATATTGCTCACTAAAAATTACTGGGGGGGGACTTAAACTTAACATTTGTTCTAATTAATTCTAGGCTTCACTTTTTCTTTTTATTAAATTTATGGAAATACAAGCTGTTAATGATCAATGAGATTGCCTGAAATTAGTCAAAAAAAAAGAAGTAACAAGTGTACATTAATAATAATGTTTTATCTATCTTACTGTTAAAGATGGATATAGACTGAGGTAAAATGGTTTCCTTAATAGTCAGATGCTCTAGAAGAAAGGATAATTTCCATCACCACAGGAATTTGCAACCTTTGTTACACTGATTTTGCATAAGCAAAGGCCAAAACAGCTTGAATTTCCCAAAGCGTCAGTCCAATTATATACCTAGATATCCTGCATATATGTGGATCCCCTGCCATGATGTTTTTGCTTATAAAAATTAATGATGACTCTACAGGCATCTAACAGAAATTGTATACTTGGACTTGAAAAAGGTTCTTGACAGCTTCTCATCAAAATCTCCAAAAGAAATTTTGTAGTTCATGGGAAAGAGGATTATCTCTTATAAATCAGTAAATAGCTAATAACTAAGATACTAAGAATAGGAATAAATGGGCAGTTCACGTATTTATTATTTAACACATTTGTCTATTCCACTTTCAAAGCGGTTTAAAAATCAGACAGTCCTTATTTTGAGTTGGGACTAAAATGTCATAACGTGAAAAGAAAAGTGGAGAAAGGAAAAGTGAACTTGGATAAGAATGTAGAAATTAAAAAGAGTCAGTATGGGTTTGTCAGGAACAACTCACACCAATCTAACCTGATTTCTCTTTTGATAGACTTACTAGCTTAATAGATTGGGGAAATACTGTGGATGTAGTATACCTTGTTTTATTCTAATAGATATGGGCCAAATTATTTAATATTTCTTAAATTGTTTTTTAAATTTTATATCTGTGTGTTTTATCTTGGCTGTACACTGCCCTGAGTCCTCCTGGGAGAAGGGCGGTATATAAATTAGATTAATAAAATATTTAAAATAAAATAAATTGGTGTTAGCAAGGGATTCAATGAGAT
The DNA here is from genome assembly GCA_012654045.1 of Ptyas mucosa. Taxonomy (NCBI): domain Eukaryota; kingdom Metazoa; phylum Chordata; class Lepidosauria; order Squamata; family Colubridae; genus Ptyas; species Ptyas mucosa. Next base: position 75,490,559 of record WNWU01000001.1, read on the forward strand.
CTCTTTCTTAATGATATAACTGTTACATGTATTTATAAAAAGATGATGCAGCAAAAACTGCTAACAATATCACATTATTCAGTATATTAGAGGTTAAAAGAGCTTCCATCTAGTTCAACAGTGAACAAAGTTAGCAAGGGGAAGATTCATCCAAAATTCCTTTCCGATTTCAATCAAATGGTTTTGAAAAGATGTCTGTTGGAAGAAACAAATTCCTAAAAAAAAAATTGTTCCAAATTCCAAATATCTTGTCCTCTATGAAAAGACTCCTGCAAGATAGTCTACCATTTTGTTCCAACAAAACATTTTGAGATACTTCCAAGCAGGACATGATAGCCATCACATTCTCCCATTTGTGTTTTCCATGAAATACTTCAAGACATGATGCTTCATCATTTGGAATTGCTTACCACATCCACTATTGTTCAGAAGTGTCAAGTCTGCAATTCTGAAAAAGAGAAAATGGAGAAGAGGAGGTTCAAAAAGTCAAAATGGCAGCCAGGACAGCACAATGAAGTTATACTTTATTAACAATGAATTGTGACACACCAATATGGCTGCTATATACCTAAGTACACTCTTTGGCTTATGAATCTCATATAGTCATAAAACATTTCATACCATTAGAAGTAAACACCTGAGTGTAATGCAAAGGCAGACTTTTCTTCAAACAGAACCCTTTAGAAGCCAAATTTCCAGTGTCTATCACTCCATCAAACTACTCATTAAGTGCAATGACGATACTGTGTAAAGATGTGTGCTGTGGCACGATTTGATTTTTTTTAAAAAAAATCCAAAACCCAATTTTATAATAGTCACACGTCTCTTCCCATTTTAGAAGCAGCAGGGTTGAAGGAACAATTTATTTATTAAGCATCTACTTGTTTTCTGAACTTGGCATCAGAGATGGTACAGATAATCAAGCTTGAAAGTTAAATTTCTGCAGCTTCTTCAGGAATAAGAAGAATCTGTGTATGTGTCCCCCACTTTTTTTTTCTGGCCAAAAATTAGTAATACTTTTTCCTGGTCAATTATGACAGTCTAGGATTTGTGTCTGTATATGGTGATCAAAACCAAATGAGTTATAGTCCAAGGGGAAAAGAACCCCCAAATCCTCTTCCTCCTCAGAATAATGTTGGTAACAATCTGAAATTAAACTTGTGCCAATAATGGATTAGTCCTTAGGGGATGGCTCATTATATCTGCCAAACTCCAGCAAATCTTCAGACTAATGGCTCAGAACTGTCACAGGAAAATCATAAAAAGCTAAAATGTGTTTCTCCTGGATATCTATTAAATGACCTAGGATTAATGTATGACAGATGAAAACGTGGTCAGGGTGCTTTGTGATAGCTAATGGTATAAAGCAGTGGTGAAATTCAATTTATTTTTTTTTACTACCGGTTCTGTGGGCGTGGTTTGGTGAGCGTGGTGTTGCTTGCTGGACATGGCTTGGTGGGTGTGGTAGGGGAAGGATACTGCAAATCTCCATTTCCACACCACTCCAGAAGAAGGGTACTGCAAAATCTCCATTCCTACCCTACTCCAGAGGAAGGGTACTGCAAAATCCCCATTCTCTCCCCACTCTGGGACGAGCCAGAGGTGGTATTTACCTGTTCTCCAAACTACTCAAAATTTCTGCTACTGGTTCTCCGAACTACTCAAAATCTCCACTACCGGTTCTCCAGAACCTGTCAGAACCTGCTGGGTTTCACCCCTGGTATAAAGCCACCTTCTATTCAGGACCACTGTGATCTTAGGAAGCAGAGGTAGACCTGGTATCAAAAACAGAACAGAACAGAACAAATCAAAACAACACTTGCAAAGCATGTTTTGGTTTCAAAGGTGCAGAACTGGCATGACTTTAAGCATAAAAAAGGAAAAGCAACCCAATCAAGAAAACTGAGGTCAAACTTTTCAAATTTAGGATCCTTTTTGTAAAGGGAATACAGATAGCAATAGCACTTAGACTTATATACCGCTTATAGTCCTTTTACAACCCTCTCTAAGTGGTTTACAGAGTCAGCATATTGCCCCCAACAATCTGGGTCCTCATTTTACTGACCTTGGAAGGATGGAAGGCTGAGCCTTATGAGATTTGAACTGCCAAATTGCAGGTAGCCGGCAGTCAGCAGAAGTAGCCTTCAGTACTGCATTCTAACTAAAGTATTTGAGCTTCAGCTTCAGTATCTGCCCTTCCAAAGAGCAGCCAGGGTTGGGCTTTCTTTAGAATTGACTGATTTGATCTCCTTGTGGTCCAAGGGACTCTCAAGAGTCTTCTCCAGCACTGCAATATGGAACACTGTAGTTAATTATAACACAGCTTGTTAAGGTGTGGTCAGAATCCATATGAAAAGCCTTCACAATAATGGTAGAATAAATGGTTAATACATTGAAAATGGGGGGGAGGGTGTTGTATTAAATTTAAGGAACTAATCAGCATTGTAGTATGTCATATGAATCCAGAAACATAGTAAATTTTTGGTTCACATGCCATTTTGAGGTAAAAAATACTCAAAAGCCAGAAGTTCTAGCCTTGTAGATATTATTTTACAATAATGCTACTAGTTTTTGTTGTACTTTGCCTATGCACAGGAGACTACTGTTTGGAATCTACAGGACACCACAGAGCTCTACCCCCTTCTATAGGCTAAGAAACATCTGGAAGAGAACCTCTCAGGCCTCTGATTCCCAGCTGTACTACTCTTTACTATCTAATCCCAAGAAAGAAGTTGATTTCCTTGAGCAATGTCCAAATTCAATAAAGGGATGAGTGGATAATTTCATTGAATAAGGGGAAAGTAAATCTAGTCAAGACAAAGGGTATTGAAATCAGTCCCAATGACATTACAAGATAGCCCCTTTGTCAACTTATGGGATTCTGCACTGTAAGTGAACATAAGTGATTTCATTCACAAAATGGTTATAAAAACATAGAAGATGAAAATTTGTATTTATTTTGGAAATCCTATGAATTTCCATTGGCTCACAGATACAGAACAGACAGTTCCAAACCTCAGTAATGTCTCATGTCCCTTTACTATTTTCCAGAAGGTGTTTAAAATTAGCTTCATAATTAAATTTATACAACAAGGAAAGGGAAAATGAAATGAAGCATGTCAGCCAGCTCTAGAGGCAGCTCATAGCTGATTAGAACAGAAGGTTGAACTGTCTTAATATAAAACTTTGCATGGCATTGACCTGTTATCCTTTGCAACATCTAATTTAGGAAAGCAAACAAAGGATTTGCTTCTCCCAAATAGAAGTTGTGGCTGCAGTACTGAGGCTTAGATAGCTTTGGAAGGCATCCAGAAAAAGATTCTGCCACTTCTTCTCTCACAAAATACCTCATTTCATCCTTTTCAGGTCTTGCTTAACTTTATTGCTAGCAGGGGTGGGTTTCAAAAATTTTAGCAAGGGGTTCTCTGCCCAGTTTCTGGATGGCCGTGGCCATGGTGGGCATGGCCTAGTTGACCTCCTGCACCACAGCAGGTGGGGTGTTTTTGCCTTCCCCAGGCTCCAGAGGCTTTTCTCGAGCTTCCAGGAGGGCGATAACGGCCTCCCCAGGCTCCAGAGGCCCTTCCTGAACTTCCAGTAGGCCCATTTTTCACTCTCCCTGAGCCTCTGCATGTACCCTGCACTTACCTGCATCAAAAACAGGACGTGTGGGGATTCCTGGGAGGGGTGGGCTGGCCGGGGCCAGCCACGAGTGGGATTTGAGGGTTCTCCAAACTGCACAGAATCTTAGCTAGAGGTTCTTCCAAACCCCTGTGAACCCCCAGCAGCCCACCCCTGATTGTTAGTCACACTGACAAAAAAAATGTTTGCACTAAACTTTGCATATACTGTATTTGCCCATATATTTCTAAAGTGTCTATTTTTATTTGAACTATTTCTAATGGGCATACTCGTTTTCAATCAATTGTTCTCTAGAAAATCTTATGTGAAACTGGGAAACTGGATGAAAATTGTCCAGTAGGGTGGCTTCTGAAGGAAGGGGAAGACCACGGCCTCCTTAAAGGGTGTTGGGAACAGTCCCTCCTGCAGTACACCCACTCAGAAGTGACCATCCTGGAAGCTTTTGATAACAAGGAGGGACAGGGATCTAATAAGGAAGAAGTTCTGCAAACAGCCCCAAGGACCCTGTCTACTTCCTCAGGTCCAACAGGATCAAACTGCTCCCAGATAACAGATAAGTCCATTCCTTGGGCATCTCTAATGGGCCTTGCACCATACTTGGACACCAACTGAGAGCGAACCTGAATGATTTTTTCTGTCAGGTGTTGCACAGACTTCTTCATGCGGCCCTGAATAGGATCATCTGAGCCCTTCTTCTCAAGAAGGGACAAGGTGACGTTGAACAGGGTCATTGAGTGACACTCTGCAGATGCAGTAAATGTGGAGAAATACTGGCATTTTGCTCTTACTATTATATGGTAGGCTATAATGGAAGCTTTAACCTGTATTTGGTTAAAGTTGTTAATTAATAAGGTACTTTCAATCTCACAAGTAACCTGTCACTGCATTAACATGTGGCTTTGCCCTCCCTCATCCCCCACCCCAGCCTTACCCCAATTTAAATGCTCTATCAGTGTAGCCACCCTTTGCATCTGAAGAAATGAGCTGCAGCTCAAGAAAACTGATACCTTAAAAAAAATGTTGATGGAAAAGATGCTGCCAGATTTCTCCTGATTTGGGGAGGCAGATCCATCGAACTATTTTGGCAAAAAAAAAAACCAAAAAAAAAATTCTATTGTCTTCTTCTGATATAGTTTTTAACTTCTCATTCCACTCTGCAGATCTCACATTTCTAGTTGTCTCCCAGTCAAGTACATGAGGTATAATGGTATTTAGTTTTCAAGACCAGCCAGGGTCAGTTAGATATTGTGAAATACCTTCTAAATAAAAGGTGCAATTACAAATATAAAAAGGTGGTATCTCGATAACCTGATATTAAGTTGTTCCAAGGTTCAGGAATCCAGAAACCTTTTTTTCCCCCTGCACTGCAAAGAACATTTTGCCATTATATCTTTTCAGTCATAAACTGTACAACTCTGAGCTGTAATTTACAGCATAAAACTGTTATATAAGCAGTCATAGCCTCACCTTCTCTCTCAAATCATAGAGCAATTTTCAGACAGTGGCCATGAAATGCAGCCAGGCATATCATGTTAGGAATTGTCAGAAGTAACTTTCTGAAAGTCCAAAAACTGGATTGTTGAGGATTCCCCCCCCCCCAAAACCAGTCCAGGAACTTAACTGGTGCATGATTCAAGACAGGAAGAAGGGGAAAATAATAATGAACTCATAAAGTTCTGTGCCTCAGGTTATGGTGGTCTGTGCAAATCAATCTCATTCAATTCAAATGGGAGAGTTGAAATTTGAAGAGAGTATGATTCAATTCAAATTTGTGCCTCAAGATTTGAGGGCAATTGATTTGATCTGAGCTGCTTTGAGATTCAAGATTTGATTCTGGAGAAAGAAAGATTCGTCTATATGCTCTAATGAGGAAGCTTCAAAATGCCTGAATTTTCAGTTTTTACCTAATAGAAGAGATAGTAACCCTTTAAAGAACTATTCTCTCTCCTGAATCACATTTAGGAAAAGATATTGACATGAGGAAAGGACAACACAATAACCTCCAAACTGTCTAGTAGACAGCCTCAAAGAAATACACTGAAGAAATGTTGAAAAATGGTTCACTCAAAAAATACTTTCAAAAACTGTTTCAAAAATAAGCTCGAATTCTTCTACAATTATTCTGATTTTTAGGGTGCCAGGCTTGGAATGACCCTGAAGAATGTCCATTGACTTTCCCTTATGAGATGATATTGCTTGTTGTCTCTTATCGATGGGATTTCTAGGTGCCAGGGAAACGGTATAGCTGGTTAGGCAACATGGCTTCTTCTGGAAAAGACTTCTTTATTGTCTGCAGGACTCTGTTGTAGCAAGTTTGTGCCTTGCTGTCAATAATCTATATTAGTTAATTAGCTAATGGAAGTAGCAGCAGCAGGATAAGATACATCACAGTAATAGGAAAGCCACCGAACAAAATGGCAATTGTAACTATGTTGCTTTAAAGCAGCAAAAGTTTGGGCCAACATTAGGGTTAAACTGGCACCCATTCAGTCAAAGTTGAAGGAGGTAAATCTATTCCAACTATGCAGAACTTTTTGAATTCATATTCACAGTACCCAAGACATAAACCAAACTCCCTGTTGTGTTGGTAGGATGGCCATAGAAGTCTCACCTTTTATTATCCCAAGAGTAAGAGAGCAAAGTTAAGGCTTGTAGTTGCCACAGTAAAAAATCTGAGAGCTGACAAAGTGACAGCATCAGCCCAACAGATGTTTGCATTGGGTATAGGCCATTACAAGAGGGGAGAAGTTGCCAATTGGTGGTGATCTCTATTTCCAATCTGATTGCCCCATCCTGAATTACTAGCACTCCTGGTCTGAAGATGTTGATGATTCACTCCAGATCACTCCCTGATAACACCACCTGCTTCCACAGTTTGGCAGTGGATGAAGCAGCAGTCTGGCATGTATCATTGAAACCTGCCTGATGATGTTACCCTCTCTGAAATCTGCCAGCATATTTTGGGTCATTCAGCATGCTTGATGTCAAAGTCAGAGACCAGGGATGGTTTTGATTGTGAAGAGCCTCATATGGCCAGGGATAATGTCCCTGAGATTACAGGGTATGAGTGGAGGAGGAGGAGGAGGAGGAGGAGGAGGAGGAGGAGGAGGAGGAGGAAGAAGAAGAAGAAGAAGAAGAAGAAGAAGAAGAAGAAGAAGA
>WNWU01000001.1:75497366-75509252 GCA_012654045.1 Ptyas mucosa
GAAGAAGAAGAAGAAGAAGAAGAAGAAGAAGAAGAAGAAGAAGAAGAAGGAGAAGAAGAAAGGTTGGGTTATGGAGAAAAAATGGAATCTTGTTGGTATACCAAACACTTTACTGCCTGCCAGGATTCCCTTCCCCAGACATCTGTTGATTAACCTTCAAGTGGATAGTACAGAATTGCTGCCTGAAGTTTTAAAAGACTTCAGCATTCATACCCTCCATGCTCTGTAAACACCTGAAGTTCATAACCTCCATTACAATCAAGGCATCTTCTGGTAACCTTGGGTCTGATATAGGTAGGAGATGATACATTAGGTGTCTTAGAACAGATGTTGTGGTGCATCCTCTTTTGATGAGGCCATTCCTGGAACCAGTAAATTTTGTTGTCCAGTCTCCAACTCTCCACTTTTGGGAAACTTTGTTGAGAGACAAGTGGAAGACCACTTTTTCACCCTAAAAGAAATTAATTATTTGGACACTTTTCAATCAAGGTTCAGCCATGGGTATAGAACTGAGTTTGTGTTAATTGTTCTGTTAAATGACCTGTGTCGAGACCTGGATGAGGGTAGTGCACCTTTCCTGAACTTCAGCAGTTGGACCATTTGTGAAGTTTGGAGATGGGAGGCACTGTTTTACAATGGCTCCTCTCCTTCCTTAGTGGGCCATTTCAGTCAGGGTTGGTGGGACATAAGAAGTCAGTCTGTGCTCTCTGATATATGGGCTGCTGTAGGAGTTGGTTCTCCCTCCCCTGCTTGACATCTATATGAAAGGTCATCTGACAGTTTGGATTGTTGGGAAAATGCTGTCAATGTCCTATCCCAGTGTTGTTTGAAGGCTTTAAAGGTCTTGATGAGATAGAACAATCTGAAATTGAACTCAAGTAAGACTGATTTATCAGGGATGTGGTGGCTCAGTGGCTAACGCTGAGCTTGTTGATCAAAAGCTTGGCAGTTCAGCAGTTTGAATCAGTGGTGGGTTGCCCCCAGTTTGGACCGGTTTGCAAGAACTGGTAGTAAAACCAGCAGGAAGCCCCGCCCACCACCCTGGATGTTGTCATTGGCGATCAGCGCACACATAGAAGGTGCACACATGAGTGAAGCAAGCCCATTGCAAACTGGTAGTAAAGGTAAGTAGAACCCACCCCTGGTTCAAATCCCTAGTGCCACATAACGGGAAGAACTCCCGTTACTTGTCCCAGCTTCTGCCAACCTAGCAGTTTGAAAGCACATACAAAATGCAAGTAGAAAAATAGGGACCACCTTTGGTGGGAAGGTAACAATGTTCTTTGCACCTTTGGTGTTTAGTCATGCCGGCCACATGACCACAGAGCCATCTTTGGACAGGGCTGGCTCTTCAGCTTTGAAACTGAGATGAGCTCTGCCCCCTAGAATAGGGAATGACTAGCACATATGTGCGAGGGGAACCTTTACCTTTACCTTTAAGACTGATTTGCTGTTGGTACATTGGAATTCTCCATATAAATTAGTGTTATCTCTGGTCAGGCAAGGATTATTTGGAAAGGACCAAGTCAACACTTTTGGGGTCCTTCTGTATTCATGACTGTTGCTCAAGCAATAGGTGAAACCTAGAAATTAGAGGCTTTTACCCTCTTTGGCTAGTATGGGATTGCAGGATCTGGCTCTAGTAACTCATTCTCTCATTACTACCTGATTACACTACAGGTAATCCTCAATTTATGATGACCACAATTGAGCCCAAAATTTCTGTTCCTAAGTGAAACATTTGCTAAGTGAGCTTTGCCCCATTGTATGGCTTTTCTTGCCATGGGTCAGTGGTGGAATTCAAATGGTGTAACAACCGGTTCGTTCTACACGTGCGCAGTTCGTTTCAAAACAGCTCTAAAAATTACATTGTACTGAGTCCCGGTGAGTAAAACAGCTGAGGCGCAGCAATCCACTCTGCCACACCTATCAGCTGGGCTTCAAACAAAGGAAATATAGGTCAGCCTAGTGCAGGGGCAGGGCGGGAGGGCCCACCTGATCATCGGAGAACCGGTTCGCTCTCAGCTGTTCGTCGGAGCTAGGGGTTCGCCCGAACTGGTCCATACTGGCTGAATCTCACCGCGGCCATGGTGGTTAAGTGAATCACTGCAGTCGGTAAATTAGTAATGCTGTTGTTAAGTAAAACTGGTTTCCACAATGAGCTTGCTTATCAAAAGGTTGCAAAAAGGTGATCACGTGACCCCTGGACACTGCAACCGTCATAAATATGAGTCAGTTGCCGAGCATCTGAATTTTGATCACATGACCCTGGAAATGCTGCAATGGTCCTAAGTGTGAAAAACGGTCATAAGTCACTTTTTTCAGGGATGTAATTTTGAACGGTCACCAAATGAATTGTTGTAAGTCGAGGACGATCTGTATTGCAATGTGCTTTAGCTGGGGCTGCCTTGGAAACTACAGTTGATTCAGAATGGAGCAATGCCAGGATTCAACAATGCCTGACACTGGGAACATCATTGCAAGATATGGGAAAAACATGACACTGATTCTGAGGCCCTACACTGGCTGCTGATCAGATTCCAGATATAATTTAAAATGCTGGTTTTGATCTACAAATTCTTTCTGGCTTGGCATCAGGATATCTGCTGAGTCTACCTTCTCTAAAAGGAGTCAGCCTGACCTGTTAGATCACCTGGAGAAAAACTCTTTGTTGTTTGTTGTCCCATACTTCTGAATTGAGCTGAAGCCAGAAGCTTCGGCTTTTCTACCAGTGCTCTGGGAGTCTCCCCCTCCTTGGTAGGTTTTCAAGATGATGTTAAAAACAGAATTATGTTTAGAGAGTGTTTGATCTGAATGAGTGTGTGTCCTCTTTTATTTCAATCTATTTTCTTCTAAAAAATTTTTGCAATTTTGCTTTGATATTTTGTGCCTTTCAGTTCGGGCTTTTACAAATGTTACTGTATTAGTATATACTTAATTATACCATAATATGTATTAATATTTTTTCTATATTATGTATCATAAAAGTTACCTTGGATGGTGGCAGGATATACCATATTTTTCGGTGTATAAGACTCACCTTTTTGTCCCCTAAAAGTGGATGAAAATTTAGGTGCATCTTATACGGGCATTTTAGGCCTCCTGAACCCTTCATGCATCACGTTTTCACCCTCCCAGGTCCCCAGAAGCACTTTGCAGTCCTCTGCACAGCCCCTTTTCATGAAAAAATGGGCCTGTTTTCACCAAAAATGAGCCCGTTTTTGGGCTCCCAAGCCCTCCACATGTTGCATTTTCACCCTCCCTGGCCCCCAGAAGCACACTGCAGGCCAAAAACAGGCACATTTTTTGCAAAAATGGGCCTTGCGGAGCACTGCAGAGTGCTTCTGGGGGCCTGGGAGGGCAAAAATGTGGCACGCGGAGGTCAAAAAAACTATTTTTTTCTTGTTTTCCTCCTGTAAATTTAGGTGTGTCTTATAGTCCAGTGCGACTTATAGTCCAAAAAATATGGTAAATGAAATGAATAAAAGAAATGAATCACTGCCTACAGTCTCCAGCCCAACCCAAGATGGCCCTTTAGCCTTTTTTAAGGAAATGTGCATGCCACTATCTGTAGCTTATCAACCAGCTGAAAGTGTGGCAATCTGAGGATGGCTTTAGGTTCTCCACTATGGAAGTTATGTTGTCTCTCCTATGTTGGCAATGCTGGAAGTTTGATGCATGTTATGGAGGTGACTGAAATGATGGCATACTTGTGCTCCATTTGGTTCATTTGGTTTCCAGTGGCACTGCCTCCTTCCATTGGTCGCTGACCTGTTATCTAACCATTCTGTCCTCTTTTGGCTATGAGGGAGACCAAAAATTTGGCTTCCACAACTATTTTTCTTTCTTTCTTAAAGGGTTGGCCAAGCAGTCAACTGATTCATCTAGAACAGGTTGTCAAACTCGATTTCATTGAGGGCCACATCAGGGTTGTTTTTGACCTCGTGGGGGGCCAGGGGGGCCATGGTCAGCTTGATGTCCCTCATGTCGGGGGCGCCTGTGGTGGCCCAAGTGCTCTGCCAGTGAAATTGGGCTCCCGAGCTCTGTTTTCAGCTGCAACAGCCTCCTCCATCCCTCTGCCAGTGAAAAAGGAGCTAGGGAAGGATGCTCATTTTTGCTGGCAGAGGTACCATGGACCAGTCCTTTGCTGTTTCCAGGGCAGCCCCATGGACAAGATCTAAGCACCCTGTGGGCTGGATATGGCCCCGGGCCTTGAGTTTGACACCCCTGATCTAGAGAATAGAATGTCTGCAATCTCCTCTGGCTACTCACTTCCTCTCTTCATATAATATTCTTAAATCAATTTATAGCTTCCACAGTTAGACCCCTTTTTCAGATTCCAGCTGTTCAACAGTACTTACCCAGCACCTGTACAAATCTAGAGAACCATTACAGGCTATCCAAGATATTGATTGGTTGATTGAGTACCATCAAGTTGTCTTTGACTTCAAGCAGCCACATAGAACGTCTCCATTATGATCTATCACTAAGTTGTTCCTTAAATCTCCTAAGAGTGCACTTATATTATAACTGAGTCCCTCCACCTTCCTGCTAATTCTCCTTTTCTTCTCTTTCATTCCTCCTTTCCCAACATTAAAGCCTTTTCCAAAGACTTGGATCTTTGTATAATATGTCTGAAATAGGATAAGTGGAGCCTGGTGATTTGCACCTCAAGTGAGAACTCTGGGTTGATTTATTCAATGATCCATCAGTTTGTTTTCCTGGCTGCCCATGGTGTTCTCAGGAGTCTTCTCCAGCACCAAAGTTAAAAAGCAACAATAATCTTATCCTGCTTCTTTAAAGTCCAACTTTTGCTTCCACAGAGTTTCACAAGGAATACTGTGGCTTGCATGATTCTGAACTTTGTAGTTATAGAGACATCATGGCACCTGAATATCTCTTCCAGGGCTTTGACTTTAAGAACTCATAAATGTTTGTTGTCACCAAGCAGTTGAGTGGCTGAATAGACAAACAGTCAATCTACTGTTTCAAATAATAAAAAGAGACATTCAGGTCAAAGAGAAGGAAAAAGAATAAAATTGCAGTAACCAGAATGCTGCACACATGCAAATTGGAGAAGCTTTTTCATATGTTGGATGGTGATGGACAGGACTAGAATTTCAGCCAAGCTAACCACCAGTTTCAGTTCTTAGGGTATTGGCGAGCTAAAACTATATGGAAAGCATCATAGCATACTGTAGCATAGATTTGTGAACAGATGAATAGCAAGGATGCACTTTGAGGGCAACAAGACTTAGGACAACATAATTTCCTCCTGGTTGCAATATTAGGGAGAATATGGCAAAGCAGGACTGTGAATGTGGTCCCTGATACTCACATGTTCATCATTCCCCTCAGAATGGACTGATGTTGCCACATTGTAGACTATCATAACCCCAGATGCAGCAGAAAACCATTGAACCTCTGTGGTGTTTCCATAAGCATAAAGTTCTTCAAGTCCTCTTGGATTTATTTTTTTTTTTTTTTGCTGCTTTGCTGCTTTGCTGCTTTGCTTCCTTTTACAAAGTGGCTTCAAAGAAGTGATTAAATGAATCACAGCAGTGTTACAAAGCTTTGCATAGTGCTAATTGTGTCAACTAACACAGTTTTAACTGGAGATTAGACTAATCCATGGAGCATAAGGCCACTGATGATTACTCAACATCATGACTAAAAGAATTGAAAACTTCCATTTTCAAGAGGCATCATGTTATTAAATATCACTGGCAAAGGAGCTGAAGGATTGAAATTCAGATGAAATGGCTGGAATCTGCAACCTGGTCTTTAGTGTTAAAAAGTAGTAACTTACCACCAGAGGCATTCACAAGGGTCCAGAAAGTTTTAAAAAAACCCATTGTGGTTACAATCCCTTTTTATATACCTTTTCTCGTTTCTTCCTCCTTTGCTTTCTCCTTCCTTCCTTCCTTCCATCCATCCATCCATCCATCCATCCATCCATCCATCTACCTATCTCTCCTTGCTTGCTTGCTTGCTTGCTTCCTTCCTTCCTTCCCTCCCTCCTCTCCCTCCCTTCTCCTATCTCCTATCTCCTTCCTTCTTCCTTTTCTTGTTCCTTCTTCCTTTCCTTTCTCATTCCATCTTCCTTCCCTTTCTCGTTCCTTCCTTCCATCCTCCCATCTATCCTTCCTTCCTTCTATTCTATATGCAAAATATATTTTTAAAAAGGCATAATTTCAGTGAAACAATTGTCACTGCCCTCTTGGCTTATTTAACCTCCCATCCAGCAGACATTCTGCAGCCATACTATACATGTCCTTTTATTATTATTGATATTGTTTCCGAAGAAGTAGGTTTATGATGTCATTGTTTCACCAAGTTTTTAATATGTCTTCATACTACAATGTACCACAAGGCTACATTGTCTAAATTCCCATCACTTGTGAACCCTAACAATTACAGGTTCTATATCCACACTTTGGCTTCTCAAGAGAAGCTGTTCTAATTAAGAGCAACAGCATCATTTGTCATTCTGAAGAATTCTGAAGAAAATGTTTGCTACGGTTGAGTCAAAAGAGAAAATATTAGGTGCACTCATGGATAACCTGTATGTGTTTCATTAAAGGTGGAAAATCTGTTTTGTTCCTGGAGATGGGTTGGCTTAATGCCAACACAGATTATTTATACATTTCTCATTCAACATTTTTAAAAAGTAAAAAAAATGGCATCATATTTTGAACCCTGCAGGCTTCCATAGTTAGGAAGTCTAGGGAGTCTGAATCTCCTCTGTTATTGATTGCTACCTTTAAAGGACGCTTAGAAGTATTCAGTCATTAATGGCATATTTCCATTTCTGTAGAAATAGACACATCTCAGGCGCACCCATATAAGGGAGTGAAGGGAATAAAAGAAAATACCAACTCAGTTAAAACATCATGAAATCAGCCTAAAGGGAAATGATTTTTAGAAATTGTTCTTTTTTGCTTTTCTTTCAGTTTCACTTCACTCATACTTCATCAGATTTACTCAGAGGTAACTCCTCATCTGAACTGGAGACCATTTTATCCTCAGTTCTGTTGACAGTAACTGACAAGAGTTCTTTAGGGTTTCAGCCTGCCTCAGATCTGCATCATTATCACATCTAACGCTGGAGATGAGACCTGGAACCACTGACATACAAACATTCACCCCCTCCCTCCCTCCCCCAGTCTGCGAAGGAGCCACAAGCACAGTGGGAAGTTTCTGCAGATACAGTGCAACCTCTGTCTAAAACACACATCCATGCCAGCAGAGAGGCTGACCTGCTGTTCTTCTTCCTCTTTCCCCCAGCCATAATTGCAGCTTTGTTCTACAATGTGCCAAAAAGAATTGAAGGAAAAAGAAAGAAAAACTGCCGTAGACTCGCAAAGGGGAAGAGGAGCCACACAGAATTGTACTCTGAACACTCCAAGGTCCATTTGGGAATCACAGCCTTTATCTCTACTTGATTAAGATTTCTATTTTAGGATTAAATCATTGATGTTAGATTTCTTTCCTTAGCTGGCTCAAATTTGGCAGAACTCAGTACAGCACAGCTAGATGGATAGCTATTCTATGCTAGACTGAAACCACAGCAGTTGGTTGCTCCCTGTTAAAACGAGAGCCATCTTATTCCTCGGCAATATAAATCTGGTGTTTCTTTTCCTTGTTTTTAACACACTTAATGGAAACAATATGCCTTACATATTGTTAGGTGGTAACTGATTATATTATCAGCATTCATACTCAGGGAGGGCCCGGCTTTCACTGTATTTCTCACAATTAAGGTCAAATTTTTACATTTTCCATTCAGGCCAAGTAAATTATTTAGCCCTTAATGATAATCTCTTTTTGCACATTGAAAAGTTAATCTCTGGAAATAATGAGAGATTACTTCATGAAACACTATTTAGTTGAAAGCTATTTATGAACTATTTTAAGGAGGGAACCAGATGTTTGCTTTTAATGTGAGTTCTTTCACATTGATTTTAACAATATATACTCAAAATGTCACATTTGGGTCATTAATGCAAAAGCAATTACTTGTTCTAAGTCAGTCTGTAATTTCATGCTGTCACAGAAGATTTTTGGCCAGCTTGCTTTGAAACGAAGCCTCTGGTGAATTGATAAAATGTGTCCCTGTAAATGATCTCTTCCCTAACGTAATAAAGGATATAAAAGATACGTTCTCAAATTAACCATTGAAGCTAGTAGAAACTGAGAATCAGGTAAGATGAATGGGAGACATACAGTGAATACAATAAGATTTTAGGTAAGTTATAATGACCACATTTTCCATGGCATTGTTGGAAGAAAAATCCATCTGGTTCAGTTGCAAGCTGGTAGAAAGACATTGGAAACATGGAGGCTGATGGGAAAGGTGGTTTATTGATGAAGGAGAACCACATGTGATTCTAGGCAGCTGACAAAATGGAGTTGAGAGTAGGTGGGTTTTTATACCTTCTTTGGGCTTTGTATTTTATCTTCTTGTGCAAGAAGATAATATTCTATTGGTTGTTGTCATATTCCTATGAGGTCATGTAGGGGTTGTGTAGGGGTCATAGTTGGCTCTATAAGCAAAAGAGGAAATGCAAATCCTAGATGTTTGTCTGAGCTAATTTTGTCAATCTTTTGTTTGTTGCTTATCTGAGTTTCTGTCTTGACCCAGTCTTTCTGAATGGATTACCAAATCTGCATTTCTAAAAGCTGGCTTCCTCAGTTTCTGCTTGGGACAGGGAAACTGGGGCTGGTTTCTGAATAGGCTGGCCCAATCTTTCTTTTTTTTTTTTTAATTTGATTTATATGCCGCCCTTCTCCGGAGACTCAGGGTGGCTTACAATGTGCTAAGCAATAGCCTTCATACTTTTGTATATTTTATACAAAGTCAGCTTATTGCCCCCACAAACTGGGGCCTCATTTTACCTATCTTAGAAAGGATGGAAGGCTGAGTCAACCTTGAGCCTTGGTGAGATTCGAACCTGCAATAATTGCAGGCAGCTGGTGTTAATAACAGGGTGCTTTAGACCACTGTACTATCCAAGGCTCTTTGTGCTCTTAATGGGCACAAAATATCTGCTGGGGATTATTAAGAAAGACTGAGTCTGCTTTCTGTTTTTAAAAAAACATCTTTCTCCATTTCTGATTTACAGAAATATAATGTTCTTCCTTTTTAATATTTCCCAAAATATTTCATTCTTCCAGGAGGGGGGGAGGTTTCCCACAGCATCTTCCATCTTCCAAACTAAATATTATTTTATGGATACTTTTTGGATTGTAGTATTCAAGAAAAAAACACCTGTTTTTGCATTCTCTCCTGTCTTGCATTACTTACTGTCTTGAATTACTTACTAGCATTCTCCAGTTTGGTTCTGTACAGATTTTTTTTCATTACAACTCCATGATTAGTAGATGACAAAGATTTTCACCAAATACCCCCTATGTTTTAAAGATAGATGAAATGATGGCAGGGGGAGATGGGGAACTCATTCCATATATTTTCACAAATCTCCAATCTTTCATCATGAAATTGGTTGTCTCTGATAGTTAATACTTTGTATACTGCTCCATATACAGAATCTATAAAGCGTTCCACTACCTGGGTGGTGAATCTCATGGAGAATCTTCTTCCCAAAGTCTGATTGGATTTTGCTTTGTTTTTCTTGGCTTTGATCTAAGAAGGAAGCGCTGATCTGTAAATTCAAATATCCTTTGGGAACTGGTTCTCGCATTGATAACAACTCCAGTATCTCTTTCTGTAACAACCAGTACAGTACAGTTTGCTCTTCTTTCACAAGCAAGATGACTATCTTCCCCTTTACACCAAAAAGGCAGGAAATAATAAACCCAAACCTTGCTGCCATAATTTGCCTGTATGGGTAGTCCTCATTTAGCAACTGCCTTATTTAACAACCATTTGGCCTTAGGACACTGAGGAAAAAATAACTTTATGACCAATCTTCGCATTTACAAATTACACAGATCAGTAAAGGAAAGGAAAGGAAAGATGATGTAAGATCATAAATTCAGTGGCAATTTCACTTAGTATCTACTGTGCTTAACAAGCAAGCTTCTGGTTGCCATTATGATCACTAAAATTATTCATTTACTCAATTTATAAAGTTGCCCATATCAATTTTATGTGATTCTAGGCAGCTTACCAAAAAAAAAAGAATCACGAACTACATAATATAAAACAAAAGATAGAGACACAGGGCAGCTTGATGTGATCTAACCCAGGGGTCTCCAACAGTGGTGGGTTGCCCCCAGTTTGCACCAGTTCTATAGAACTGGTAGTAAAACCGGCGGGAGGCTCCGTCCACTGACCCGTCATCAAAATGCTTCTGCGTATGTGCAGAAGAGCGCACACGCACGCGAGCAAAGTGAGCGCGCGCAACCCTGCTGTGAACTGATAGTAAAGGTAAGTAGAACCCACCCCTGGTTTCCAACCTTAGCAACTTTAAGACTTGTGGAGTTCAATTCCCAGAATTCCTCAGCCAGCTTTGGAGACCCCTGATCTAACCTATCAACCTTTCAGCCAGGAGACTGGTTCTAACCCACATCCAGGGCCATAGGCTTGAGCACAAAGCCATGTTTTCAAGATTTTATGAAAGGTCAACAGGGATGGACAATAAATATGGACTGCCTGTATATCATTTCTCATCAGAAGGTAAAACACAGTACTTGCTAGATGAGAATATGGGCTTTTAAGTGAAGGAGCACTTAATATTTTACTGCCTTTTCCTTCCATGTCCCTTTACGGAGGTAGATTTTCAGCTCAGCCAAATGAGCTAAAATCAAAGCCAAATGTCCAAGTAAGATGGAAATTATACTGACCCTAAACCTTTTTAAAAGATAAATCTCGCTCCAAACATCAGGATAATATGCTGCCCCATGCAAATACATTTTTCAGGGAACAAATAAATATTCTTCATTAAAAGAAAATTGTCTGAAAAGTTTAAGAAATGCTGCTCTAGTACACTGGATGATGAGAAGACAACTTCAAGTAATGGCATTTTTCATGGTTGGAAATGCTGATGCTAAATTTGCATATCATTAAAGTTATATATTGGGCCTGAAGCTTTCACACTACTGCTGATTTAAACAGTAACTATCCTAAAGAATATTGGAAAAGAGATACTAAGTTTGTTGTTGTTGTTAGCTATTCTAAGAACTTTTCCTCTATCTAAATTATCATATCAGGTTTAACCTTTATAGGGAGAGAGTTGAACTAAGGGGAGAAAAATAGGAGAGAATCCTGATTATGTTTATTTCAATATTTTCTACTTCCTGGTGAAAATGTTTGAATTAAAGAGCTGGAATTATTTCTGTTGTGAGAACCAACCTATGTCTCAAAGAAGAACTGCCATCTACAGTATATCAGTGTTTCTCAATCTCAGCAACTTTAAGATATGTGGACTTATATCCCAGAACTCCTCAACCAGCATGATCTATATAAATTTAAAGCAGATTTGCTTTTGTTTAATCAACTTTTGTTTATTGTCTTTATCCATACGGTGTTCTCCTTATAGGAATACCGAGTTGGAAGGGCTTCTTGGACCATCAGTTCCAACCCCTGCTTCTTACAGGAATCCAAATTAAAGCATCTGTAGAAGAAGACAGTTTAGCCCTGTTTGAACAATGCAACAAAGATCTGCTTACCACCTTTCGGAATAATTGGTTTCACTGCTGAACAGTTCTTAATGTTAAGAAGGTTTTTCTAATGCTCAGTTGGAATCTGTTTTTCAGTAACATAAAGATTCTTCTTTCTTTTTTGGGTGCACTGGATTGTAACAAAGGATTCAGTTTTGTTATAGTGAAAGTATTACAAAAACAGGAAAGATACTCTGAAACAATATCCTTCCTTCCTTCCTTCCTTCCTTCCTTCCTTCCTTCCTTCCTTCCTTCCTTCCT
>WNWU01000001.1:75510354-75527525 GCA_012654045.1 Ptyas mucosa
TCCAATTTTATGTGGGAGAAAACCCGAATAACCAAAGACCTACATATGTGTGTGTGTGTGTGTGTGTGTGTGTGTGTGTAAATTAGGTAGAGAGCCATGTTAATCTACGGTGGCAAAATTCAGAAAGATTCCAGCAGCACCTTATTCAATTAATAAATTGTATTGAATGAACATACATGTTCATAAGCTGCAGCCCATGAAAACCTATGCCTTTTAAAAATAAGGACTAGTTGGAAAGATTCTACCAGGCTCCTTCAGAATTTTTTTGAACCCAGCAGAAGCTTCCCAAACACTCATCACCACAAAGAAAAGAATCTTTACTGCATTTTAAAATGAAATCACTAAAACTAATTAATTCCCTTCTCACCATGGGGCATCATTGATTCGTACGCCCACTGAAGTTCAAATCTGACAATTCTTTTTCCCATCTTTCCCATGGCTAATAGAATGATTATTTTCTACTCTCCAATTTTGTTGCAAACCAGCTGCAGTATTGGCTTTGAAGAAGTGATATCACTGCTTTTCACACTCTGGCTCCCTATATAATTCCCCATGTCATGCAGACAAACATTTCATTTGCACATTCAGTAGTTGTTCATTATGCAAAATGGGCAAATGTTCATTCAAGGGCTGGTATCAGGTATCAAGGCTGGGTTTATTGGATTTACAGCAGTAAATCTTCCTCCCCTTAGCAAGCCAGTTCCTCATAGCTTTCCAGAAGGAGAATGCTCATGAGGTGAGGAAGAGATTTTTCCTTACCGTTGGCACCTGTCCTGACTTAAGTTTTGCCAATGAACTGTAAGAAAACATCACTCTAAGCTTTATAACTAAAACAGGGTAGATTCAGAAAGTGGGAGATTTTGCATGAATAGGAAAGATGAATATGAAATATCAAAGATGAATGTAAATGGTTGAATCCTTCTTAAAATTCAAATTCTACATTCCTTATTACTTTGCTCTTCTGAGAGATCAGTATGAAGGTCATTAAGAGTAGGACAGTAGCCTCTTTCGTAAGCTATCACAAAAACCTAGCACATGTGCTGAGATTAGAAGTTCCCTGCAGAAGTGAGGATGGATGTGAAAGGCAGCCTTGACCTACATGTTCAGTATATGCTAGCATCTTTTTATAGGCACTGCTAGCTTGTGACTGAGATAGTTGCTGATATATTAGAGCCTTATATCAGAATGGTGGTTAAGAGGCTTGTAATAAGTTTCATTTTAAAGCATCAAATGGATATTTGAAGGACTGTTGTCCCCTTATCTTTAAGGACAGCTAAGCAGAAGAATAAGAACCATCTGTGTCCAGTCAAACTCGGCTTCAGAAGTAAGGTCTGTCATAGCTGAAGGCATAATGTTCTTATTGTCAGTGCTTCATTTGTAAAACATTATCCTCGGGCAAAAGGAAAAGGAAGACAATTTAGACATTTCACAGTGTTGGTTTACAAATGAAATAGAGGTTAGGGGACCACGTAGCTCAAGTCAGATTGAGACACTCAAGCCAGAAGACTCCACAACAAAATCAGAAGAGGAGTAAATTGAGAAACTGCAAAGTCTCACAAAGTGCAAGTGTCTACATGTTCAAGCTCAATAATACCTACATCTGAGGAACAAGGTCCCCTAAGAACAATATATTATGGGAGATAATATCCTTACTCTGTACTCACAGTAAAAAAAAATCATTTTATTTCTTGTAAAGCCTCAAAATGGGTCACCATAAATTAATGTGAAATTTTCAAGGTAGTCCACATAGGAAACCAAAACCACGAGTACCAATACTACCTTTATTATAAGGTTTCAGTTTGAAAGCTTGTAAATTGGAAAGCACTTCCCCTTTCCCTGCCTTTACTTTTCAGAGAGAAGGCCCTTTTGAGATCTTTTATCCATTCCCATCCCTCCTTTGGACTCAGATATCATTTACCAGACCACTGTCTAGTCTGCAGTTTTTCCTCCTAAGGTTATTCTCAAAGCCTATTACTGTTACATTGAAAATAGCACTCTTCCAGTTGTTGTTCAGTCACTAAGTCATGTCTGATTCTTCATGACCTTGGACCATAGCAAGACAGGCTCTCCTGTCCTCCACTTCTTCCAGAGTTTACCCAAATTCAAGTTCATTATCTAACCATTCATTATCTAATCTGCTGTCCCCATCTCCTTTTGACTTTAGTCTTTCCCAACATCAGGCATTTTCCAATAAGACCTCTCCTTAGGTAGCCAAAGTATTTGAGCTTCAGTTTCAGTATTCCATCACTTTAAAACTTGCCACAGTTTGTTGTGATCCACACAATTAAAGGCTTTAATCTAGTGAATGAAGCAGAAGTAGATTTTTTTCTGGAATTTACTTGCTTTTTTCATAATTTAGCAAATGTTAGCAGTTTGATCTCTAGTTCTTCTGCTTTTTTAAAAATCTAGTTTATATTTGTGGTAGTCCTCAGTT
The DNA here is from genome assembly GCA_012654045.1 of Ptyas mucosa. NCBI lineage: Eukaryota > Metazoa > Chordata > Lepidosauria > Squamata > Colubridae > Ptyas > Ptyas mucosa. Next base: position 75,512,789 of record WNWU01000001.1, read on the forward strand.
CAGATACAGCTGAAGCCTAGCTTGTAGGATTTTGAGCATAGCCTTACTAGTGTGTGAAATGAGCTCAATTGCACCAGTAGTTTGACCATTCTTTGGCATTGTTCTTCTTTGGGATTGGAACATAAACTGATCTTTTCCAATACTGTGGCCACTGCTGAGTTTTCCAAATTTGCTGGCATATTGAATGCAGCTCTTTAACAGCTCATCCATGTCCTCCCCTAAATGACCAGATTTCAATGGTTATTCTTTTAATTTTCCTGCTTTGCATAGTGTTAGGACAGAAATGAATCTCCATAGTAGGTGAGCCTAACTTTTTAACCTTTTTTGTATTTTGCTAAGAATGAAAATGCTTATCATTTCATTCCTTAACATGAAAAAAATGTCATCTTTAGTGTTCTGATGTCATCAATCACACCCTCTGCGATGCTCAATGAAGGTACAAAGACAATGTGCAACTCTTATTTGGAAAGTTTGCTAATCCCTGCATCAGGGTTTCTTCAGCTACTTCACCTTCAAAGAATCCCCACGGTGTAATTTTATGATTCTAAGAATAGCATCCTCAAAGTCTTAGGATAATGAAAGGGAACATTTTTTTTTATTCATCTCAAACAGCACTCTTGCTCATACATTTTCACTTTTTAAAAAATAAGAATCAAGCTTTTATTTATTTTTTTTCAAAACAAATCTTATTTATGAAGGGAGAAGGAGAAACGAGTAAATGCAAGGGAAGTGGGACATGGTTTTCTTGACTGATAAATATACTGTACTACAGACTTTCATGGCCCTAAGGATTTTACTTTGTCAGACAGACAAAGCATTACATGCGTCATGAGAGTCATTGGTTTCACTTCAACACCTTCACTCAGCAACCCTTTCAAACTCTGAATTAGAAGGATACCACCTGCCATTTTAGAGCCTTCCATAAATGACCTCCAACTTGCCATATTGGAAAAAACCAAAGCACCACCTGCCATGGCAGGGTCCACTGACAATGAGGAAAAAGATCATGAATGTAGTAATGTTTTATTGGCAATGGAGGGGAAACGTAGCCATGTTATCTACATACCGAGAGCGTATGCACCAAGATAAATTCCTTGTGTGTCCAATCACACTTGGCCAATAAAGAATTCTATAAAGAATTCTATTCAGATTGAGAGCTTTTCTGGACATCTGAAAAAAAACAGTCCAAGGCATCAATAGGGTTTGTTCTGACTCCACAATTCCTCCACAAGAAGAAAAGCATGATAAATATAATCCTGCTAGGGGAAGACATTACAATATGGCAGACATTTTATTGGTGGCTCCTGTTGATCCACCAACCTTCCCCAAGCTTCTTCCAAAAAGTTCAATCTTTGCAGTCTCAGCTAGCTCAGATATTTAAAATCCAGTATCTCAGAAAGGAATCAACTAAGAACCATTTTACAGTCCTCTGAATGTTTAATAACACACGCACACTTCTGTACTGCAAATTTTTCCTCTAAATGTTCATTTCACTGAAGGGGGAAATATAAACATGGGGAATGGGTGGGAAATTGGGTCTAGTAGAAGAGGTATGTTGTGGATCAATCTGCTAAGGAGCTACACCCAGCAGGACCCAGGAGGCAGACCTTTTCTATTGTGGCACCTGCCCTGTGAAACCTCATTCCTGTCTCCCCCCCCAACCCAGGTGAGATTGGCCCTATTCCTATCAAACATTTGCTAGTTAACAGGTTTGGGGAGTCTCAAGGGAACAGTGAGTTGATGAGGTGAGTCCATTGTTTGTAATAATTAATGCTCTCCTTGCCTTTTATACATAATAGAGTTTTAGTTGATAAGTGGTTTTTTACATTACTATTTTATCATTTTTATTGTATGCCGCGGTGGCGCAGTGGTTAGAATGCAGTACTGCAGGATACTTCTGCTGACTGCCAGCTGACTGCAGTTTGGCAGATCTAATCTCACCAGGCTCAAGGTTAACTCAGCCTTCCATCCTTCCGGGGTGGGTAAAATGAGCACCCAGATTGTTGGGAGCAATATGCTGACTCTGTAAACTGCTTAGAGAGGGCTGTAAAAAGCACTGTGAAGCAGTATATATGTCTAAGTGCTATTTCTATGTCACCTAGATTCATGTATTGTGAGATGGGTAGCCAGATAAACCCAAGTAATTAATTAATTAATTACGCAATCATTGTCAGTAAAATTGAACTGAACTGACCAAATCTTATGACCTCCTCTAGTTTGGGGATTCAGCTGCATCTCTAGAAGACCAGTTTGAGATTCCAAATCTTGGATCTGTTTTTCATGAATTATCCTCACTACATATTTTCTTTTCAGTTCAAAGATATGCTACCAAGAGGATGAGACTGGTCAGTGCCAGAATAAAACATTGCCAGCAATCCGTATCAAGTTGTCTTGAATCTCATGGTAAATAAAATGTGAGTTATTATAGTTACAAAATACAGCAAACGGGGCCTTGAGATGCTGGCAATTTTGTTTAAGTCTGCATTTTTAAAGTATGCTCTGCAGAGCAAGCACAGTGACTTGTCAGATTCTGTATTTCTCCAGATACTGTGATAGCACTCCTAGCCCAAATTATCCAAAAATGAATAACTTAAAGAATAAGATGTAGAAAAACATGTGTATCTTATGGGAAGATGTAAATAAAACCCAAATGTATGTATCTGTATATCTGTATCTATTCACATATATAGTTGCATATGAAAATAAATGTGCATTTCATTAATTGCACATAGAATATCCAGTATTTATAAATTATAAAAATGTGGAGATATAATAGGAATGGGATAAAAATTAATCCAAAGATTAGCAAGATCAGTATTGGCAGATTCTGGAACCCTGCTTTAAAGTCATGGTAATAACTGAACTCAACATATGAAAACGCGTAGGGCTGTGTGTAGTTATATATTGATTAAATTTGTATAGCCTCCCATCTCACAAAAAATTATTTTGGATGGTGTACAACAATCCAATAAAATAACACAAATATAAAGCAGTCATTGTAAAAGTATATAAAGTAAACCCATATTTAAAGTTCAATATTATAAAACAAATTTACAGACTTTAGGCAAAAGGAGGATAAAAATAGCCAATTGAAGCAATTGCGCCAATGTGCCATTTAAGCAGATCGCCAATTTTTTGGAAGCCTCACTCCTGGTAACACAACCAGGTTTTAAGCAGGGTTGGGCTTCAAAAATTTTAGCAAGGGGTTCTCTGCCCAGTTGCTGGATGGGCGTGGCCATGGTTGGCCTACTACACCATGGGTGGGGGGGGAATTTGCCCTCCCCAGGCTCTGGAGGCTTTCCTCGAGCCTCCGGGAGGACAAAACGGGCCTCCCCATGCTCTGGAGGCTTTCCTGGAGGCCCTCTGGAGGCCAAAACCAGGCCCGTTTCCAGCCTTCCTGAACTTCCAGTAGGTCCGTTTTTTGCCCTCCCTGAGCCTCCACGCGTGCTCTGCACTTACCTGCATCCAAAACGGACCGCATGGGAACTCCTGGAAGGGGTGGGGTGAGGTGGGCGGGTCCAGCCAGGAGTGGGATTTGGGGGTTCTCTGAACTGCACAGAATCTTAGCTAGAGGTTCTCCTGAACCCCTGCGAACCCCCAGCAGCCCACCCCCGGTTTTAAGGGACTGTATGCCCAGTCAGTTTACAGGGCTTTCAAACTAGTGTTATTTTGAAGGACATTCTATTCCATATTTTCCCACTCCATCGGATTTAACATGAAAGGAAAAGCAGAGGGTCACTTTATGACAATCAGATAGAAGAATTTAAAAAAAGAACTTCGGCTTCTTCTTCAATTTTCTACAAGGATTCCTACTAATTTCATGGAGAATAAAATGAAGATGAAAATAAAGGACACACATCTTAAGATGATGTCTAATTTGTTTTGGGGAAGTTGATTATCAGAGTTGAACATGTGCTAAGCACTAAATAATGCTTAATCCTAATGTGGAAGAAATTCTGATAATATATTATTTTTTATGAGCCATTCAACCTGCTCTAATTGCCATTTAACATTTTGATAACTAAATGATCCAGTTGCCTAAATATAGAGCTCGCCAGAAGCCTTGCAGCAAAGAAAAATTAAGTTGCTGTTAATTTTCTAATAGGAAATTGGTTTTTTTTTCATTTACGAAAAGAAAGAGCTTATCAGTATTTACATGGATGGTTTGGCATAGATGACTTGACTTTGCATGTGAAGAAGACTTTGAAATTATGATTAAGAACTAAATGTTGCTAAAAGAAAGAAAAGAAAATGCTTGGAAAGAATAGTGTATTGTTTTCCTAATCAGACTGAATTCTAAGCTTGGCTCAGAGTTCAGGTTTGTGGTCCTTTTCTCCTAAGTAGGCTAAAAAGAAATTTAGTTAACAATTAAAAAGTAAAAAAAGTAGCTAACATCAAACCTGTTAACTAAATTGATTAGTTGGAAGTTCACAGTGGGTATTACAGACAGTTGCTATTTTGGGAAGTGGTAGCTGAAGTCTTATGGACTTATTTGGAATACTATGTTTATATATAAGTATATATTGAACTATGGTCCAGGATTATGAAAACAAGAATTTCAAAAGACCTAAAGGTCTTGTTGGTGTAAATTTGATAGCCTGATGCAAGAGAAGATCAGGCTGTTATGACTTAAAAATTGGGCAGAAGTAACAGGTGTGAATAGCACTGATACCTACAAGGAATAGCTTATTGCTATCAGCAATGTTATGCTGCTAATAACGTAAAGACTTTGATCTGATAACAGGAGTATAATATAGGGGTGTCAAACTCAAGGCCTTAAATCTAGCTTGTGGGGTTGGCCTGGAAATATCGGCTCACGGTGCCTCTGCTGGCCAAAATGGGTCAGATCTTTGCAGGTCTTTGTATTTTCTTATCTTCTTCAGTTCTTTCTTTTCTATTTTGCTTTTTTCAGGTACTGCCACATCTACTATCCAGTCTTTTTTTTTTCCTTTTGTCTTTCTTCTCAAGAGTTGTTATGTCTGGAATGCTATATGCAGATGCTTGTCTGTTTCAATTCTTTATTTTCAATTCTTTTATCTATTTTGTGGTCTGCATTGCTTGCAGGCAATGGTATTTCTTGCAGATCTTCCAATGTACCATTGTTGCTACCTTGCCTTGCTGTTGTTTGTACTCAGTCTGTGAGATCTTTTTGCAGCAGCTAACTAGATAGTCCACTGTTTCTTCAGCTTCTTTGCAGAGTGGCATTCATTGTCTGTTGCTGCCGTCTTAATTATTATTATTATTATTTAAATGTACTGTATATGCTGCCGAACTCCAAACAAGTCTGGTGGCTCAGCAGACTAAAGCAGTGTTATTAACTGTTATTAACATCAGCTGCCTGCAATTACTGCAAGTTCAAATCCCACCACGCTCAAGGTTGACTTAGCCTTCCATCCTTTCTAAGGTAGGTAAAATGAGGACCCAGTTTGTGGGGGCAATAAGCTGACTTTGTATAAAATATACAAAAGTATGAAGGCTATTGCTTAATGCATTGTAAGCCGCCCTGAGTCTCCGGAGAAGGGCGGCATATAAATCAAATTTTAAAAAAAAAAGTCTGAGCAGTTACAAATAAACACATTAAAAACAAGATGGATAAAATGAAGAGTGAAGACAAAAACTCAGACTGGAATGAAAAAAACAAACAAACAAACTCACCTAGTCCAAAGGAGAGCTTCGCTCATGGGCTAAGAGCCAGGTCTTCTGGGACAAGTTCAGCTTGGATGTTTTTCAAGGCCCCAGTTGTCAAATAGCCCCAAGGGTCTGATTTTGCTTCGCTTCCAAATTCAGACCTGGTTAGCCTGAATTGTACTTGACAGTTGTGCTGTGAAAGCAGGGTGTATCTATTGGAAGACAGTGAATTTTCTCTTGCAAGTTATAAAAGTTTCAACCTACTTCTGATTTCATAATATTTGGATCAGTAAAACAAATCATTACATAGAGGAAGGAGGGAACAAGGGAATGCAGGAACTTCTCCACGGTTCTGTGCTTGTTAGAGATATTGTTGTGTTCCAAAGTGGGAAGGGAAATGATTGATAGCATAGGGTGCTAACGCAATTTTGCACCAATACACCTTCCATCAATCTTGTAGTATTCATCCAGAGTAGGGAAAAAATAAAAGTTCAGAATAATTTTCCAAAGGAGAGTTTCTTTTCTGTGTTATTGTTATATTCTCTTTTGAAATTAGAGTGCCTTATGCAAAGTAAATTACATTTTCATTCATTTGGCTTTGGGTGGATTCTCTGCTAGGCAACTAATCTGAAAGGTGAGAAAGAAAAGCTTTGTCTCTGTTCATCTTTGCTGAAGATATAGCAAAAGTAACTATTTCAGTGGAATTAACAGTAAGTATTGATCTGTGTATCACACATAACAAGGAGCTATATTGAGGTCATAGAATTTTGGACTTTTAACGCTTTAGCATTGTCTGAATTCTCCCCGTGTAAAAACTGTGATCTCTGCCTGCAGGAAACCAGATCCATAGAGAGAGCTTTTGACCAGACATTATGATATCTCACTTGAATGTTTCCCCCAAAATGTTTTGCTTCTATTCTTTTTTTCTACCAAAAGCTCTGCAGGAATCTGCAACTTGGGGAGGGATTGTTCTACTCTTTTTCTTACTTTTCTCATCAAGATTGCACATTCTTCTTTGTCTTTTCCTAGTGTAGGCTGAGTCAGAAGAAACAACAGTCTGGTTTGAGCTATAGACAAAAAGACTTTGAGTCTTGTCTGCCTGTTAGCAGGGCTTGTACGTTGTTCTGTATCTGCTGTATTGCTTCTTAGAACAATATCTTGGGTTTTTGAGAGTAAATCATGAAAGATTTGGTTACCGTGTAGGTGTCAGCTCTGAAGTGAACCTGGTTGAATCCATTTTGTGCTGCTTCATAGTTGCCATGAAGCCGGAGAGGGGGAAGGGAGGGGGAAAGTAGATAGTCTGGCTAGCAGTCAAAACAAAAAGTTTTCCTGTGGGAACCAAGGTCATTGTAACAGGTGGCTGTTGAAGGAGGAGATGAGCCTGACATCCATCCTAATTGGACAATGTGACCAATGACACCTGGGAGGGGGGATTTTACTCTTTTAATTAAGTGAAAACTGTGAGAACTGTTAGAGTTGGTTTTCACCGGCTGTACCAATATGATGTATCCAATAAACATGTTCTTTGAGGAGTCCATCTGCCTCCGAGTTCTGCTTTCAATGGGTGTGTTACTCAGAACGCTGACAGTAGGGATGCTACTTGTTTACAAAATAGCTATGTGAGTGGTATGGTATGGTACCAGTGGTATGACTGGTGGTAAAACAAAAAGCTACCTTAAAGTCACCAAAGGATGGTTACTTTGGAGCCCACTGAATCCATACTATATTTTTGTTGTTGTTCAAGCACTAAGTCATGTCAACTTTTTGTGATCCCATGAATCATGATCACTGCATCAATGACACTATCTAACCATCTCATCCTCTACCATCCCCTTCTCTTTTTGCCCTCAATCTTTCCCAACTTCATGATCTTGTCCAATGAGTCTTCTCTTCTCATTTGGTGGCCAAAGTTTTTGAATTTCCCATACTATATTGGAGACTCCAAATTTCCATCACCTGTGGTAAAGACCCTAAACCTATCTAAAGTCGAGTCGAGACAAAGTCATTCAGTTTTCCTGAAAATAATATGGAAATATTTTTCCATTATCTTCTTCTAATAAATTTTTTTAGCCTCCCAATGTAGCCTACAACCTATCCAATCACTTTGCTGAAATTTAGGAGTGAGCCAGGTGCTATCAATAGAGGCTAAGTTAATACTAGGTGCTGCTGGCAATTAAAAATTGCCTAATTGATTTGTTATTGTGGAATATTTTTGGCAATATAAACTGGAGGTTGAGAAGACTGCAGAAATGAATAAATATTGAAAATCCTCCATCCAACCCTTTCATGTTCCATGTTATGGCACCAATCTAACACATCTTATAAGAATTGAAAGAATAAATGCTACTTTGGTCCTAAATATTACAGACATAGCTTACACATCTATGAAATAGTGTTGAACTGGAATATTTAGAATGTAAAAATCCTGAAAATTGCTTGGTATGCCTTTTGCTCACTGTGAGAAACATATGGAAAATCCCACACATTCAAGATTTTAAATGGCTATTCAACAAGTCTTTTCATAGGGCCTTGTTAATATCTTCTAGTTGACTGATTAGTTTTAGATCTTTCTCATTTGTCTATGTCAAAATCTCTTACAAATACTGTATATTGAAAATGGGGCTCAATTTTCTTACTCGTTTTGTCTTCTATCCCAGGGGTTCCCAAACTTGGCAGCTTTAAGACTTGTGGACTTCGACTCCCAGAATTCTCCAGCCAGCATAGCTGGGAACCCCTGTTCTATCCAATTTTTATTTTATTCATGCTTGCAAGGGGGCCAATAACCTTTCCATTTTTTTTCTCTTGTTTCTAATTATTTTAAGGTGTGAACCACTCACACAGATGCAATGGGATATGAGAGATAATGCCATGTTGCTTCTCCTTGAATGCATTTCCGAGCCAACAAGATGCATCCCAGGATAGATGTCCTCTGTGACTGGATTCAAATATTCAAAAGCAACATTAATTATAAAGGTTAAAAAAGTAGATGAAATTTTTCCCTTAAATTTCACTTTACTTATTTAACCAAATACAATAAATTTTAAGAAACCCAAAATAATATCTACTGGTATGTTGAGAGCTATAGGTCAGAAACATTTGGAATTCTACAGATTTCTAGAGTTTGGATGTAAAGGAATACACGATTTTTGAAATCTCTGCCATACCAGATCAATATTTCTCAGTCTTGGCCACTTGAAGAGGTGTAGACTTCAACTCCCAGAATACCCCAACCAGCATGGGGAATTCTGGGAGTTGAAGTGCACACCTCTTCAAGTGGCCAAGATTGAGGAACACCACCCTAGATGCTATTATTAGTCTCAATATTAATTGGAGTTGTAGGTTTGTGGCTAGGCATTAATTCCCTAAATTTGACACAGCTACCAGGCCTATGCTTGTTGCTTGGTAGAAAACATTGACACTGACTGAAGAACAGACAGCAGAGCAGTGGTGGGTTTAAAAAAGATTTACTACCTGTTCTGTGGGCGTGGCTTGGTGGGCGTGGCATGGCATGGCATGACATGGCTTGATGGGCATGGCAGGGGAAGGATACTGTAAAATCTCCATTCCCACCCCACTCCAGGGGAAGGTTACTGCAAAATCCCCATTTCCTTCCGATCAGCTGTTACTTGGGAGGCAGAGAATAGATGGGGGCGGGGCCAGTCAGAGGTGGTTTTTACCGGTTCTCCGAACTACTCAAAATTTCCACTACTGGTTCTCCAGAACTGGTCAGAACCTGCTGAAACCCACCTCTGCATCAGAGACCTATTAAATATTGTCAACTGCAACAAACCTACCAGAGCTTTCAAAGATCTGGCAATCTCAGCTTGTCTTAAACTGAGTCCTTTGATACTTTTAGCTGCCAAGGAGTGTTATCTTTATATCAAAAAAGTGGGGGGAATTCTATGTAGCAAAGCTCTAAATGGAAGATTTCTGAAGGATGTGTACTTACTCTATTAATCAGACAACATTCTGTTGAACCAGATGGACATTTTAGGTGTCAAAACTAAACAAAAAAAGCAAAGCAAAATAAATAAACCACTGTCTGGAAAGAAGGGAAGATGTGTATGTCACAAACACTGAAACAACAAATAACATCAATAAATAGCATTTGCTATTTTTAAACAGCTTGAGAAATATTCAAGAGGGATCTTGGAGTCCTAATGGACAATCAATTAAATATGAGCCAGCAGTGTGCAGCAGCTGCCAAAATAGCCAACACAGTTCTAGGCTGCATAAACAGAGGGATAGAATCAAGATCACATGAAGTATTAATACCACTTTATAATGCCTTGGTAAGGCCACACTTGGAATACTGCATCCAGTATTTTGGTCACCACGATGTAAAAAAGATGTGGAGACACTAGAAAGAATGCAGAGAAGAGCAACAAAGATGATTAGGGGACTGAAGGCTAAAACATATGAAGAACAGTTGCAGGAACTGGGTATGTCTAGTTTAATTAAAAGGAGGACTAGGAGAGACATGATAGCAGTGTTCCAATATCTCAGTGGCTGCCACAAAGTAGAGGGAGTCAAGCTATCCTCCAAGGGTAGGACAAGAAGCAATGGGTAGAAACTAATCAAGGAGAGAAGCAACTAGAACTAAGGCGAAATTACCTGACAGTCAGAACAATTAATCAGTAGAACAACTTGCCTTTAAAAGTTGCAAATGCTCCAACACTGGAAGTTTTAAAGAAATGTTGGATAACCATTTGTCTGAAGTGGTGTAGGGTTTCCTGCCTAAGCAGTGGGTTGGACTAGAAAACCTCCAAGGTCCCCTCCAACTCTGTTATTCTATTCTATTCACCTTGCACTATGGATCAGTAAAAGATGTGAATGCAAGCCTAGAAACAGGTTTACCACTGAAGAGAAATTTTTCACAGCTCCCAAGCTTAGTTATATGCTCTTTCCAATCTACATTCTTGCCTGCCTCTCCAAGTTTAAAGGAAGTGGTGGTACATCCCCACCTCAAGAAGTCATCACTAGATTTAACAATCCTGGACATTCTTAGGGAAGGTGATTGGGCTACAGCTCCAAGAGGACTGGAAAAAACAGATTGACAGAATGACAGGGAGAGAGGAAAGGAAGGAAAAAAGAAGGATGTACGTTAGGCTGATGTAGGGTGTCCCCACATCAGCCTGAAATATCCAGTGAAATACGAATCCAGCCGCCTATTGTTCACCTGACATTGCCTTTGATATAATGATTGATGACATTGCCTTTGTCAGGTGATATAATGTTCACCTGACATTGCCTTTGATATAATGATTGATGAAATATGATAGATTTTTAATATAATACTTGTGACCAGGGGTGGGCTTCAAAATTTTAGCAAGGGGTTCTCTGCCTGGTTGTTGGGTGGGCATGGCCATGGTGGGCTTGGCCTAGTTGGCCTCCTGCACTATGGTGGGGGAGGCATTTCTGTCCTCCCCGGGCTCCAGAGGCTTTCCTCAAGCCTCCAGAAGGGCGAAAACGGCCTCCTCAGACTCTGGAGGCCCTCTGGAGGGCAGAAACGGGCCTGTTTCTGGCTTTCCCGAACTTCCATAGGCCCTTTGTTCGCCCTCCCTGAGCCTCCGCACATGCCCTGCACTTACTTCATCCAAAACAGGCCATGTGGGGACTCCTGGGAGGGGAGTGGTGGGTGGGCAGGGCCAGCCAGGAGTAGGATTTGGGGGTTCTCCAAACTACACAGAATCTTAGCTAGAGGTTCTCCCCAACCCCTGCGAACTCCCAGTAGCCCACCCCTGCTTGTGACTATCATTGATTACTATCAAGTGAAAGAAGAAAATACTATTGTAATGCTACATCCATTAAGGATGATTTAAGTCTACCTCACTCATGGGCTGAAAATGGGGTGAAGGTAGCATCATGGATCTCATGAGAAAGAAGATTGCTGGGACATGCTTGATGTCTAACCTCCAAAGGACATATTCCATTAAATGTATTTCTATCTTAAAATATGAAACATGAGGGTAAAGGTTCGTTCTCCAAGCTTATGGGTTGGTTTCTGAACATTTCATTACCAGGCTAGGTAACATCTTCAGCAGAGTTTAGGTCTCCTGAAAATGTTACATAGCCTCATAACAATTATTATTATTATTATTATTATTATTATTATTATTATTATTATTATTATTATTATTATTTCTATACCGCCCTTCTCCCAAAGGACTCAGGGCGGTGTACAGCCTATTAAAAGCACAAGACAACATCAATTAAAATTATTTAAAATTATTAAGTAGTTTCGCCTGAATTTAAAACCCCAAAAATTTAAAACACCCAATTTAAAATTATTACCTTGATAGCCCGGCCTGGCGGAACAGCAGGGTCTTAAGGGTACAGCGAAATACCCGAAGGTCGGAGATCTTATGCATTTCCAGGGGCAGTTCGTTCCACAGGGCTGGGGCTCCCACAGAGAAGGCCCTCCCCCTGGGTGTCGCCAGCCGACATAACTTGGCCGATGGCACCCTGAGGAGACCCTCTCTGTGGGAGCGAACTGGCCGGTGGGAGGCTATTGGTGGCAGAAGTTGGTCTTGAAGGTACCCGGGTCCTATGCCATGGAGCGCTTTAAAGGTGGTGACCAACACCTTGAATCACACCTGGAAGACCACTGGGAGACAGTGCGGCTCACGCAGGAGGGGTGTCACGTGGACACAACGAGTTGCGCCCATAACCACCCGCGCGGCCGCATTCTGGACCAGTTGGAGCCTCCAAGTGCTCTTCAAGGGGAACCCCATGTAGAGAGCATTACAGTAGTCCAGCCAGGAGGTGACAAGGGCGTGAGTGACCGTGCGCAAGGCGTCCCGGTCCAGAAAGGGCTGCAACTGGTGAATCAGGTGAACCTGATAAAAGGCCTCCCTGGCCACAGCCGTCATGTGCTCTTCTAAAGACAGCCGTGCATCCAGGAGGACACCCAGATTGCGAGCCCTCTCTGTGGGGGGCAAAGATTCACCCCCAATAGTCAGCGATGGTCTCAGCTGACTATATCGGGACGCCGGGAGCCACAGCCATTCGGTCTTGGAGGGGTTGAGTCTGAGCCTGTTCCTCCCCATCCAGACCTGCACGGCCTCCAGGCAGCGAGACATCACATCAAGGGCATTCTGAACAAAATGTTCAGAAACCAACCCACAAGCTTGGAGAAGGAACCTTCACCATCATCCTACACCCGAACTACGGATATTCGCCACTATTGTATATCAAACAGATTGTAGGAGAACAGCTGATCAGAACCAACCCCACTGTGCACACTGTTGTGGATTTAACTCATCCCCCTTGCCATCCAACTTCTCTAAAACCTGTGTTTGGCCAGGAAAGAAGGGACATTGAAATGAATGCTGCACCTTCTCTCTCATGCAAATAATTGTTGAACTGGCAGTTTTGACCCCTGACCAGTTCTCCCCATAGCTACTTTTGGATCACACAGTGCACATCCATGGACATTTTAAAAGTAATTGTGTATTTAATATAAGATGTAGTGTGGAAGGCTGGGGATCAAATCCAACATTTTATGCGTGTGTTCATGGGGTTTGCTTCAAGAAGCTGTGTGGAGAGCTGCTCTTTAAGTCATGCAGAGATTCTACTGCTCGGGGTAACTTAAGCCTCTTGCTTTTCAGTGCTCGGTTGTTTCTTTTTCCTCCTGATACACAAGCTATGCTCATTTTAGCAGGCCTCACAGCTATTTTCGCAAAGCATTGTCAGGATGGTAACTACTAATTATGCAGTCTTTTTATATAATTCCATTTATTGTTGGGGTACTTTTAAAATATATTATTATTAACTGTTTGTAACAAAAGAAGTTGTTACAAAAAAAATCGTATTCTAAAGAGTTCTATTGTGATGTCTTTATTGTGTTAAAAGGGGATGTGATGCCAAAAAAATTACTTTTTTAAAGCATCATTTGTTTTTAGTGGGTTGTGCCTTTATCTTTTGATTTCTCTGATAATTAAAGATGAAACTTTTCACTGTGGGGGAAAAACAAGTGACTATTCTTTCTCTGTGCTTGTTCTCTTTTTAGCTTGTGTATTATTAAGTAAGAAAAATTTAACCATTTAAAAAGCAGATTACCGTATATACTTGAGTATAAGCCGACCCGAATATAAGCCGACCCCCCAATTTTACCCCCAAAAAGTGGGAAAACTTATTGACTCGAGTATAAGCCGAGGGTGGGAAATGCAGCGGCTACTGTTAAATTTCAAAATTAAAAAAGACCGGTCAAAAGTGCGAGGACCTGTCAGAAATCACCTTTTTCAGCCCTCTGGGTAGTCCTTTTGTGCATATGGACTACTCAGAGGGCTGGAAAAGTAATTTTTGACTGGTCCTCGCACTTGTGACCAGTCCTCGAACTTATGATTGTCCTCACATTTTACGTTTTTGCCCTATCTTGTCACTCCCACTCTTTCTCATTCTCTTTCTCTCTCCACTTCTTTCTCTCTCTCTGCCCCACTCTGACTCTCTCATTCTCTCTTTCTCTCTTCCCTCCCCTCCGCTTGCATTCCAGCTGTTGAATTCTTTGAAACCAACTAAAAACTTCGGGGAGTGGGGGAGAGTCCCTATTGGGAAGAAGGGAAGAAGGGGAAGGAAGGCAGGAAGGCAGGAAGGCAAAAGAACGAAAGAAGAACGAAAGAAATCTTTCTTTCTTCTTTCCTTCCTTCTTTCTTTCTTCCTTCTTGCCTTCTTTCTTCCTTCTTTTCTTCTTTCCTTCTTTCCGTCTTTCTTTCTTGCCTTCCTTCCTTCCTTTCTTCCTTCCTTCTTTCCTTCTTCCTTCTTTCCTTCATTTTTTCCTTCCTTCTTTTCTTTCCTTCATCCCAGCAGGGACTTCCCCACCCCCCAAGTTTTAGTTATAGAAAGTGACAGGAACAGCCCGAGGGGATCCCAAAGCAGATTCCCTTGCAGATCTGCTCAGCTCCAGAGAACATCTGACTCTGCTTAGTGCTGGCTAGCCCAGCCCTCTGTGTGCAGGTGTGTGGCTGCGTGTGTCGGTGAGTGTGTATGTGTGCATGAGCGTGCGGAGGGGGGGAAGGCTGAGTGTGGGGGGGAAAGCCAGAGGGTCAGAGGGTGGGGGGCGAGAGGGGAAGCGTTCGCTGAAAAAGAAACTTTGGGAAACTTTTTTCTC
>WNWU01000001.1:75527535-75538140 GCA_012654045.1 Ptyas mucosa
GGAGCAGCCTCGCCCACCGGCTGTTCGGGGCGAGGAAAGGGAGGAGGCGCCTGTGGGGGGAAGGAAAGAGCAAGGAGCTGAGGCGGGCGAGGGACAGCGCTGGTATTCGGGGCCAGTACCAGGCAGCTGCGGGCACTTGCCATGGGCCACGCATGACTATGGGGTCGTTCGGCTCCCGCTTGCCTGGCAGCAGCTGCTTCTGCTCTTCTTCGTCGCCCGGCACCGACCGCTCTTCAGCACTGGAGCCGCGGCTGTGACCAAGGCCAAATTCGGTGAGTGGCGAGCTCCAGCCGCGGCGGGCGGGCCCGGCGGCCAAAGTGCCCCCGGCATGGCTGGCTGCTCGCTCGCTCGCCGGCAGCGCCTTCTGCTCCTCTTTTGCCCCTCAGCGGCTCCCAGAAACTCCCAGCAACATGCCGCGGTGGCGCTTTGGGTTCCGCTCGTTAGGCATCGGCCGCCTCTCTGCTCAGTTGCTGGGAGCCGCTGAGGGGCAAAAGAGGAGCAGAAGGCACTGCCGGCGCAAGCCTCCCTGACCCCTACAGCCAAAAAGGTCGCACCCCCCCACACATACACCCCATTTTGGCTTTAGCAAGCCTCCCTGCAACCCCGGGAGCCAAAACGGTTGCAGGGAAAAAGGCATTTTTTTCGTGACCCAAATATAAGCCGAGGGGGGCGTTTTTCAGCCTGAAAAACGGGCTGAAAAACTCGGCTTATATTCGAGTATATACGGTAATCCCATTTTCTTGTATTTGATTGCTTAGGTCCTATACCTGAGAACACGTTTGGTGGAATATTCAGCAAAGTTCTTTGGAGAGGTACATTTCTATTAGTATGGGTTTTCTTAGTGGTAATTATTTTAATCTCAGGAAATCACATGGAGCAATGCAGTGGTAGAGTTGTCCCAAAGGTGTTTTTTCATAAGGCAACTGGACTTTCTTGTTTTTCGTTTCACTTATCATCCAAGAAGCTTCCTCAACTCTGACAGGATAGTGAGGAATGGAAGCATCTACAGTATATTTCTTGCAGACAGCTGGTAATCTGTCTGCCTGGTGGCGCAGTAGACTAAAGCACTGTGATTAACATTCAGCTGCCTGCAAATTACTGCAAGTTCTAATCTCACCAGGCTCAAGGTTGACTCAGCCTTCCATCCTTTCTAAGGTAGGTTAAATGAGGACCCAGATTGTGGGGGGCAATAAGCTGACTTTGTATAAATATACAAAAGTATGAAGGCTATTGCTTAACGCATTGTAAGCCGCCCTGAGTCTCCAGAGAAGGGCGGCATATAAATAAAATTTTTAAAAAAAATCTGCATCCTTTCAGAGGGTGATTGAAGCACTTGGAAGTTTATCTGTGTCCTCAGGGTCACCTGAGTAGTGCTTCTGGTTCCTGTAGTCTGCAATCCCCCCCCCCCCGGAAATCTACTCCTACTCCCACACCATTCAAAGGGTGTTCATCCCAAATTGTATAGCTAAAAATCTATAGAAATTCTCAGTCATCCAGGTCATGGTTGTCCCAAAGGTGCTTTGGGACAACCACGATCTGGATGACTGAGAATCTCTACAAACCCCCCGTGGTAGAGTTGTTGGGAAAAAAAATTAAATGGCTGCTTGCCACCATCAGTGGCAGGGCTTGTCACATATAGACCTTGCAAAAACAGTTTATTATCCTTGGCAATCCAGTGTCCAAGATTGCCAAGTGCCATGGCAGGTCTGTGGCTGCATATGAAGATTTTCAGCAATGCTGTTTGAGTAAGTGCTCCTGTGTATATGCACAATGACAACTCTTCCTGAGGAAGAAAGTTGCCTTTTCAATAGTCCTGACTGTGACAAGTACTGCCTACCTTGAGGTGCTTTTGTATGCATGGATGCATATTGCAACTCAATTTCTATACATCTGCGCAGCAGAGAATAGAGTTTGCCTGCATACTCACTGTTAACCTTGAGAGAGGCTTAGTGATGCAAACTGGGCTTTAAGGCTGCTCTGGACTAAGTAGACATTCTATGCCTGCTATGAAAATCCAGAACTTTGCTTCTCTTTGAAAATATCTAAACCAGGGGTCAGCAACCCGCGGCTCTGGAGCCACATGTGGCTCTTTCATCCCTCTGCTGTGGCTCCCTGTTACTGGTTGGCTCCACAATTGATAGGGCTTTTGGTTAGGACAGGTACAGATAGGACAGGTAGACAGGTAAAAGGATGCTGCGCTAGGAGGAGACTCTATGGTGGGGGAAACAGACTTCCGGTCAGCTCCAGAATTGAATGGCGGCTTCCAGTTAGGACCTTTGTGGCTCTTTGAGTGTTTAAGGTTGCTGACCCCTGCTCTAAAGTAACGTTGAGCAGAACATATGCAAGCAGATTGTTGCTTACATGAAGTTTAATTCCCAAAATCATTTTAAATCCTGGGAATGAGAGAACAAGTGATCAGGTATACCATCTCACACACCCCCTTGGATCACATATAATCTTAGGTAGAGTTTGTCTGCTGAAACCTGAAATGAAGGAACACACCTGCCATCTGGCATTGCATGAATGCCATTTATATCTTCCTATGCTCTGTTCCATTTATAGATCTGGAAATAAAATCAAACATCAGAAACACCATAATAAATTTTCAGTGCTTTCTCCTCTATGGAATACCAAACTGTGTGACTTCTGGAATGTCTCACCATTTGGATAAACATGAAGTGCGTAGAAAGACAACATACTCATACTCAATGTTTTAATTTACTCTTATTGGATCAAATATCTAATTAGTTTAATTTAGCTGTGCTTTCACATTTAGTATCTAAAAGGCCTGTTCTAAAGCAATACAATTAGCTTAATGAGATTATAAAGCGTGTTAATGCCCATAATCAGGAGGAAATGTTTACACGTTTTCCTTTAATTGCTTTGATTTAACATCATGGTATTGTCACAAAAACCATTGTGAAAACAGTTTGCTCAACTATTAAATTGCTTGCTTTCTAGAATAATGGAAGAAGGACCATGGCAGATCAGCCTTAATGCATCAATAAATCATATTAGATTAAAGTTGAAATATAGTCTAATTCAGGGTTTCAGTTAAGTAAAATACTCTGTTTTGAAATTTGACTCATAATAATAGTATCAAGGATTATATTTAAATTGCATATCAAATCCCAAAGCGACAGAGTTTAGCAGCCTTTGCTCATCTACTCAGTGTGCTCCACCACACAAGCATTTTCCCAGTTAGGCAGTAGGATTTACTGTACTTTTGCGTTCCTCATCTTTATTCCCTCTTGTCTCTCAGATCAGCTCCAGGGGATTCTCCAGCTTTCCAGAGGGCTATATAGAGTTGCAAAGGGGAAAAAGGATTTCATCTACCAGTTGTGGGGCTTCAGCTGCTGGATGCTCGCAAATAGATGTAATGGATACAAATATTACCAAGCAAGTGTGAAAGGGCGGAGCTTCCACTATGAAATCCCAATGCACATTTCATCAGTTTGCTGTTAGCGTGTTTTCAGTGCAGACACATATGAAAGAGATACCTAGCTAGAGGGCAGCATCCAGGTGAACTGGGTTGTTTTTTAACAACCCAGTTGGAAGTTGGAAGTGACCTTGGAGGTCTTCTAGTCCAACCCCCTACTCAGGCAAGAAATCCTGTATCATTTCAGACAAATGGTTGTCCAATCTCTTCTTTAAAATTTCCAATGATGGAACACTCACAACTTCTGGAGGCAAGTTGTTGCACAGATTGTTCTGACTGTCAGGAAATTTCTCTTTAGTTCTAGGTTGCTTCTCTCTTTGATTAGTTTCCTTCTTTTCCCGCCTTCAGGTGCTTGGGAGAATAGATTGGCTTCCTCTTCTTTGTGGCAACCCCTGAGCAGGGGTGAAATGCTACCGGTTCGGACTGAATCACCCGATCCGGTAGCGATGGTGGCGGGTGGTTTGGAGAACCGGTAGCAAAAATCCCTGCCCCCCTCATGCCCAGCTGAGCTGCGCGATCATCAGAGGCTTTTTTTAAACTTTTAAAAGCATTTTATCTTCGGCCAAAAAAATGCTTTTAAAAGGTAAAAAAAAAAGCCTCTGATGATTGTGCGGCTCAACTGGGATCGTCAGAGCCTTTTGGAAGCATTTTTTCTACAACCTCTTCCGCCAAAGAGGTTGTAAAAGAAATGCTTTTAAAAGGCTCTGACGATCCCAGCTGAGTTGCTTGATTGTCAGAGTCTTCGGTAGAAAAAATGCTTTTAAAAGGCTCTGATGATCAGGCAACTCAGCTGGGATCATCAGAGCTTTTAAAAGCATTTTTTTTACAACTTCTTCGACTGAAGAGGTTGTAGAAAAAATGCTTTTAAAAGTTAAAAAAAGAGTTAGCCACACCCACCCAATCACATTAACCCCCCTCCACCAAGCCACGCCCACAGAACCAGTAGTAACAAATTTTACATTTCACCACTGCCCCTGAGGTATTGGAACACTGTACTAAACAGGCACATCATCTGACAACTTGGAGATGCACTAATGATGTTACCTAGTTTGGTAATGAAACGTCTGAAAGAAAACCACCACCAAGCTTAGAGAGCACCAAGGACCCCATAGTTTAACCGTGAACTACAAATATTTTCTTCTATTGAAATTTGGAGATGACAAAGGGGTTGGAGGAATGGAGTTGAGTTCCTGCTGTAGATGTGCTGTTCAGCTATTTAACAGTTGGCGTCAGAGTACAATTGTTATGGAGGAGAGAAATATTGAAAAGTGATCTGCTCCAGTTGTTAAATACATAGGAGCACCACTGATTGGGCCTGATAACTATTGTATAGAAACCATGAGGGATTACAATGTTCAAGGGCAGTCATCCATGCTGGCTAGGAAATTCTGGGAATTGAAGGCTTTTTTTTTTTTAATTTGATTTATATACCGCCCTTCTCCGGAGACTCAGGGCGGTTTACAATGCGCTAAGCAATAGCCTTCATACTTTTGTATATTTATACAAAGTCAGCTTATTGCCCCCATAATCTGGGTCCTCAATTTACCTACCTTAGAAAGGATGGAAGGCTGAGTCAACCTTGAGCCTTGGTGAGATTCGAACCTGCAATAATTGCAGGCAGCTGATGTTAATAACAGGGCTTTAGACCACTGTACTATCCAAGGCTTAATTTGAAGTTAAAACCGTGGAGGTTGGGAAACATCAACCCACCCTTTGGTTTTTAAATTGGGTTCCATACAAAGCTAAGGGCAAAGGAAAAAGAAATTCTCTGTAGCCAATTTTCTATCATGAGAGCTTTCTCTCTTGATCAGGGATTGTGGGAATTTTTCTTTTTTTAACTAATAGGTTCCACTGCCTGAAATGTTTGCTTTAGGCTAAAACTTAAAATAGAAAATCTCATCCAAAATAAAACTGCACAGCTGTGTCCACAAGTCACTAGTAATCAACCTCAGTTTAAGGATTTTATCTTTGCATTTATTTGAAAGATATTTCATTTATGCCACTTTTCCCTATGATATGCATACAGGCAAAGACTTAAGTAAGCCATATTTATTTTTTACAATTAAGCTGTCCTTTTTTGTACAAGTATAATAATTTATTTGTTTAGGTCTGGTTTTTTTTAATTTGCACATATCATTCCTCTTCAGAACACATGCTGTTTAATTACTGAGAACACTGTCATCTGTTTTTTGACCAACATATTCCAAATCCTGGAACTCGATAACTAACTGTATAAATATTTCCAAACATATACAATAGCATTATGACAATTACTATAACATTCAAGGTGCTATGTAAATAGAAAGTCCCTTCTCACTGTGTATATTTTGGGGGAGAGGAGGATAGGTAACTTATTACTAGACCAAGGACTCATTTCCTTCCAAAAGTAAAGAGATGTAACTTTGTAGGAGAACAGCTATTTTGTATGCAAAAGTGTATTTTTCCTTTGAAATCCTGGAGTGTCACTGCTGGACTTCTGATCTTTGTAGATTGACTGTGTAGATCAAAACTTGGTAGCATTTTTTCCGTTGAGTGCTTCAGTCATTCAGTCAACAGTAACCTGTTGATTCCACATAAGAATGTTGGGTGGGCTGAAATAAGACATAGGTGGGCCAAGATATCCAGGTAAGTAGGCTTTCTATTTTTTTTTTAAATTTATAAAAGAGGTCCCAACTCCTGGGCTGTGGAGAGCTGCAAGACCACGGTTGGTCTAAGCAGTGGGCAAATGTTGTGACCCCGACTCCCAACAGAGGAAGAGGACTCAGAAGGTGACGGAGAGGAACTGATAAGGCCTCCCTCTCCAGGACCCTCCTCTTTGGCAATGCCTCAGGTTCTATCCGAAGGCCAAGAGGAACAGCCTGGGATATTCCAGGAGGAAAGTATATCGGAACAACAACAGATAGGGAGCAAGGATGATGAATCCTGACTTGATCCCAGGCAGCATCGGAGGGAGAAAGCAACGTGCGCAGCAACGAAAGAGGCTTGGGAGGGCCAGAGATTGAGCTGAGTCACTGAGCCACACCCCACAAAGAATAAAAGTGGGTGTGATTGCTCTTCAGGCTTTGTGACGGTCAAAGTTAAAACCTGAGAGTCACATCATGTTACCTGAAATCTAGCTTGTGCATATTTGGATTGGACCTTGGTTAACTCTTGGATTACTTTTTGCTACTGAACCGGATTGAGGAGAAACTCTCTCTTGCTGACTGTGAGTGAAAACTGACTTGGCAGGCATTTCGCAGTTTACTGCCAAAACCCTTATCTGCAAGGGTTTCTAGTCTGATTGCTTAATAAAATCTTGGCAGGCGTGCCTGGTTGTGTGTTTGCCTGTGTGGGGAAGGGAGACAGAACAGGCAAAGCTTCATTTGCACATGTACAGAATTTAGATTATGTGTGTGAAAACATTCCACCGCACTACTACCAAAACTGCTAAAACTGCCGCTGCAAATCTGTGGAAGCAAAAAGGTTGGGGACCTCTGATTTTTGATGTCTGCTTACGATTGTTATTCCAATCCATTTATTATATCCACCTATTTCTCTTTCTTTTATAAAATAGACTCCAAGGGAAAGGCAGATCAACTTTTCCAATGATATGAATTGCTGTGAGCCCAGTCAACTGTTTGGACATGATGAATTATTCAGATAATGCAATCACTGTATTTGCAGTTCAGTGTAAATACTGAATTTGTAGCGCCAGGCTTTTGAAGGCACGCATTTGGGAAAGAGCCCTCAAGGCCATGCAGCTGTACCTGTTCTTTCACATGACCATATTTTTGTTTGGCATTTAGTTCTCTATTCTCAGATATTGCACTTCTTTTTCAAGCACTCTCCTTTTCACAGTGAATTGATAAATTTCTCTATTTGTAGCTGCTCCCAGCATCAGTGTTTGCATCAACACTTTATAGCATTTTTCATTACTAAATTTTGTTTGTTCTTTTTGTTCTGTGCATACACTATATAATATTTCTGTCCCCTTGGTAGGTTTAATATTAGAGTTCCATATTCTTTGAGGGAAAAGTGTATAGTTACTTGTTTTAGTGCTTTTCTGACACTGATGCAAGAAAGGACTCATTAATTTTAGAATGAATGGCACTTTTCCTAATGGAGAAATTATGAAGAGTGGAAAAATGAGGTCTCTCCTTGAGGTCTCGCCTTTAAATAAAAAATAGGACATTAAAATAAAAAGATAAATGGATAATTGTTTTGGTTAAATGATACCCAACATAGGCTTGCTGTGTTTTAAGCAATGGTATCTTTGGCAAATATTTCTGAAGAGCATGGGAAGAAGAAAAGAAATGAACTACAACCTCTTCAGCCGAAAAAAATGCTTTTAAAGGTAAAAAAAAAAGCCTCTGATGATTGCGCGACTCAGCTGGGATTGTCAGAGGCTTTTAAAAGCATTTTCTCTACAAGCTCTTCGGCCGAAGAGGTTGTAGGAAAAAAAATGCCTTTAAAAGCCTCTGGCAATCCCAGCTGAGTTGCCTGATCATCAGAGGCTTTTAAAAGCATTTTTTTCTGCAACCTCTTAAGGTTGTAGAAAAAATGCTTTTAAAAGTAAAAAAAAAAGAAGTTGGCCATACCCACCCAGTCATATTACCCCCCCACACCAAGCCATGCCCACAGAACTGGTGGTAAAAAAATTTAGGACCCACCCCTGTTAGGTAGGTGTAGCTGGTCCAAAATGAGTGGCTATCTTATTGATGAGACAATCAACAGAGTAAGAATAGAATAACATCCAACTAAAAAAGCTCTATTGGTTGTCAATGAGAATTAGTATGGTATAGTTTTTAAAGGCAGAAGGCTAAAAATTGGGACACTATGAGTTCTAGTCCTGCCTTAGGTAAAGAGCTAAATGAGTGACATTGGCCCAGCCAGTCCTAAGAAGGAGGCAATGGCAAACCATGCCTGAAAAAGTTGCCAGAAAACTGCATGCATTTGTCATGTAGTTTTCAGAAAACAAGACTGACTCAAAGACACACACACAAAAGTTATCAATAGGTTGCTGGGCCCAAGGGAAAAATCCTGGCAATGACCTACAAAGGCCTCTGTGGCAGTAGTGGGTTGCTACCGGTTCTCCCCGGTTCGGGAGAGCCGGTAGTGGAAATCTTGATAGGAGAGCGAACCGGTTCGCTCTGACAGTCAGTTGGGCCCTCCCTCCTGCCCCCACGCTATACCTACCTTTATTTCTTTTGTTTTTAGATCAGCTGTAAGGTGCGGCAGAGTGGGTAGCCATGCCTCAGCTGTTTTTTTTCTCAATGCGCTTGTGTGAAGCTTGCGCAAAGCGCGTGTGTGATGCAATCCACTGGTAAAACTGATTAGAACCCACCACTGCTCTCTGGTATAGCACCAGATTACTCAAGTATTGCCTTGCCAAGCTTGAATATGCCCATCTAGTAAGAGCACTATAAATAGACCTGCTATAGTTTATAGTCTACATACGTTGAGGGAACATGGACCAGTGATAAATCTCGGTTGCCTCTCCTTTTCTTTGGAACTGCTTGTCTCAGGAGGTTTCAGCATCTCCTTCTCTCTTGACATTTCATAAATCTGTTAAAATCCCACTGTTTTAACTAGAATTGAATGTTTTAGGGTTCTGGGAGATTGTTAATTGTATGTCTTTTTGTTTTTATTCTGTATTTTCGCTCTGTTGCATGAGCTGCAGATTGAGACAAGTTCCAAAACCTGTGAAATAAAGAAATAATTAAATTTTCAAGGCAAAGAGGTGATACCATGTGCTTTACCAAAACACCCTTCAGTCTCTTGCAGTTTCCCCTGTTGTCTTTTCCCTCTGCTCTAGGTCTCATTTATCATTTGCAAATTCAGAAGGGATAGGAGCTACACTTCTACACTTTACAAGAATTAAAAGCATTGCCTTGCAGTCTCCTCTTACCACCAGCTAACACTTGTGAAAGCAAGAAGAAGCTGAACAAAAGCCTCCTCCAGCTTTTGCAAGTACTGGAGGAAACTGGAAGACTGCAAGGCAGAGTGAAGTAAGGCAACCACTCACCTCTCTTCACCTTTTCTGTGAGGTGCTTTGCAACCAACAGCACTATAAACGTGCTCTAGCAACCACATTTTTCTCCTGTGTCCTCTTGACTTTTGCCTTCATCTGTTTCCCAGCCTTAATCGGATGCATCCCCTAAATCAGCTGTTCTACATTTTCCATCTTATCCTAAGATGTATTTTTTTTTTGTCATGGGTGCAATCTAACATGGAGTACTTGACCATTCTATTAGGGGCACCGGTAGGGTTGGGATCACTCTATTGGCTACTTTAGGTTGGTGTGAGTTTACCTTCCTCCTTAGACAATATCCCTCCAGCTATGGGAAAGTCCAGATATTTCAAATTAGCCTCTCCCATGAATCTTCTAGTTGTGCAAATTGATTCCCCAGCTTTAAAGAGCTGTCTATGAGTAACAAATCAGTCTGACTAACAGGTTATAGGCACTAAGCGACAGACACCATGCAGCGGGAATGAGTCTCACTTTTCAACATGGCTTTATTGCTTTTTCAGAAGAGTGCTAGATCTGTGTTTAAAAATAGCCTGGTTGGATAACTGGCAGGCTGGGAGAGGAGGTTGCACAGCACAACATCCCCCACACCTGTCAATTATTATAGGCATGTGGGCAGGCTGCACCTCTGCTGTACAATACAACTCCCTGCATACCTGTCATTTGTAACAGCTCTTAGTGCATGGGAAATTTCAGGATGTACTTAGGGTGTCTATCTCACCACATCCATGGCTCTTCCTTTAGGGCTTTTCACCTCTCAGCAGGGCTCTGAAAAAAATACTGAATTCATGTTTTAAAAGAGCAGTTCTTGACAGATCCAGGCATGAGGATCTGATTCAGCAGGAGAACTCCAGGCATTTCATTATGGACTCTCCTTATCAGATGTCAGCTTTTACCAGGTGAACCTGGAACGCATTTTGACAGATGCCTAAACTATCTAGTGCAGCCACTCATCTAATGCACAGAGCAAGGAAGACAATCGTGACAGAGCTATACAGGAGCTGCTGTCTAGACAAAAGGAGCTGAAGCATTGTTTAAGTCCAAATGAGTCAGAAAATAGAAATAGAATAGAATAGAATAGAATAGAATAGAATAGAATAGAATAGAATAGAATAGAATAGAATAGAATAGAATAGAATAGAATAGAATAGAATAGAAT
>WNWU01000001.1:75538150-75580070 GCA_012654045.1 Ptyas mucosa
ATAGAATAGAATAGAATAGAATAGAATAGAATAGAATAGAATAGAATTTTTTATTGGCCAAGTGTGATTGGACACACAAGGAATTTGTCTTGGTGCATATGCTCTCAGTGTACATAAAAGAAAAGTTACATTCGTCAAGAAATCATAAGGTACAACAGATAATAGTCAGATAGAGATCAGACAGATGGCCTCTTAATTAACTGATCTATAAGAAAGAGGAGGGACAGAACAATCAGGCTTGCAAAATTTTGTCATCAGGACCTGCAGTTTTAACATTCCCATGGAATTGATTTTCCTTATCATTTATTTATTTATTCAATCAATCAGTTTCTATAGCTGCCCATGACAATGACTCTGGACAGTTTACAGTTCTTGGTTTGTGCCATCTGGTGGGACTGACATCAAGCCATCTGTGAAAACCCATCTCTTCCCTAGACCCAACTCAATTAAGGAGAGTTGAGAGCAGTTAAGGAGAGTGATTAGTAAACATTTTCTTACTAGCTGATGATGGTTAGTAGGGAGGGAGGAATCCAGAGCAGGGAGAATCCACCAATTGCTTTCCAAAATACCCAGCAAATAAGGAAGCTGCCAGCTACAGCATTATGCCTATTGCAAAATAGAGGTTGGCTACCAGGGCTGCAAATGTGCCATGATCGTTTTCCATCAGCATAAAACATAACACTTGAAATGAGCTGTAGAAAAAGACCCATTAGAAGCAAGGGAGGAGATTGCTTCACAAAGTGGCATTAGGAGACTGCGGCACTCCAGGCTTTATTTTAGCAAAGACCCATTTAAAGTTATGCACAGCCCTAATATTTATTACTCTTCCCCCTACACACACACCAGGAGTGGGTTCCACTTACCTTTACTACCGGTTCACAGCAAGATCGCACATGTGCAGATCTCCTGCCGGTTTTACTACTGGTTCTATAGAACCGGACAGAACCGGGAGCAACCCAACACTGACTCACACACATTGAAAACTATACTTTGGTGGGGAAAATTGGGGGGAAGGGGAACATCCAGCATTTTTGGAGGACTACATGCCTTCCTGAAACCTTTCTGCTATGTATAGTCAAAGAAGGAGATCCATCCTAAGGTTATAATTTACAATTTCTAAAAATATTCCTCATATACAGCATCAGCAAACATATGTCTGTCATGACTTTTTTTTTTAATTCAAGAGTTATTTTTAAACTAGGCAGCCCAAGGGGAGGAAAAAAGTATTTCTGGGCTTTTTTGCTCTCATGTTGCTCTCATATTCAGTCTCAAATCAATCACTAATTCTGACAAATTACTCTCTCTTTTTTCACAACTACCTATTATCTTAAGAATGGCTTCATTACTCTATTATACAAAGTTTTGATTAATATGATATGAGATCCACCTCTGCCCTTTTCACCTTCCTTTAAACCTGGTTCTACCAGTTACTTTGGGGTCCTGATGGGGCATGCTAAGCTGGAGGTGGTTGGTTAACTGAGAGACAAAAACAGGGGTGAAATCCAGCACGTTCTGACAGGTTCTGGAGAACCGGTAGTGGACATTTTGAGCAGTTTGGAGAACCGGTAGCGGAAATTTTGAGTAGTTCGGAGAACCGGCAAATACCACCTCTGGTATTCCACCCGAGTGGGGTGGAAATGGAGATTTTGAAATATCCTTCCCCCAGGAGTGGGGAGGGAATGGGAATTTTGCACTATCCTTCCCCTGGAGTGGGATGGGAATGGAGATTTTGCGGTATCCTTCCCCTGCCATGCCCACCAAGCCACGCCCACAGAACCGGTAGTAAAAAAAATGTGGATTTCAGCACTGGACAAAAACCCACCCACACGCCATTCGTGCTCTTGGTTTTTAATGTTTATTTAATTATTAACTGCAATAATTTTTTTTTTAAAAATTATGCCATTGTAAACTAGGCAGAGTCACTTTGCTTAATGAGACAGACTGCACATAAATCAAACAAATAAAAATAAAAGAATGGAATTTATTGGTTCGTTTTAGAAACAGCCTGAACATGAGCTACACAGACTGCAATACTATAACCCTATCCAATTTAGGAAACATGTAATCTTTGTGAATATAAGACAAACTTTGTGATGTATAGCATTCTTTCCTCCAGCATCTGCTGTCAGGGAGATGGAAGGAAGATTATAATTATTCTGGAATGGATATCTTTCAAGCTTCTATTCTCGTTTATTTAAAAATCTTTAAACCAGGCTTAAAGTGGTAATACAGATTGCCATGCTTGAAGTAGAAGATGACTTCAAATAAATGACATTTTACAGACAGACATTCAGATACATCTCTGGCCACTTGAAAATAGATCACATGGTTATGATATGTTGTTTGCAAGAAGTCTTGGCCTAACTATGGTCAGGTTAACAAATAAGAGCACATTTTGGTAAAATTACTATATTCCGGGTTTTATACTGAACCCCTTTGTTCGCTGAGATTCTATATTTATCCTGGATTTGCCATAAACCTGCCCCTTTCTACTCTTCTTCCAATTATATATTATTCAGAATGTCTCTTTGAATGATTTCTTCTTGTTGTATTGATTCCGACATCTTTTCATCTACCCCAGCCAGCCTTATTTTTTTCAGGACTGTATCATTTAATTGGTTATTTCTTCTTCTCTTCCTCTAGGCTATTACAATCCTATTTCTATAACTGAAAAGGAGTGTCAGAAAGTTTTATTATTCACATTTGGGGTGGGATTTCTGCAGTGTATGGGATCTTTTATAACATGTTACTATTTAAGGCACAAATTCAAAGAGTAATGATATACTTTATGACTTAAAAGTTGATTCCAAGGAATCCTAGCTAGGAATTCGCCAATCCATTGATCAGCAGATCACTTCCAGAATCTCCAAGAATATCAAAAGCAACAAAAGAAAATTCATGATTTGCCTCTTCCAGCTAAAGGATCCTAAGACCCACATGGGAGCGGGCCCAGAATTTTCCACTAATTTTTACAAAAATACAAAAACAGCTGTCCTGTTTTTTCACGCTTATAAACATGTCAGCGATTACAGGCAAATTGCAAATTGATGGCCCTCCTGTTTTCATATGGAAGAACATACTAGCTGTCCAGTCGTTAAGAAAGAATGGTATTTGAAATTAATACATGCACAAAATAATGGCCACCATGTGTCATTATTCCTCAGTGACTGATGATGATGATGATGATGATGATGATGATGATGATGATGATGATATTTGTTTGGATGAAAGATGTTATTTGTGCAAGATACAAGGTTTTATTTAGAACAGATCAAGCAATACACAGAGACACAAACCAAGAGACAGACAGATGTATTGACTAGTTTAAAAATCCTGAAATACTTTGAGACCAAAACTGAACAACATATTCTATGTGAGGAGCCCAGTTTGTTTGTTTTTTTAAAAAAAATACTGAAAATCCATTCTTGTGTGTCTGCATACTCTTTATTTATTTCCTTATTTGTTTAAAAGATTTTAGCTCCCCTTAGGGTAGTGTACCAACTCTTACAGTGATGTACAAAGATATTGGTGTACTTAGTCAGTTTAGTCTCCACAGAAACATTGGATTTGATTATTCCAAAGACTGATAGGAGCAGAGTTTGTATAACTGCATGCCAATGTAATGAAACAACCAGGTCTCCTATGTTTTTTCTTCATTCAATTCAAAGACATACAGTAGAATTTATTCAGAGGTGAAAAAAATGAGAATACCATGTTCTCATGAATAGAACATGATATTCTTGCACATTATTGTAAGGTAACAAAAGCATGGGTGAAGGTTTATGAAGAAGACTTGTTTTTTTAATGGACAAAAGAATTCCTCTCTCTGGGAGATTTTAATAGTGATGCTATCACGCTGCTATTAGGGAGTCCTACTCTTGAGAAACTGTAGGAAATGTTCCATGGAAATGTGTCAAATTATCTTAGCAGACTTTCAGTGGTAATTCTGAAAAGCCACTTGCACTCAATTCTAATTTATATTAGGAAAGGAGGAATCCCTATGGATTTTACTCCACTAGTTGTTGCCAACTATAAGGGGCAGTGCTCTTCTCCATGTCAAAGCCATTGAGCTAATGCTGCCTGAAGATATTTCCATGGTGATGTGGCCAACATGACATCATGGAATAGGAATAGCAAAAGCAAGAGCACTTAGACTTACATAGTTCTTCACAATGCTTTACAACCCATTTAAAGCACTTGTACAGAGTCGGCATATTGCCCCCAACAATCTGCGTCCTCATTTTACCTACCTTGAAGGATGGAAGGCTGAGTCAACTTTGAGCCGGTGAGAATTGAGCTAGCAGAAGTAGCCTGCAGTACTGCATTTTAACCACTGTGCAACCACGGAATACTGTTACCTTCCCACCAAAGTGGTACCTATTCATATGTGCATGCTTTTAAAATGCTAGGTTGGCAGGAGCTGGAGTGAGAAGGGGATCTCACCCTGTTGTGTGAGGCTCAGGTCTCGAACCTGGGCTGCCGGCTTTCCAGCCTAATCACTGAGCCACCACGCCACACCGCTTCCTCCTATTAGGAAAAGCAAATTTTCCCTTTCCCTTTCATCGTCAAATTACCAGGTGATTTTGAAATAAATAGGAATATAAAAGGAGTAGAGCTTTGATTACAACCACTTTGCAGATTTTGCCTATCTCCCTGTGGCTGCTCTTGGCCTCAGGCTTCTTTTTTCCAGACTGGCAACTTAAATTGTACTAATATAGATCACAAACATTTTCAGGGAATTAGAAAAAACAACAAAATCGCAGAAGTCTTGCTCAAGAAGCAAAACTTAGTAATAGATAATATGCTACATTTAAGTGAACCTGGCTGTTATTTTTCTTGGCATTTTTTGTTTTTCTCTCTTAGCTTTTCAAATTCTGCAGAACCCTTACCTAAACTAAAGGAGGAGCTTAAAAAATTTAAAAGACAATATATAAAAATATAATGACATTTTACCTGTTGAAATTCTCACAAAGTGCTATTGTTTGAGTGAATTGTATTTCAGGCCCAAAATCAGCATTAGACTAATGGTTTGTATATATATATAAAAAACTGCTTGTGTAAAATGCCTTGTGCAAGCAAATTCAAATAAACTTCGAAACTCTGAAATCCATTTTAAGTCTGAGTGGGGGCCAATGCACAAATATCTCTAAAAGCAAGGGTGCCAGTATTTCGATATACTAAGTGCACTGCTAATGGCAGTAAAGCAAAAAAAAATATTCTAGAGTTAAAGGGAAAATTGGCAGAATGCAATATCTAAGAACTTTCTTGCAGCCCTGCGACTTATATTTCCTCACCACCCACACAAGGCTTAAAGACTAGAGTTCTTTGGCGAGGAAACAGAATACCACAGTGGGAGCTGAATGTTCCTCATTTCAGCTACTTCTGGTCTAATGAGACAGCTTTTTTAAAAAGAATAACCTGAATTGCCTAATGTAAATCTATTAAGAAAAAATGCATACAAAACTGGAAGATTTAAGACTAGGAAGAAAGAAGGAAGCTGTGGTTTCCAGATACTAAGGAACTGTAGCTATGAACAGCTGAGCATTGGGCATGATAGTTGGCTGTTAGAAATTGTAACCCAATAATACAGGTAGTCCTCAACTTATGACCACAATTGCGGCTGAAATTTATGTTGCTAAGTGAAATATTTGTTAAATGAGTGTCCCCCATTTTATGACTATTCTTCTCATAGTTGTTAAGTGAATCATTGTATTTGTTAAGTTAGTAACATGGTTGTTAAGTGAATCTGGCTTCCCCATTGACTTTGCTTGTAAAAACATCGCAAAAGGGGACATTGTAAGTTGAGAAATACCTGTATTTGGTGGCCTAGGCATGTGACTGCAAATAGCCAATCTTGCGGATCTTGGAAGCTAAATATGGTCAGATCCGATTAGTATTTGAACGAGAGATCATTAAGAAATCTTAGGAGTGTAGATTTGACAGGGAAATTTTTAAAAATCTTGGAAGGTTGTAATGACAAACCATCTCTGTACAATCACCAAGAAGATGTATGGATGTGTCATTGTAATCACTAAGTGTGAAGCCTGACTTGAGGATCTAATCACATCTGGTGAGCCATAGGCAGTCCCCTTTTTGCTTCTCCAGTGTAATAAACATTATGATCAGCTCCTCTGAAAGTAATTATAGCTACATAAACATTGCCCTACCACTGTTTTCACTTGCAATATGCAAGAATGTGCATATTGTACGCAAGAGTATGGAATAGTCAAATCCCTCCCTTGATTTAGTGGCTGCTGTTGTAGTTGGCATCTTTTCTTTATGAAACCCTAAATGAGTATCAGCTCCAAAATGCGGCTGCCAAGACAGGCCCCCTCATCTGGCATAATTAGTCTCCATTTCTCATCAGTTCCATCGGAAGCACCTTGTTTCATCCTGCCATGTGGCTGACCCACCCTATCCCTCTGTCCAATATCTCTCAAGCTTTCAAAATCAAAGCACAAGACGGAGACCATCAGATCTGTTCTGAAAGTAATTATAGCTACACAAACATTG
Source organism: Ptyas mucosa (assembly GCA_012654045.1). Classification (NCBI taxonomy): domain Eukaryota; kingdom Metazoa; phylum Chordata; class Lepidosauria; order Squamata; family Colubridae; genus Ptyas; species Ptyas mucosa. The sequence goes on from WNWU01000001.1 coordinate 75,544,664, forward strand.
CCTAACCATTGTTTTCACTTGCAGCATGCTTGGAAATTACTCTTAGAAGAGTAGAAATAAAACTACAGAAAATACAGAGGAGAAAAACAGCAAAAAGAAGGGACAAAATTAGAAAAGAAGCTAAAATCCAGAAAAATAGTTTTGGGAGCACAAATGGAGGGATGTAAGACTCTTCCTTCAGGGCACCCAGAGTATGCTGTGGATATACTGTGCTTAGACTTTAAGGTATTTGATAAGGTAAACCACAATCTCCTTGTTGGTAAACTGGAATAATGTGGGACAGATGGTTTCACCTTTAAATGGATTCACAGTTAGCTGAATAACTTGAAATGCAGTGACAGAGAAGAGAGTTGTAAGCAGTCTGGAGTTACTCTGTTGAATTGGGGTTTATTTATATAATAAATAAAGCAAGGTGGGGATGCGGTGGCTCAGTGGCTTAAGATGCTGAGCTTGTTGATCAAAGGTCGGCAGTCCAGCGGTTCAAATCCCTAGTGCTGCGTAATGGGTGAGCTCCTGTTACTTGTCCCAGCTTCTGCAACCTAGCACTTTGAAAGCACATAAAAAATACAAGTAGTAAAATAGGGACCACCTTTGGTGGGAAGGTAACAGTGTTCTGTGTGTCTTTGGCATTTAGTCATGCTGGCCACATGACCACGGAGACGTCTTTGGACAGCGCTGGCTCTCCGGCTTTGAAACGGAGATGAGCACTGCCCCCTAGAGTTGGGAACGACTAGCACATATTTGGAAGGGGAACCTTTACCTTTACCTTTAAATAAAACAAATGGATTTATTATCCAGGACATCTCAAGAACCAATGGTTGCAAACTTTACAGTGAGAGATCCAAAGCTAAAATAAGGGGAATTTCCAGACTTTTACTACTGCAGTATTAAGCAATAGAAGAGCAGCCTCCTGAAGACATCACTGAAGGTTTTCAACAACAACAACAAATATTGGACAGGATGGTATGAGGATTCCTGCCTTGGCCAAGAATTTGGACTAGAAGACCTCCAATATCTATTCTCATGCTCTGATTCTATTATTCTATTCGTCCTGGAATCTAGTTAAATAGGCAGGATTAGTCCCAGAGAGTAAAGATTCCCCATTCCTGCTATCAAACAGATGAACACTAACTCTTTTGAAAATGATCTTGGAGTAATAGGTGCATGAAAACTTAATGGTTCTAGCCAGTTGTTTGATTGGCTGCACAAAATCCAGATACAATTTTAAACTACTTATAATTTCCAAATGATCAAGAGAGATTATTTCACTTTGTTCTGCTTTGATCAGATCCCAGTTTGAACCCTGCATCTACTTCTGGAAACCATAGCTTAAGAAGGATGCTGGGAAATTTGAACAGTTTCCAAGAAAGATGACAGAGGTGATCAGGGGACTAGAAAGTGGCTGTTTAACCTTGAGAAATGATGTGTGGTGTGGATATGGTAGCAGTCTTCAAATACTTGAAAGGATGTGACACGGAAGGATAAGAACAAGATCTGTTCTCTCTTGTTCCAGAGCACAGGACACAGAAAAATGGATTTAAATTATAGAAGGCAGATTCCAATTGAAAGTTAGAAGGAGAAAATCCTAACAGTAAGAACAGTTTGACAGTGAAACTAATTACCCAGAGAAATGATAGGTTCCTTTTCACTGTATGTATTCAGGCAGAAGCTATAAAACCATCTGTCAGAGATGTTTTAATTTAGATTTTTGCACTGAGTAGAGGGCTGGATGTGGGACAGAAACAAACCTTTTAACTGTAGATTTTTATGATATCTTTGGTTCTACACAGAGTTTGCGATGAAGAAATAGCAACCATAGGTTCCAGTCAAGCTAGTTGTGCTAGCTGTCCCAGGATCTGGGTGCTGCTATTAATATAAATATGGCTTTAGGAATGCTTTCTAAATAGCAAGCATTTCTGCTGTCAACATCAGCTTGTAGAATAGAATAGAATTCTTTATTGGCCAAGTGTGATTGGACACACAAGGAATTTGTCTTTGGTGCATATGCTCTCAGTGTACATAAAAGGACAAAATACATTTGTCAAGAATCATAAGGTACAACACTTAATGATAGCCATAGGGTACAAATAAGCAATCAGGAAACAATCAATATCAATATAAATTGTAAGGATACAAGCAACAAAGTTACAGTCATGCAGTCATAGTGGGAGGAGATGGGTGATAGGAACGGTGAGAAGACTAATAGTAATAGTAATGCAGCCTTAGTGAATAGTTTGTCAGTGTTGAGGGAATTATTTGTTTAGCAGTTTTTTTTGGAAAAAAACTGTTCTTGTGTCTAGTTGTCTTGATGTGCAGTGCTCTATAGCATCGTTTTGAGGGTAGGAGTTGAAACAATTTATGTCCAGGATGTGAGGGGTCTGTAGATATTTTCACAGCCCTCTTTTTGACTTGTGCAGTATGCAGGTCCTCAATGGAAGGCAGGTTGGTAGTGATTGTTTTTTCTGCAGTTCTAATTATCCTCTGAAGTCTGTGTCTGTCTTGTTGGGTTGCAGAGCCAAACCAGACAGTTATGAAGGTGCAGATGACAGACTCAATAATTCCTCTGTAGAACTGGATCAGCAGCTCCTTGGGCAGTTTGAGCTTCCTGAGTTGGTGCAGAAAGAACATTCTTTGTTGTGCTTTTTTGATGATGTTTTTGATGTTAGGTGTCCATTTAAGGTCTTGGTTGCTGGCCATGAATTGGATCACTTACTCTTGTAATTTGAGTGCTATGTTGATGTTACAAGGTTTTTTAAAATTGTTGCTTGTCATCTGAAAGTGTGTGTGTGTGTGTGTGTGTGTGTGTGTGTGTGTGTGGTTTAAATGTGCAGACAGATTCTGGAACAGATACAAGTCAATAGCAATAATCTTTATAACAAACAAACCAAAAATGTTCTCTCTTTTTTTTTAACATTTCTTGTATAGGCACTTTATGGATGGGCAAGATATACTTTTATGAAATTTCAGAGGAATGGAAAGAAAAGCAAGTTGCGGGGAGGAGGAGAAAAAAAGCAATATTTTTTTTAATAGAGTGAAATGTGTTTTGCAGTTCTGTAGCTTTCCAAGCCGGTCTGCTAATGCAGCTATATGTTGTGCAAGACTGGTTGCATGGAAGACCTAAAATGAAATAAAACGAAGAGCTTATGAAACTAAAAAAAGGCAGCTGAGGCTAGAGTGAATGGGACAAGGAAAATTTCTCATAGAAATTCCAAAGAGAGTTTTGATACAATTTGGCCAACCTTGTCCTATTTCTTTACTTTAAATTGACAAGCCCGGGTTTTGTCTGATGATTGTTTGGGATTTATGTGACTTTTATCTCTCACTCATAACGCTGCAAATGAACATACTGTATATTGCTTTTTCTGGTACCACTATCACCTGCTATGCTTTTTATTATTAGAAATGTTACCATTTATTGCCTTTGGCATATTTTTGAGCAATATCTCTGCAATTTGATTCTGCATGAAGGATTATTATGCCAACCATATTATTCTAACAAAATAACAAAGAGGATTTGCTTCAATGATAGTTATGTGATAGAGATTATTTCTTTTGCTTGAGAAACAGAAACGTTTGAGCAGCCAGTTCAACCTGATGTCATCTGTATTTGACTGCAGTTCACACAGTTCCTTATGGAAGCTGAAGGCCAATATATCTGAAGGACACCAAGATCAGAAAGGCTGTCATAAGCCAGGCTTTCTCCAGAAACCAACTTTTTTTTCAAGTGCCTTCAAGTCAATATTGACTTGAAGGCACTAGTCCATGCAGTTTTTCTTGGCAAGAGTTCAGCAGTGGTTTGCCATTGCCTCCTTCCTATGACTGAGAAAGAGACGGACTGGCCCAAGGTAACCCAACTGGTTTTGTACCTAAGTCAGGACTAGAACTCATGGTCTCCCAGTTTCTAGCCTCTAGCCTTAGCCGCTACAATAAACTGGCTCTCATACCAATATTGTGTAGCCACACCTGACATCTCTTCTAAAATGCCACCCTTATTTGGGAGTGCAGTTTGTTCAATGGGGCACTTTTACTTTATGAAAGCTCCTTATAAATTTATAAATTTAATAAAATAAAAAATAAATAAAATATGACAGATCTCAGCAATACGCATCATGAAAAACATGCATGTTAAATAGTTCCAGAATTCTTTTTTTTAAAAATAATAAAAAATAATAATAAATAATCTTTATTAAATATTTACAGTAAAGTTAACACACAATAATGGTTGAAAAGCAATATAGGAAGCAAAACATAGAAACACCTAAACACAGGACTAAAACCAAACAACAAACAAGACTAACCGAGAGTTAAGCTCACTCTCCAATTAATATTAACTAATATCATCCTAGCCAAACATTTCAATGCAATCAGGTTCTTTTTACTAACTGCAAAACAATTGGTCTGTTTTTATCAAAATTATAAAGAGTTATAAAGCCTAGTAAATATCTAGTTAATCTAATTAGATGATTTTATCACCCTTCTCCTAAATTTAACCTTCTTTTGAGCCAAACAAAACATCTCTCCCAATTTCTATTATGTACTGAATTTTTCTTGTCTTTTAAGATATACATAAGCCTGTCCATCTCAGCACATCAAAGAATCTTGTTTATTATCAGATCGTCAGGGGGCATGTCTGCATCTTTCCACATTTGAGCAAATGCCATTCTCGCCGCTGTTGAGATATGGACAAATATATACCAATCCTTCTTATCGATGTTGTCCAATCTTATTCCAAGTAAGTAGAGGTCTGGGTGAAGAGGGAAGCTCACACCTGTTATTTACAACAGATCTCAGCAATACACATCATGAAAAACGTGCATGTTAAATAGTTCCAGAATTCTTCCTGTAGTGGAGATTTTTAATATTGTTCGGTATGTCTCCTACATGCTCGTACCTAGGTCACCCATGGGCCCTGAGTTTCTCTGTCTTTGCTTGCTGGTCAAATATAAAAGTCAGTGAATCTAATCGTAATAGCCTTAACAATTGGACCATCTTTTTTCTGTATATCTGTTCATGATAGCTGTCTCTTCCAGAACACCCTTTGATTCACAAATCATGTTTCCATAAACTGTAACATTCTCAAGGGTTTGGAGGTTGAGTTTGATTGCAACTCTCCCTTTTCAAAGTGGGGAGTGGGCACAAACTATTAAACATCACTAAACCTGATTGGCATTCTTCTCCCAGGGTAAGTACACTTCATGAGTAGATGTTCTCTTTCTAGACAAAGGAAAGTGCAGATTCCTGTGTATTATTTGTAGTAGCAAACCATTCTTTATCAGTGTTCAAATGTGTGTACATATATGTTACTAAATATTTTACTATAAGAGTACTCAAATCTTCTGCTCAAAATAAAATTCCCTATACCACCAGGCTTGAAATTTTAGGTCTGGATAGCCCCGAACTACGCCATCTACATTCTGACCTATGCTTAGTTCATAAGATTATTTACCAAAATGTCCTATCTGTAAATGAGTACTTTAATTTCAACCATAATAACACAAAGGCTATCAATAGATTCAAACTCAATGTAATTCACTCTAATCTTGATTCTAAGAAATATGACTTCTGCAATAGAGTAGTAAATGTCTGGAACACTCTACCTGATCCTGTTGTTAGTCTCGCTAATCCCCAAACCTTTTGCCTTAAACTGTCTACCGTGGACCTTTCATGTTTCTTAAGAGGTCCCTAAGGGAGTGTGCATAAGCACACCAGCGTGCCTACCGTCCCTGTCCTACTGTCCCCATTTAGACTCATTTTATGTGTTCATGGCTATGTTTTGCCTATTTATATCCTTTTATTTGTGCCAATTTTTTCCATATGTCCATGTCTATGTTACTTGTTTCCTTGTACTTGTTGACAAATAAAATAAATAAATAAATAAATAAAATAAATGTTCAGTTTGGTTGATCAGTTCCCCAGCATGATTTACTTTTAACAACAAGAGACCAAATGACTCACTGTAATTTGTTAGTTTTAATAAAATGGTTGGATCCTATCCATTTATTGGAATTTCTTGGGTAAGTTTTTTTCCAGGACAGTTTGCAAGGCACAGCTGTCCAGTGACAGAGAAGTGATTATCTCTCTAATTAAAAGTTGGAAATTCAGATTTTTTTTCACCATTGTAGTGTAGACCATGATAATCTCTGCTTTATTAAAAAGTGAGAATATAGGTCTTGCCTCCATAGGTATACAAACAAACACTACAGTGGCACCTCCAACACCAGCACCCCAAAAAAGCAAAAATATTCCAGAAAATGATTCAATAGATTCAGCTTTTCTAAAATGGTAAAGACCATAGCATACAGTACCTGCCTGCTGGATAGTTGTTAATCTATTTCAGGACAGAGCGCTTCTATGGAAGAAAATTAGACGAGTAAGTGATATATAGAAATGCAAAGTATTAGACAGATAATAGACTTAAAGAAAAGTGGTAGCATATTTAATAAGTGGGACAAGCAATTTACAAAGCCTTGCAACAGAAAGTTTCTCTTTCCCTTCTTGAAATTAAAATAGCATCTTTTAGTTCATGTGAAGTAAAACCACAGTTTAAGAACATATGTGGGAAAGAGATGTCCATTAAGCCTGAATAACTCTTAAATCCAAATTTATGTATCAATTTTACTCATTTTTCTAATTATATATGTATTTTTATATTTTATATTGATTTACATAAAATTATGTCACTTGATATGCAAATGTATTAAATGTGACAAAGTGACATAAACGTATCAATTATGCAACCATGCACATGACCTAGCTTGATGCAAACTCCAAAGATTACATAAATTAGGCAGGCTGCCTGCTATATCCAAAGTCCACTGAATGAAGATCTACAAAAATGAGTTTTTTCCATAACTTTTTTATTAAATTTGCAAACAGATTGACTCTTTAATTCAATTGCCTAAATTCATGCAACATACTAAATTAGAGAAAGCTGAACAAAATTAAAAGTGTTGTGCAAATGAAGCTGCTAAATTTGTAACTGCCCTTGTTAATCATGTGATATGAATACAATCGCAGTGTACAAATACTTTGACAACTGTGAAGTGTGGTGGGAAAGCAACAGGTCATCTAATATGCCAACACATTTGGAAAGAGAAATGTTTATGTTCCTGAAATATCAAAACTGTATTTTCCCTTAGGATGGTTGCAAACAAGTGATCTGGCTTTTTGTAAAAGTGTGCAAACTGATGAGAGATATTCATGCTCATTAAAGTGAGACCAAATAATTCAGAATGAAATAAAATAGTTTGTCTTTAAGGTAAATTTATCTGGGTCTGTCCTGTTTCTGTTCCTTGACATATATGCAGCTTTTGAAGCCGATGGATTAAAGGCTTGAGTTGCATCAAATATTGTTATAAATTAAGATTATAGCAATAAATACATTGCCTTTAAATTTCTTATAAAAGGACTATGCTGCTGATACTGTGGATGTAATGATAATCAATAGTTCCTTCAGTGTGACTACATGTATCTCATAAATGTCTATGAAATCTCTGTAGAATATAGTATACTCATAGGTTGAGATCTTCCCCAAATCTCATTTTGTTCACCTCAACCACTAACAATAAGGTCACCAAAATTTGGCCTTTCTGATGTTATCAATACAACTCCCACTATTTCTTCCCACAGATTGAGGCTAATAGGAGTTATGTTCAACAATATCTGGAGAAACATCAGATCTCTGGTCATCTTATAGTTTAACATGGGAGGATTCCCTCCCAAAACGTATTTGCTTTTTTCTTGGTTTCAGGCCCAAGAATGAAGCCCATATCTTTCAGACAGCTATCTATCTATCTATCTATCTATCTATCTATCTATCTATCTATCTGAACTTGTATGCCGCCCTCTCTCCCAAAGGACTCAGGGTGGCTCACAACAATAAAAAACACATAAAATTCAGTATTCAAATATAAAAACCGATACAATCCCCTTTAAAAACCCCTTCAGTCCAAAATCTGGCCAAATAGCCATGTTTTGAGGTCACGGTGGAAAGAGTGAAGGTCAGGGGCCATTCGGAGCTCCAAGGGGAGCTGATTCCACAGAGTAGGCGCACCCACAGAGAAGGCCTGCTCCCTGGGAGTCTCCAGCCGACACTGTCTGGCTGACAGGACCCCAAGGAGGCCCTCCCTGTGAGAACGCACTGGGCGATGGGGAGCTGTCGCTGGCCACAGATGGTCCACCAGGTACCCCAAGCCTAAGCCATGTTGAGCTTTATAGGTAATTACCAGCACCTTGAATTACTGTATATTTCCTGATTTTCTCTTTTCCTTGCTGTTGGAAGGTGGGGGAAGGGAGAAAAACTTTCAGGATGTACATATATGCTATTTTTGTCTAAATTCAGTTATTTTTACTGCAAAAGTAAAGTAAAAAGAATTTGTGATTTAAATAAAGAATTTGTGTTTTTTTCTAACATATGCATTGGCTTTAGTTTAACAAACTGTAAATAAATTTCCGTGTAGAGTCCTTTTAGAGTTTCTTAACCCACAACTGGCAGACCTTCTTGAAGAGCAAGTGGAAAGGCCTTTGCACAGCACCATCTTGTGCACTAATTGTAGCCTTTCCCAGATTGGAAGGCTGTTGCCATGGTTACTCAGACTCACTTCCTGCCTGAACTATTGCAATGTACTCAACATAAATATATCCTTGAAAACAATCATGACTATCTTATAGTTATTTGAGTGCAACTCATGGTGATGATCATACCTATTGTATTAGGCCCTTCATAACATGCCAGCAGATCATTTGTAGAAACATTTATTTTCAATTAGATCTGGCCATTCCACAGGATTTGACAGTGTGGGCATCTCCCAATACACCCAGAAGGTGTATCTTCTTTGTTGTGATAGCTGCCCTTTGGAAAGCATGACCTCTGAGATTTGGATAGCCCTGACCTTGTTGGTCTTCTGTAGAGTATTAAAAAACTGTGCGTTTTTTTCTCTAGGCATTGGGCTTCAACATTGGATGATCCTGTTTGGTAAATGGTTTGGAATTTTAAGCAGGTTTTTTTCCCTCAACTTGTGTTGTTTAATTCCATATGTTTGTGATTTATTAAAAATGGTGATTGCTTTCCTTCTTTTGTGTTTTAATCCTATGTTAGCCACCCAGGATCACAGTATGAGAATTGGGCAGTCATATAAATCACATAAATAAATAAATACACCCCTGCCCCGCATTAACATGGAAAGGATATAGAAGCATTTTTGTAATGTCTGAAAGGTGGCAACATCATATACATGAGCAGAAAGGAACAGTGGAATCTAGAATCCAGAAGTTGCTAGATTAGCACCCAGTTTTACAGAAAAAGACATAAGACTTTACTCAGGTTTACTCATCTTCTCCAACACTGTCCTTTTCTCTCTTTTTGTATATATTGTAATTATGAACATTGTTAGCTAAGATAAGATACGATATGCAAACTGCAGGCCTATGCCCTCGAGATGCTGTCAACCATGCAAAGTGGTATTCAATGATACGAAAAGTGGACCCTGAACCTGTGGTAATACGCTAGAAAGAAGAAGAAGAAGAAGAAGAAGAAGAAGAAGAAGAAGAAGAGGAAGAGGAAGAGGAAGAGGAAGAGGAAGAGGAAGAGGAAGAGGAAGAGGAAGAGGAGGAGGAGGAGGAGGAGGAAGAGGAAGAGGAAGAGGAAGAAGAAGAAGAAGAAGAAGAAGAAGAAGAAGAAGAACAACAACAACAACAACAACAACAACAACATTGTTAGCCATTCCAAAAATGTTGTCAATAAATTTTGATTTTTTAAAAAATATATGTTCTTGCAGAATTTGTAAAAGTTCTTTGACAGCCAATTCAGGAATTACAAAATGGATTACAATTCCAAAAAGGATTTTAGCAATGATATAGTGTCTCCATGAGACGTTTCATTTGTGATGTCAGGCATTTTCAAGTACCACCATGGTTATCTGTACTGAGAAAATCTTTGTGTAAGTTTGGTCCCCCATGGAAGCCAGTGAACATGTTGTTATAGGCACAGCATCGTTCTTTGTGGTTAGGTAAATGCTTGTCCTGAAACTGTTCCAGAGACAAAGTTGCTACAGCTAATATTTTAATGCTGAATGGGGATAATATGTTTGCCACTAGCTGTTAAACCTTTTAATAAATAAATAAATGGCTGCAAATAAATTCACTCTGACTTTAAGGTCTACTTTGGATTTTTAAATTATAGGTCAGTAAATGTATTCACATTAAATATCAAGGTTATTCATGCATTGCACAAGATTGCAGACAAAGCATAAAAACATTCCATGATTCTTTCTACCTTTATATCAGTAATCCACTTCCATTGGGTTAATGTGTTCAGTTCTGGGAGAAAAAAATTTAAGAATAGTTGTCTTACAGAGACAGGACTACTTGACTTGGAAGTAATTTTATAGTACAATACACCTGCCAGACACTGGACAGTCAGTCCCCAGAGATGAAAAGATAGGCTACAGAATTTATACTTCAAAGCCTGTGCACCTGTTTTATTACAGTATGAAAAGTTCTTCTTATTCTCACCTACACATATCCTATCTTACAAAGTAGGTTGCAGGTTTACATTACCTGCATTTCTATGCTCTTAATTAGATATTTCCTACATGTCAGGATTGGATCTCCCCACCATTAGTACAATGGATATGCTCAGAGGAAGATGACAACTTGGCAAAGCCTGGGACCCATGAAGTATAATTATTTTCAAATATATAAAGAAATGATAGAGATGACAGTAATAGTTACAGTGTTAAGATGATGTCAGCTGTGAAAGACCAGGACTATTTGTGAAGTTCCAGTTAAGCAGATTTATTGCCCATGCCTATGCACAGGAATATTCTCAACTAACGATTAGTACCTGTTAAAAGTTAGATAAGGTTTAATAGCATTCGAGGTGGGCTAGTGTGTTTGTGGCTCCATAGTACTGTAGGTCAGGGGACTCCAACCTTGGCAACTTTAAGACTTGTGAACTTCAACTCCCAGAGTCTTAAAGTTGCCAAGGTTGGAGACCCCTGCTCTAGGTTACATAGTTTTAACTCTATTCCTTCCCCTACAGATAAAAACTATTTGCTTTTAAGGTAAAATATGGGTTCTGATTCCCATTGGATGCATTGCACAGTAAACCATGAGAGAAACAGTCATTTATTCAATAATGTCATTTATTCAATAATGCCATTTATTCATTTTTATCATTACAGTCAAGAAAAAGCTTAATTGTTAGTAATGGGTACAAAAGGTGGACTTTAAGAAACAGGATAAGAATATTGATGGTTTTGAACTTTGGTGTTGAAGAAGACCAAAGTTTATGGGGCGGGGTATATAAGTTTAAACTTATATATCACCCCATAGAATTTTACAGCATTATCTGGGTGGTTTACAATGTAACCATTATTTGCATATTGTCCCCAACAATCTGGATTCTCATTTTACTGGCCTGAGAAGGATGAAAGACTGAGTCAACATTGAGCCTCATCAGAATCAAACTCCAGGCTGTGGACAGAGTCTACTTGCAATATTGCACTTTAACCACTACACCACCGGAGCTCCTAGATGTATTGATATAGATGTGTATATGTATATAGATATATGTATACATATATGCAGGATGTATATGTGTGTGTGCGTGTGTCTGTATGTGGGTGTGTATTGTAAGAATATTATGGACAGTCAAAAAAATAAACCAGTTGATCACTGAAGAAATCAACTGAGAATTCCTACTTGAGGTACAGATGACCAGGATCAAATGATCCTATTTCAGATACATTAGATCAGTGGCCTCCAATCTTTTGGGCATCAGGGACCAGTTCCGTGGAGAAAGGTTTTTCTGTGGACCAGAGGAGGTATGGTTTCATGTGCTGCCTGTATCCCACAAACAGGGCTTCTTTTGTTTGCATGGCCCAGTTTCTGGCATGCCATAGACCAGTGCAAGTCCATGGAGCGGTGGTTAGGGACCCCTGCATTAGTTGAAGACCTGGCTCTCCGGAGAAGGTTTTGATACTGGAAAAGATGGAAGCAAAGAGACGAGGTCAACCAGCAGCAAGGTATCAATGGACATTCTCAGTCATCAGATCATGGTTGTCCCAAAGGTGCTTTTCCAAAGACAACTGGACTTTCTTTGTTTTTCCTTGAAGATGTTTTGCTTCTCATCCAAGAAGCTTCTTCAATTCAAAGAAAGAAACAAAGAAAGTGCAGTTGCTTTGAATTGAAGAAGCTTCTTGGATGAGAAGCAAAACATCTTCAAAGAAAAAAAATAAGAAAGTCCAGTTGCCTTTGGAAAAGCACCTTTGGGACAGCAGCAAGGTGGATGGACTCAGTTATAGTGGAATGAGATGCACTGTTGAAGGACCTGAAAGACCAGATTAGGGACAGATCATTACAGAGAAAATCTGTCCATGTAATCACTAAGACTTGATGGCACTTTATCAATCATAATCATATCCAAAATCAAACACAGATCCCAGTAAATGTATCCTGTGAATTAGAGCTCTGACACTTGGGATCCATTTTGGATCAGCTTGCAAGAGTTTGTTTTTCTCCTCCCAACTTGGAGTTATATACTGAGAAAAAGACTTACCCCCTGCCTACCACCCAGCATCCACAAAGTTACTGAAAAATAATCACAGCATCTTAAAACTGTGTGAGACAGTATTTTGAATTGCTTCCAGACAGAAAATTATTGCAGTCCTTGTTTGACAGACTTGATTAATAACTCAGCTGTTGCTTTTGTATTTTTGCATAGAATTTGCCAAAAAAAATTGGAAGGAATCAGAGGCTAAGGGTGAGTATGGCAATAACAATCATTTTACCGCCAAAGGACTGTTACTTTGTGATTAAAGCACAAACACAATTTCGCAGAGAAAAATACAGTGGCATATCCTCTTGTCTTCCTTGTCTCTCTCTTCTTCTCTCATCTTTTGCCTCTTTCTTCCATAAATCTAAACTTTTTTATTATTGAGATGAATTTCTTCGTTGTAAAGTAAGCACTGAAATACTGAAATATTGAGGGAAACTATGATCACTTGAATAAGTAGATACTGTTGCCATTTCATTTGCAAAGTTCCTGCAGCTCTGATGATTGGCAGGAAACCACGATTCTTTTGGAGTTTTCTTCCAACTTCACTTGTTCGATGTGTGTTGGAAGCAGATAACTTAATCTGAAATACCATTAGTAATCTTTCAGTAATACACAGATTTAATGCAGACTTCCTTATCGAACTGCTTACACAATGTACATATTTCAGTCTCTAGAATTCTCAGCAGAAACCATAGTGGTGGGTTGCTGCTGGTTCATCCCGGTTCAGACAAATTGCTAGCAGCGGTGGCGGGAGGCTCCGCCCACCCGGCTGGACATCATCAAATACACTCTGCACATGCGCAGAAGCTTCTGTGCATGCACAGATGGGGCATGCGGGCGAGCGAACCAGTAGCAAAGGTAAGTGAAATCCACCACTGAGAAACCACACTGGGTGAGGAATTCTGGAAGTTGAAGTCCATACGTTTGTAGGGCACCTAGACTAGGAAAAACAGATTTAAAGGGGTTAAATGCAACATATGCATTTATTTGGTGGACTACAGAGGAGAACACCTGTATATATGCCTCCATCCTTGTGCATATATGTTTGAATTCTGAGGTACTGCAGCAAAGCCACAGATCAAAGGACAGAATATAAACAATGCAATGATAGGCAATATGATAGACATAAACATGGGACGTCTTTCCAAGTTCTCTGGCCCTAAAAAAATAGTTTGAATAAAAAAATTGAATGAGAAGCATGTTAAAAAAAACATGCAATATTTATCCACTGCAATTTCTATTGTCCCTGTCGAGGTCTCACTGATAGTATAGAGATTTTCTATGGAATTTATTTCTATTCTGTTAAACCAGGGCTTTGTGTTTGGGCATGTCTCCAATGGTAACCATTTTGAAAATGCATTCATCACATGTTTTCAAACAAATAACAATGTTTCTAAGCCCCCCCAAAAATGCCATCCTCTGTTCTAGGGATGGAAATAATATGAGTATATATGATTTCAGATTTAAATAGTGGTCTCAGCATTCAGAATTACAAAAATGAGTAGGATGTATTGCCTTTCTCTAGTTTTAACAAGATTTGTAGATTTCAGAATCAGTTTCAGGGAAGACAGGGCCCTCTAAAGCTTCTCAGAGGATTCTTAGGTAGAAAATCAGCAACACTGGATAAGTTTTGTAAAAGAACAGCTGCCCTTCCATCAATGTACTGAAGGGGTGGGTGAACTTGGGAACATTCTACATTCACTTGGGCCAAATATTAGTTCCCACAGGCCTGTCTAAACTTCATTTGAAGTGAAAGAGATCCCAATGTTCTGTTGTTTCTGCTTAACTTGCACACAGCAAGGGAGCGACAGCAGGCAAGTTCTCCTTTGGTGCTTTTGTGCTTCCCCAAGGTACCTGTTTGGGGCACCATGGAGACGGGCTTTTGGTCTGCTCCAGTAAAATTTATCTTCTTTTGTAGTAAAATCCATTTTAATTGTTGCCTGTAAAAGAAGATATAATCCAGGTTACATGTACCAGGCCAGTTTCTTAAATGCTCATCTGCATTTTACAAGAAGTACTTGCAAAAAAAAAAATAGTTCCTTTTTCTCTGACTGACAAGGTATGAAAAAGGAAAGTGATGACATTTTGCTGAACTTCAGCAGTTAATATCAATTGGGTTCTAGGAAACTGGGAAAAAAACTTTATTAAACTCTCTCTCTCTCTCTCTCTCTCTCACACACACACACACACACGCACACACACACACACACTTGTACAGCACAGGAAAGATCTTGGTTTCATTGACTCAGTGAAAGAAATCCCAGTGTTGTGTTGTTTATGCTTGACCACGGGTATGCACAGCAAGGCGTTAGGGCAAGGAAGTGGTAGCAGAGGTGTCATGTCATCACACATGCAAATGTTATGTTATACACTATCATGTTCTCATCATGACAGAAAATGGAAAGACTAACAAGGATCACTGGGCCTTCTATTACTTCACATAGACACAAACAATACCTCTATGCATGATCTTTATTGCCTGCCGTGTGGACAGTTCTAAGATTTGCCCACGTTACACCACTGCTTCACAAGCTGCACTGGTTTCTGGTGTTGGCTATCACCTTTAAAACTGTTGTGACCAAGACCCAAGTAGTGATTACCAAACATAATTCAGTCCTCAAGAAACTTAGTTTATTAAAACAGCTGAGAATTAATTCAGTCTCAATTTAGTCCAAAACAAAATTCTTAATAACCAGTCCATCGGCCTTATCACCAACGTTTGATGTCTTTGGCAACCTGCCAAAGGCTTTTCTTGGCAAAACCCCACAAAGTTCAAGAGACACTGACAAGAAGCATGAGAATCAACATTGCTTTTCTACAAAGAACCCAACAGCTCGTTCCTGCTCTTTTAAGCCTTATGGGAGTGGTCAATCATCTACTGGCCTTACTCCCGAGTTGTCCTTTTTCCTTCAGCTGCTCTTGCCATCTGGCAGCTCTTCACATGCAAGCACTAGGAACAGGCTCCTCCTGTTCCTCTGCCTCTCTGCTGTCCACTTCTGGAGGCTCCAGAGTCCACGCATCGCTCCCAGATGGCCCTGGCCCCATCTCTGCCTCTGACGCAGAGCACTCATCCGGGCCTTCCCCTGACTCCAGGACTGGCCCATTGTCCTCCCCAGCCTCCTCACTGTCTGACTCTGCTGCCAGGTCTGCAGGCTGCTGGCAGATCACAACAAAAGCCCCACATGGCATGGGTCCAGTCTACTTGAGGAATCATCTCACCCCAATGGTACAGGTCCACCCCACCCACGTGGGCAATGAGGCATTCTACAAATCCCATCAGCCAAGGAATTTCAGCTAGCAGGATCCAGGAGAACAGCCTTCTCTACCATGGTTCCTGCCATCTGTAACATCTTACCTTCTGAGGTAGCTCTCACTCTCCTGAGCCAATGGGGGAGCTTCATACTGTAAGTAGTTGACTAATTAAAACTTAATCCCACCTCCCCACCCCTGTGTGTCTGGCTCTGTCCTTTCCCACCTGGTATGAATGATTTTATTTGTTAATTATTTTATCCACTGTGTTCTAAGTTTGTTTATTTTTAATTTTTAAAAATGTTTTAATGTCTTTATGCTGTAAGTCGCCCAGAGTCATTGGATACAGGGTGGGAGGCAATAAAATTTTATAAATTTCATAAATAAAATAATGTATTTTAATCAATCAATTATTTTATTTTAATTAATTATTTTATTTAAATAAAATAACAATTATTTAGGAAGTCAAATAATTGACTTCATGGCTTTGGGGGCAAGGATAAACGAATTGGGGGACCAAGTGGTATCTTCATCAGTACTTCCCATTGAAGACAAAGACCCAGCAAGAGAAAATAACCTTTTTTTCTGCTGAACTCCTCCTCATAATATTGAAGGAAATCTCAGAGGTTTGTTTTTTTTCAACATGCATACAAATTTCAGGGAAAGAGGACTGCTTTGTAGAATTCACCTCACTAAGGAGGAAAACCTGATCAGGAGGGCTTTAAACTAGGATACAAGGGAGTGAGCGTTGAAAGACCATTGGTAAATAACAAATTGGTGAGTAATGGATTGTATGTAGCAGTATAGTGAACTGTTTTGGAAATTACTGGTTTAACAGAAAAACAAAGAAAATGCAGGCATAAACGAAAAGGAAGACTGAATCATAGGAAGCCTGTTTCATTATCTTAAACGACTCTACATTAATGCACAAAACATGGGTAACAAACAAAACATTCTGAAAGTCATGAAGCACAAAAACAAATATGATATAATGGGAAGTAAAGCAACATGGTGGGAAGAATCCCATCGTTGAATCATTGAGGTGGATGAGCATGCCTTGTTTCAGAGAAACAGTCAACACAAGGGAGATGACAGAGACACTTTGGTGTAGTGTGTTGGTTCTCAACCTGTGTTCTGTGGACCACTGGGGGGGGGGCACAAAGTCATCACAGGGCATCCACGAAGGCTTGAAGAAATGTTATGATTCAAGATTTGAATCATAACCATTTGAATCAGGTCCTGGGATTTGAATCAGGTCTTGGGAGTCCATGCCCATGGTTTGTGGCCACAAAAAGTAATGTGGTGAAGAAAAGGTTGAGCATCACTGGTCTAGAAATCAGGAGATCGGGAGTTCTAGTTCCACCTTAGGCATCTGGATGACCTTGGGTGAGTCACACTCTCTCTCAGCCCAACCTATCTCACAGGATTATAGTTGTAGGGAAAATAGGAGGAAGAAGGAATATTATGCACGCTCACATTTTCGGTGCTGGGTGAACCGGTTGTTAATTCATGTGCTGCCTACCTCTGCTTAGAGGTCTTCTCATCCAACTCCTGGTCAAGCAGAAAACCCTATAACATATGGAAGTTCCACCCTTCTTAAATCTCTTCTCTAATAGCTTTGAAGTAATTAAGGCACAGTTTCCAAAAATGATTCATGAGGTTTGCACACTTAGCGTCCTTTAAAAGTCTCTGCTGTAGTTGTGAGCAAGATGCACATAAGCTGTGGTCCTCCATCTACAGTTCCTTGCTGAGCTGTGCAAACCTGGTGAATGGCTATAAGACTAAAGAGTGAATGTACTTTGATGTATTTTTAATGTTGCTGCAAAAACATGAGAGCACTTTTAAGGTTCTTTTAATGCACTTTCCCAGCTTTTTAAGACAATAAATATGTTCAAAAATGGTATAACTTAAATAAAAGGTAGAATCCAATAGCAAGGTAAATAATGTAATGTTCCCCTGAGTGAAGGATACTCTTCTAAAGAAGAGAGGCATTACATGATTAGGTTGATTTGGGCTGTCTTTTGCTGGGAATGGGGTGGGCATGGGGTTTGCATAAATTCTGAAAGTAGTAGCTCTTTGCTGACCTTTTGTGATTTCAGAATCTAGGCAGGGTTTTTGTTGTAGTTTGTGCCTTCAAATCCAATTTTGACTCCTGGGCAATTTTCATGGTAAGGTTTTTCCCAGATGGTTTGCCTTTGTCTCCTTCCTAAAACTGACAAGAGAGTTTCTGGCCCAAGGTCACCCAGCTGGCTTTGACCTTAAGGTAGGACTAGAATTCACAGTCTCCTGGTTTCTACCCTGATGCCTTAACCACTCCACCACACTAGCTGTCTAGGCTGGCTTAAGCTTTATTAGTATTTGGGTGGGAAACTGCCAGCAAATAACAGCTGCTGAATTGACTGGGAAATGACTCATCAAAGGTGAACTTGACTAGAGGGGTTGAAGGGTTTAGCAACACTTTGCCCCAATTTTATATTCAGGACTCTTGTATACATGGGAGGAGACTGACAAACTATTACTATGACTGGTCGCACAATCAGCCAGATATTTAGATTGGATTTCCCATTTTTATCCACCTATAGGAGTTGTTCCAAGTAAAGCTGCCTTTTACAATTGACTAATGGTGATTTTGTCAATGCTGATGGCATTCAAACAGTGCTCCATTTACTTTGGAATTGCATTCAAGGTGTCTACCACTATTGGAGCTATCTTTGCTTTCTTTTGTCAGTCATTATTATTGTTGTTGTTACTATATTTAGATAATCACCCAACTCTAGATGACTTAATTAAATGAAAGGATAACAAGAGAAGAAGAACATGTGAACTCATACAAAACCCATGTCACATGACCACAGGCAAGGCCAAGAGAAAATTAAAATTCCCAGAATATTCATGTCAAACCCAAGATAAAAAAATGTTACATTTCTTAATTCACTGCTCCAAATGAAATAATTGATAAAACTGTGTTTTCAACACTGCTGTTTTAAACCACTCTGAGGGAGGGAGCCCTAGATTTGAATCACCATTTCTTGGTTAGGTTGTCTGCATGAAGAATATTTAGCCAAGGTTCTCTAGACCAAACCTAGAAACATTAATTGAAACCTGTCTGAGGAGTCCAACTCAAGAGAGATTCAGAACAAGTAAAGAAGTATTTCTGCACAGTGATTTTTGGTAGCAACAACAGTGACCGTGTGGTTGTTTCCTTCTCTTATTTTCACTTTTATTTTCATATCATACAAAGAGTGCAATGTTAGGAACAGCTAAGGTACTGCACAGAACCTCAAACTCCTAGACCTTTGGTAGAGGGCTCGAGATGGAGGAATACACATACCATCCATTAAGATGAGAAAGAAATTTTATTCTTAATTTTTATTACTCATTTTTATAAATTTTGATTGATTGATTATGTGCCAATTAAGTCATTTTGATCTCTTAGTAGCCACGCACATAATTTTTTTCTGTAATGATCTGTCCCCAACCTGGTCTTTCAAGTCTCCCAATGGGGCACTCATTGCTGTTCTGCTGGTTTCAGGTGTGGCTTTGGTATAAAGAAAGACAGAGTCCAGGTGTTTATCTCAATAAGCTTTACACGTTTATTCAGCTGAATAAAGATGGGCCTCCCTTAGCAAAGAAGAACCCTGAACACACTTTGACTGTGAAGACCCAGGGCGTGGCACAAAGGCAACACCACCAGAAAATAAATACAAGTCCCTTTATTAGCTCCAAACTTTGCCCCCAGTGTCCCTTTACTCTCCAGTCTGGAGAAAAACCCTTCCACAAACCTGTAAGCAGACAAAACTTCCAACCACAAATCCAACAGGGCAAGATAAGGTCATTAATCCAGCAGGGCAAGCAAGATAAGGAATTACAGAATTGAAGTAGCACGGTCATAAATTAAACCAGTTGGGAGGATGCCAGGAACTCAGATAAAGCAGTCATAAACTCAGTGTTTGTTCCCGACAACCACCCCTCCCATTTGCCTCTCCTTTTAAACTCCAGCTCCAGGTGTATCTTGTGAAGGAGATCGGGGCCCTGTCCTCCCTTGTAAGCCACACAATCCACATTGCTCTCTTCTCGTTCTTCCCTGCGTGCCCTAGGATGAGGAGGGGGTGGGCTTTGATCTTCATCAGAACCCCCTCTCCCTTGTTCTAATTCTCCCCTGCTCTGCCCAGCCTGACTCTACAGCCAACAGAGCCACTGTCTTGCTCTCTGTCAGCTGTTCCTCTTCCATCTCAGAGTCAGACTCCAAAAGGGGCATGACATTGACACTCATATTTATATGTTTACTACATTGTCCACTTCTCCATCCAGAAGCACTGGCACACTCCATCCAGAGAAGCCGACACACTTTAGATAAGATAAAGAAATACAGAAATAACCATCCACCACCCTTGGAGGTCCTCTGAGGACATTGGGTGTCATCTTAGGGACTTTGGGTGTTTTCTCAGGAACTTTCCATGAACTTGAAGGCCTGCAGAGGCAATGTTTACATTGGCACCTATGCTCCCTCAAGACTTTCAATAGAAACATTAGATTCCTGCGCAACATTGCCACTGTAACTGGGTCCATTTACCTCATTGAATCCATCCTCTAATCTTTCCTTCCACCTTACCCAGCACTAGAGGCTTTTCCAGAGAGCTATGTCTTCACATAACATAGAATAATTATCAATCGTGCCTTGAGTGAGAACTCTGAGTTGATTTGTTTGATGATTCATCAGTTTGTTTTCTTGGTTGTCCTTGGTATTCTCAGGAGTCTTCTCCAATATCAGAGTTTCTTTTTCTCTAGTTGAGCAGGGATGAAAAAAGGAAAGTGATGTCATTTTGCTGAATTTCAACAGCTAATACCAGTTGGGTTCTTGGAAACTGAGAAAAAAAACATTAAATATAGACACATACACCCACTCCTGTACATACAGGAAAGACCTTGGTTTCACTGAGTCAGCAAGTGACTCATTCCCTTCTTAAATACTATAAATCATCTGGGATGTCAATAATGAGTCTTATCACTAAGGTTTTTCTCTGTGAGCATCCATAGGGAAACTGATTAGTATGTGCTATAAGTACTTCCAAAGGCAACTAAGGTCTCCTAGGAAATATTGGGAGGGGAGAGAGAGAGATGTAAGTAGAAATAGAAAATAAGTAGAAAGAAAACAAAGGAAAGGTTCATAAAGCTGAGCCAGAAGTAAACAATCGGTGGCTCTTGTCACAGCAGATCTCAGGTCATGCGCCGGCTTGCATGAAGGATGTGTACATGTGTCAAGAAAGATTACAGGGAGCATTTCCACAAGTGTGCCAGGGCACAGCAAATTTGTGTGCTATATTTCGAGGAAGTGGGTTATAGCTACTTTAGTGAAAAATAGCACACAAATCTATTAAAGCCCAGAAGAAGAAACTTTTTGTTTTAAAGCATATACACATGGACACATTACAAGCAGGGATGGGTTCTACTTACCTTTACTACCGGTTCGCAATGGGGCCGTGCACATGCGCAGAAGCATTTTGATGATGTCAGGCTCAATGGGCGGAGCCTCCCGCCGGTTTTACTACCCGTTCTATAGAACTGGTGCGAACTGGGGGCAACCCATCACTGATTACAAGAGAAAAACCAGACAAATCCTGAATCAAGTATTGCTTTGCTTCTGCAGCTAAGAAATGCATGTCTTTGTTAGCTTTCCCTGAAGAAACAATGCAATATTAATATCAATATTAAATTTAGCATTAGTTTTTAATATGCCGCTCTACTTCACAGTCAGCTCTCCTGCTATAAATCATGGGTGCATAACAGATATCCCAAATATTGCTGGACTATTTCTCCCAGCATCCCTCACTCTTGGCCATACTGGCTCAGACTACTAGGAGATATTAGCAATATCTCAAAGACAACACATTGTGTATCCAGAAACATTTCCCTTCATAAGGTTTTTGACTGAAAATATTAATGATTCCAAGAAAATTGGGATCACGTGCATTATACACCCAAAGTTTTAATACCTCATAAAGATATATCTCCTGAACAAAAGGCAACATTGCTAGATGATGTTAATTTATTCATGCTTTATGCTTATAGAAGTTCAAGTGCTGGTGAAAAGCTGTCCGCAGGATAGTGGTATTATAGAATAATACTTATTACACTCCTCTATAAAGATGCAGTATAATTCAGAAAAGCTGAACAATTACAAAATTTGTTTACAATGTAACAAAGGTGACTGGATGTTGGGAAATGGAAGGATCCACCATCCAGTAAGAGCTGAAGAAGCTTCTTGGATGAGAAGTGAAATGTCTTCAAAGAAAAAACAGAAAGTCCAGCTGCCTCTTGAAAAAGCACCATTGGGACAGCCATGATCTGGATGACTGAGAATCTCCATAGATATTCACAGTGTAACAGCTAAACCAGTAAACAAATATTTATACTAACTAGCCAAATTCAACACCCATCCTATTTGAAACAAAAGCCTGATGTGAACCAAATGAACTTAGATTTAAAACGAAGTAGACACAAGGCTGATACCTTAAACAGAAAGAGAGATCCAAATAAGATTTTTTTTTTCCTTCAACAAAGAAACGCATGCTTAAAAGAGTGTGGGAAATGCCAATGGATATTCCCTTGAGATACAAGGCTACAGTGTCGTAGTTCTTGGCAGGCATTCACATGAAACTTTCACCATCACACAGACACACACTCAGGAGGATTTCATTCAACACGGTTGCAGTTCTATTCCTGACATTGCTGATGATACTCTGGATGACTGCCATCCTTGAAATATTAAGAGTGCATCTAACATTTCGGGTATTGGATGGCAATTCCAAGTTCTGCCAAGTTCTTGGCTATAATTCAATTTCTCTGGCTATCAGCTTGTTGGCAGAACAATGCTTTGCAGCCTAGCACAAATGGGCTTGGTGAGAGATCAGATTCTACCAGTTTAGCATATGGGATTACATGGCTCATGTGCCAGACTGACACAGCAGCTTTAAAAGAATGCAGGCTAATGCAAAATGCTTCCTTCTTTGCCTTTTGGTACCTAAGAACTTATTTGTATAGAATCCACTATTTCCCTTTGCTCCAGGGGTGAAATCCAGCAGGTTCTGACAGGTTCTGGAGAACCGGCAGCGGAAATTTTGAGCAGTTCAGAGGACTGGCAAACACCACCTCTGGCTGGCCCCAGAGTGGAGTGGGAATGGAGATTTTGCAATATCCTTCCCCCAGGAGTGGGGAGGGAATGGGGATTTTGCAGTATCCTTCCCCTGGAGTGGGGTGGGAATGGAGATTTTACAGTATCCTTCCCCTGCCATGCCCACCAAGCCACACCACACCCACCAAGCCACACCCACAGAACCGGTAGTAAAAAAAATTGGATTTCATCACTGCTTTGCTCTTATTAGGCAAATGAAAAATATATACATAAATATACTGTATATATACAGATTTTGGCAGGCAAAAAAAATCTACATGGTTACCAAAGCCATATGACCCATTTTAAACTCAACATATAAAATGTTGAGTCCTGGTGGCGCAGTGGACTAATTCACTGTTATTCACTGTTATTAAGATCAGCTGCTTGCAATTACTGCAAGTTCAAATCCCACCAGGCTCAAGGTTGACTCAGCCTTCCATCCTTTCTAAGGTAGGTGAAATGAGGACCCAGTTTGTGGGGGCAATAAGCTGACTTTGTATTAATATACAAAAGTATGAAGGCTATTGCTTACCGCACTGTAAGCCGCCCTGAGTCTCCGGAGAGGGCGGCATATAAATCACATTTTTTTAAAAAAAAAAATCACACAAAAGATACTCCAAAGAATTTATTAATTGGTCAGTCTGATTTTTTTTTCTTTTTAGAAAATGCCCTCATATCTTCTAGGTGACCCCATGTTTGGTAACCCTGTCAACAAATTGCTGGTGAAGCCAAATAAAAAACAAAAAAACAACCCTGATTGCAAACACCGATGAAAACTAAATTGTAAAATATTATTAGTCCAGCTTTTTCAAAAGAGGAGAATATCCAAACGACTAATGTACCATAATTCAAAAAAGAGGCATCCAAGCTCTTCATTTTGCAACCTACAATGTTCCAAGAAAAGATTGAGACCAGATCATGAACATGGAAAAATCAGCCTCAGGGACAAAAGTCAGAAATACTTTGGTATGTAGGAAAGGCCTTGGGAGACAGAGCAAAGAAATGCTGCTAATAGTATGATTTGATAAGAGACAGCATAACCTGCCACTGGAGATGGGAAGGACAAGAGACTCAGAAGAAATTCTCTCTAATTTATCTGGCTGTAAAGGAGACTGGCCAAGAGAGGACTGTACTTTCAGACATGAATGATTCTGTCAATGTAACTTTATGATGAATTAAAATTAATCATCTGGTTGTAAGCACAGGTGAATTCCAGCTGGTTTTATTCGGTTCGGGCGAACCAGTAGTGGCGGCTGCAGGAGGCTCCGCCCACCTGTGCGAATGTCATGATGTCACTTTTTTGTGACATTTTAAGCCTGTGTGCTTGCGCACATTGGCGAACTGGTAGGGAAGTTAAGTAAATTTCACCCTTGCCACAAAGCTGACAATATTACAATTGGGAAGGTGAGGCAGGATAAGAGGGACCAAAGCAAAACAGGACTAGTCTTCCATGGAGCAGAATGCCAGAGTTTGCATGGCATCTTTCAGCATCAATATGAGAGCAGGAGGGTCATTCCTCAAATCAGAAAGCAAGACTCCTCAATGACCAGTGGGGGGCAGGAATCTAGAGACACAAGCAAATTTGGAAGGCTGCACTTGCTTCTGCTCTGCCTGGATGCAAATGCAGCCTTTGCTGAGCTTCTGGTTCTATTCTGGGCCATAATTAGGTTGTAGGTGATGGGGCCTTCAAGGGTCTAGGACAGTGATGGCGAACCTTTTCGGGGGGAGCAGGGGGGAGGTCGCGTACGTGCCCCACCTCATGCATGCGCGCATGACACCACCACCCCCGCTCCTGGCACACGATGGCCCATTTTTCTCTCTCTCCAAACTCCAGAGCCTTTGTAAAAGCTTGGGGAGGGTGAAAACGGCTTTCCTCACCCCCCGGAGGCCCTCCGGAGGCAGGAAATTTTAACTTCCGGTTGACTTCTGGAGCCTGAGGACAGAAAAAAACAGGCCTTCCCCACCACCCCCTGAGGCCCTCTGGAGGCATCCTGTTTCCTTACTTCCAGTGGGCCCAGAAGGCCTGAAAATCAGCTGGCCGGCATGTGCATGCGTGCCAGAGCTGAGCTCATGTGCCCTCTGATATGGCTATGTGTGCCACCTGTGGCACCTGTGCCATAGGATCGTCATCACGGGTCTAGGACAACTTGCCACGGCCACCTTGCCACATCCAACTCACCACAGGACAACTCACTGCAGGACAATTCAATGTTGTATTAATCATTTCATTCAGTTAGTTTTATTATTGGTGACCATGAAAGAAAGGCTGAAACCGTTAGACATACGCCTTGGGGTTTCCCAGTCAGAAAACTGTAATATAGAAATTGTTTCTACTATTGCGTTTTTGATTTTTTTGATCACCAGAGAGGCAGAATCCTAGTTTTTTCACACTCTGAAGTTAGTAGGGCAAATATAGCTGGTGCCCATGGGAATGGCCAAGCTGCAAAGACAGCATAGGAAGCATTGCCAAAATGTAAAATCTAAGAGGACTTAATCTCCAACCTTCCATCCTAGAGACTCCGCTACTAGAGCTGCTTATTTACTATTTTGTCCTGCTTCACAGGTTTAGAGGTGACAGATCAGAGCAATTTATTCTATTTAACTTACAGGTTTCAGGCCCAATTTCAGCAAATTTTTCCAGTGATTTTTTAAACATTACAAATATTTTTTTAAAATGAAGTTCAGTTCCAAATAGATCTGTTTAAATTCAACCATTTTTCCCTTCCTTGGCAACACCTAGAAAATATTTCCCTTCTCTATCCATTTTGGATTTTTTTTCAGTAAAAGAAAGGTGAACGGGGATCCTTCCATGAATCCAATAGAAAATAGATACTTAAAAATTTGAGAACTGTGGCTTTATCCTTGGATGTTGTAGTTCAACATATTTGGAGAAGTTCAGATAGAGTAGGGCTGTTGCAAACACATCACTGGTATCATTGTGGATATGACAGTTCTCTATATCCAAAATAGGCAGACTGATTTGGCTTAAACTTGGTTATGAAGTTTAAACTTTATTTAAACAGAAAAGCAATCATTTTCAAGCAAATGCATTAGCCCAATTCTTCAAATATTCATTTTCAGTCAGAACCCAATAAGTCTTTTTTTTCCCTGGCAAACATCAATAATAAATTGCATTTTCAAAATACACTACTCAGTTCTTTATAAAAAAATAATGTCTAAAAGTAAATATTTATAGCTATTCTGAATCCAGAATGACTGGAAACAGATGGGTGTATGTGTTTTAGTTTTAGTTGTTTTAAAGGTTTCTCTGAATAATAATAAATAACAAATGTATTCAATCTACAAATTATGAAAATTGTGTGTTTTTCTACTATTGGTTATTAAAAATCAAACATTATTGTTGCTTTTATTCCAGAAACATGAAATAGAAAAGTCTTTGTGGGATTTAGATCTAAAGCATCCTTCATGTCTTAAAAATTTTTGAGGCAGTCTAACTTAGTGGGAAAAGCTTATAATGTTTGCTGTTATATTGTATTTACATGCTTGTTGTGCATCTATTCTACTTTCCATATAACTGTGTCTCAAAGCTATTTATAATAACTGAATTGGCCCATCTCACCTCATATTATCAACAGAGAAGGTCTCCATGGTTTCAAGCATGTTTCCCCCTAGCCTTGCTTGGAAATGCCAGAGATTCACCTCATGAACTTCAGTAAGTATAGCGTGTCATCTTAGGTGGGCTGCTTTGAAATTACTGAAAGAAAATTGGGCACAAATAGACAAAAAGATAAACCACTGACTCATTACCAAACATGGAATTACTTCATGCCCGAAACAGGACATGAAAGCTTTGCATGCTGAGGTATATGCTCAGATGTCTTTTTGAAAATTATTTCTATAGTAGTCCCAAAGGAGGCAACTAGACTTTCTTGGTTTTTCTGTTGAAGATGTTTCGCTTCTCATCCAAGAAGCTTCTTCAGCTTTGGCAGGATAGTGAGGAATGCAAGGGTTTATATTCAGTTTTTAGTTATACAATTTGGATGAACAGCCTTTGAATGGTGTGGGAGTAGGAATGGATTTCCAGAGAAAAATTGCAAACTACAGGAACCAGGAGCACTACTCAGGCCTCAGACCCTGAGGACACAGATAAACCTCCAAGTGCTTCAAGGACCCACTAAAAGGATGCAAATGACCAGCTGTCTGCAAGGAAAATAAATCCCTCCATTCCCCACTATCCTATCAGAGTTGAAGATGCTTCTTGGATGAGAAATGAAATGTCTTCAAAAGAAAAAACAAGAAAGTCCAGTTGCCGCTTGAAAAAGCACCTTTGGCACAACCATGACCTGGATGACTGAGTATCTCTACAGACTTTTTCTATAGTAGTTTAAATAGATATACTACATCTCAGCATTATGAGGAAGATTGCCCAGCTACTCAATCTCTTTCCTAGAGGCTAAGATCTGTTGATTGGCCGGTTGAGTCTATCCAGTGCCTCTTCCTGCCTCTAATTCTTGATGTTTAGGCCTATGGTCTTCAATCAGAGGATATCTTCCAAAAAACAGGTTTTATCACATCTCATTATTTGCCTCTTCTTTATGAAAAAGAGGAAAACAATCTGAAGTTACAATTAAATAAGGAGGAGAAGTTGTTGTTTCCATGTTCTGATATGTTTAAGTGAAAACTGCTTATTAAGTTTTATTGGATTGGTCTTTTATGTGTTACAAACAAAAATAAAGAGATTTGGGTAGAGCCTCCTTCCTGTCATCAGTACAGGGACTGAATTCAGCCAGAATGGGTTGTTTACTAGGAATATGTGTGAAGGGACTCCACAACTGTTCTGACAATGCATATATGCTGGATTATGAGGCTAACTACATCTGCCACAACTAAATGGAAGGCAGGAATAGAATTTGCTGTGCTTATCCAACCTTCTAGAGGAACATGTTTCATTTAATTGCAAGAAATCTCATGCAGTTATATTGTCATTTATGAAAAATTAATGTGACTGTCTATCCATTTAACTATGAGCTGTTGGCTATGTGACTCTTGGTGGACTGGGGATGAGAGGGAATTGCCAATGAAGCACAGATATAAAAATTGCAGGAGACCAGTATCTGGATGTGGCTGACTGTGCAGTTCAAACCCTTGAAAGTGGCCGCCTAACTTTCCTAATCCCTAGGTGGGATTGAGGTAACACCAGCAGCAAAAGCAGCAGTGTGCAATTTTAATCCACTGAACAAGATCCAACCCCACGAGAATGTGCAAGTTTAAAAATGAATGTATATTTCTATGTGGCAAAAGTGCACTAAATAAAAGAAGCTGAACGTGGAAAATCTCTCCTTGCAGAGAACAGCTGCTGATACACGAAATCGGCCTTACAAACAAAATTATAAAGCCAGCACCTCCTTTATTAGCCTTGGTTAGGAGAATAAGAGGATGAAGAGGAATAGCTGAGGTTGTGGCTTTCTAAATCCAATTTATTTACTGGCCTTATTTCAATGACGCTTTTCTCCTCCTCCTTTGAATGCAGAAAAATCTTGAGTGCGCTACTGTTCCCGTCTTCTTGAATTAGTCACATGTGAGGACCATGCAACGACTGGGCTACATAGCTTGTCTTATTATGCTATTTGAGAAAAGGAAGTGAGACTGGTGGAGAAAGAGAGCAAGGGAGGGCAAATGAAACAAGTAAGAGGCCATTTTAATGTGAGATGTTGAAAACTCACTGCAACACAGAAGACTTTTTATCCCTCCCGTATCCATACTGAACACTATGTAGCATGTACAGCTAGCCCTAATGAGGATTAATATCCTAAATACTAAAATAATTCACAAAAAGCCAGCTCAATTGACTGAAGCCCCCAGTTCATTAGGGAAACAAACTGACAGGTTAGTTCAAGTTTCATGCTTTGCTCCCAGATGCATTTGTTCTGACAAGATTAAAGATGCATTTCAGCTGAGGGGAAAAAAGGTATTGTTAAAATCAGGACCGCCTCAGGCAGTGCAATTAGGAAATAAGAAATGATGTGCCTCAGGTATGGCAGGAGGGGGGGAAAAAACAGGAAGGCCAAATGACATTTAGCCTCTTGAGAAGAGAGCTTGTCTATAATCATGCATAATCATACTTGCTGTTTATGGAGCATATTCAGTCATTCAAAACATTTCATAGATAATTTTCTCCATAATCTTCACAACTGCCTTGTAAGTAAATCTCAACATTATTATTATTATTCCTACTTCGGAGCTGGGGGACTCAAGTGATACAACTGATCCCTTTAACTGGAGGGCATCTGCATTCCTAGCTCTTGCCACTAAAGAATCTTTTTGACATAGCTGCATGCCTTAGAAAAAACGTATCCTTCGCCTTCCATTTGTTTTGGATATCTACTGGGTCACAAAGGACACCTTCACTGTCAGGGTGGCATTCAAACCCTGTTCCCCCCCCCTGGAGTAATTGCTCTTAATTAGAGGCGGATCGTGGCCTTTCCCTCGAAGCAAGCTTGATAAGCAAAATAAATCCAAGATATATTCTAAGAAACTCATTTTATTATAAAGAAAATAAAAAAACTCTTACTACCTAATTAGTTAAATTTTGACAGCATTCCTACTGGACCTCTTGGCAAGAGAACAAAAGAAAGTTTAGAAGGTAGAAAGGAATGCTGACATGCGCAGTTAATACTGATAAGAGTTCTGAGCATCTACGGAAAGTGGCAGAGTTCAAGCACAGCTGGCAAATTAAAAAACACAGTGACATTCACATATTGTATGGTTTCTTCACTCCAAGCAGTTGAAAGTAGAAAAACACTTGTTTCAACTCCTTCCAATCTCAAAATGCCAAACTGCAATCAGCCAATCAAAGCTTTTTGGGCAATTGACCGGTAGGAGCCTGCAAAAAATGGTCAGTTGGTTCCTGCCTCCAACTATTGCTAATTCCAGAGCATTAACCATTCAATACAGTTCCCATCACTGAACTCCACACTGGACAGAAATGAAACCAATTGTTACTCCTACACGTATCTATAGCATGTTTCAACGTGTGATGTTCATTTGGCTAGTTATTTGCAGGAATATGGACACATCCCACGTCAAAAATAGAATATCCAAGGAAACACTTTTGTCTAGATGGATCCATGGTTGTATGGGTCATTTTTTATTCTCCTTTTACTAAGGCTTGTATTTTTTTGTTTTTATGATATTTATTATGATAAGCTTTTATATTTGTATTTGTTATTTTATAGTTTTGCTTTTTAGCTTTTGTGTGCCAAGAATTGCTTCTACGTGACATGGGTGACTATATAACTTTGATTAATAAATAATACACACACAAACATTTTTCCTCTGGATATGGTAATTGAGCTGTTTTAAGAAAGAAAATATGAAGAACAGGAAATTCTTTATAGTTGTTTGGATGTAGGATATTCATGAAATTCCACGTTCATACTCCTTAGCTTTTTGTAATCAGCTATTGTTAATTGGATACTGCTACTTAATTAGGCCAATTGGTCAGGCTGAGCAGTTGGTCGAAACGTCCCAGAAACTTCACCGCACAATGGATGAGTGGCTGCAAAAACCGATGGAGTTAGCAAGAGATGGCTAAATTGACTGTTTTGGTTAAAGAAAAAAAACACAAATACCTTTATTTCTATTTGGAAACCACTCCTGGACTTTGTGCTTGAGGTGGAAAAAAATGAAACTTTGATTTTGGATTTTACCGATTAGATAGATTTGTTGTTATAGAAATGGCTAGTTTATATTATTATGAAAAAATGAAAAGTTGAGGGTAGATCTTAATGCCTTATTTTACTTAACTAAAGGAGTCAGAAGTCAATGCCTTTTTTTTTACCCTTGCTTTCTTCCACTATCCACTTTCCTTTACCTTCCCTAAGATTTCCCTAATATTTCCTTTTGTATTCTCTTTGTATGTCATATTATGGGAAGCCCCCCCCCCAATGGAATAATTAAATACTTTGGAAAATATTTTAAAAAGGCAGAATATTATATTTCCCCAAAAGGACAAAAGGAGAAACATGTTTTAGAGGCAGAAAGCAGATTCAGTCTTTCTTTAATAGCCCCCAGCAGATATTTTGTGCCCATTAAGAAAGATTGGGCAAGGCTATTCAAAAACAAAAGACCTTCACCTCCAGTGATGGGATTTAAAAATGAAGGGAAACAATAAGGATATAATAAATAATACTAGAATATGATATACATACAGAGCCTGTAGTACAGTGGTTTAAAGCACCCTGTTATTAACATCTATTAACATCTGCTGCTTGCAATTACTGCAAGTTCGAATCCCACCAGGCTCAAGGTTGACTCAGCCTTCTATCCTTTCTAAGGTGGGTAAAATGAGGACCCAGATTGTGGGGGCAATAAGCTGACTTTGTATAAATATACAAAAGTATGAAGGCTATTGCTTAACGCACTGTAAGCCGCCCTGAGTCTCCGGAGAAGGGCGGCATATAAATCAAATAAAAATAAAATAAAATAAAATAAAATAAATATACTGGTATACTAGATTCTGTAACCATTAGGTTCCTGTGATACATATATGCCTTTATGTTTGTATCTCCTGTAACAAATATATTCTGTTATTAGGCCTCTGTAGTGTATCTGGTATTTGTCAAACATATGTCCCTGCCATTTGACCTGAACCCATATCAATCTTCTCCCTGTTTTTCTTGTGCCATCTAAGAGCATGGTAGGTAACTCCAAGGGATAATTTACACCTCAGCCCTACTTTATACCTTTGATCTGTATAAGCTCGTTCCTTGCAGAACCAGGGGGCCAAATGGCCAATTGAGAAAACAAAGGAATGCTCAAGGACGAGATAAGACTAATTGGGAAGTTTCTATTCCCTTGCAGGGCAACAAGGAATTCACAAACCTAAATTAGGAGGCCAGAATTGGGTACTAAGCTGCCGTCTCTAAGGGTATAAAACCGTGATGGCGAACCTATGGCACGCGTGCCACAGGTGGCACGCAGAGCCATATCTGTCAGCACGCGAGTGTTGCCCTAGCTTAGCTCAAGTGTGCATATGTATGCCAGCCAGCTGATTTTCGGGCCTTTTGGGCCCACCAGAAATCAGGAAACGGGCCATTTCTGGCCTCCAGGGAGGGTGGGAAAGATCATTTTGGCCCTCCCCAGGCTCCTAGAAAGCCTCTGGAGCCTGGGGAGGGCAAAAAACAGGCCTACCGGGCCCACCGAGCCATCATGGCCAAAAGCGGTGGGAGCGTGGGGGGGTGTCGTGCGTGCATGCACGGGGGCGGGGCACATTGAATTATGGGTGTGGGCACGTGCACACTCAACTCCCCGCACTCCCCCCCACTTTTGGCACGCAATGGCAAAAAGGTTAGCCATCACTGGTATAAAAGGACGCCATACCTTCCCCTAGGTGTGGCTATCTCCTCGCATGCATTGTATCTGTATGTTCTGGATATAGTCCCACCCAGTATTTTGTTTTTGGCCATAAATAAAAATCTGTTTTTTTGCAAGCCTCGTCTCGAGTCTCTCTCTTTGGCATTCTGGTGACTCAAGTATATTTTGGGACCTTACAAAAATTTACATTCTCCACCACCCAAAGTCTAAGAATATGACATGACCATTCAGGACATAATAAGATTAACCCACTACCATTTAGCAGAAGACACAGAGCTCACTACATTGCACGATCTCCTAAGGTCATTTCAGACATTGCACAACTCCCCTAGCAGCATCTCTGAAACTTATAAAAATCCATGTACTCATCAAACCAATTGTTCAGCTGACCCAGAACTGCTGTTGGTTCTGTTCATCATTAAACTTTCTTTCCAATCAGTCTCCATGTTGGTTCCAGTGTCTTTCTCCCAGCTTGGAACTGTACCAGATGGATTTTTCTTCTAACAATATTATAAACTAATAAAAAACTATAATTGTATGAGAATCCAGCTATTGTCTGAGAGCTAGACCCTTGCAAGAAGCAGTCAAAGACATAGTCATTTGCAATATCTGGACATAGCATCTTATAAGAACAATTATGTTTTGCTGATTTTGCTTAAGAAATAAGCATGTTGTGTGACTTCAACTTTTAAGTGTCTCTTTCACATTTTCAGATTTCTCGATTTTCTCTGATCTTCTCCAAAGGAAAAATAACCTGACTTTGGGGGATACACAGTAAATGATTTTTGGAGCCGACATTTTAAAAATAAATAAATAAATTTTAGAAACTGGAATAGATCTGCCAATCCTTTATCTCCCCTGAAACAGTTGGGAAAGAGTAGTACAATTCTTCAGCCAACCACATCATCTTTGGTCCTAAAGAAGAATCCACAGCTTCTTGGGGGCTTGAGTACCTGGATGAAAATCAGAATTGTTTTTAATCAGGTGAATTTCTATACATTTCCCCCCTCCTCCATTATTCAACAGTGTCTTGTCTATGAGGCATTCTCAATCATCCAGGTCTTGGTTGTCCCAAAGATGATTTTCCAAAACTGACAACTGTTTTTGATGCTTTTTTTTTCTTGAAAACATTCTGCTTCTCATCCAAGAGGTTTTTTCAGTTCAGAATTGAAGAAGCTTCTTGAATGAGAAGCGAAATGTTTTCAAGGGGAAAAAAACATGAAAGTCCAATTCACCTTTTGGAAAAACACCTTTGGGAAAACAGCATCATGATTTCATTGTTTGAGACTGAGCACTAAAGGCATTCATGTTAAGCTTTTTTTTTATTTTGGGGTTGTTTGTTTTGATCTCATGTTTTATTGTTAAAAAGGAATACACTACATTTCTAAAAAAATGTAGTGATTGTTCTCTTTTCTTACACAAAAATCTGTGAATAGAAATCAAGGTAGATGGCTGTGCTGAAAACAGCAACCTTGCTTTATTTTTACTCTGTCATCTGAAATAAAATGGGGTGGGTGGGTGTCGAGCTGAGCTTTCCTCCCTGTTTTTTGTAACAAATGACATGGAGGAAAAAAAATGGACTTGATCTAAAGCAAATTAGCTGCTATTTCAGAAGCAAACCTGTTTTGCCCCCATAACTTAGCACCAACCAAGAGGCTTCTTCTTCTTTATTTATTATGTTATCTAACTTCAGGGGTGGGCTGCTGGGGGTTCGCAGAGGTTTAGGAGATCCTCTAGCTAGAATTCTGTGCCATATGGAGAACCCCCAAATCCCACTCCTGACCCCTCCCACTCCACCCTGCCACTCCCAGGAGTCCCCTCGCGGCCCATTTTGGATGCAGGTAAGTGCAGGGCATATGTGGAAGCTCAGGGAGGGTGAAAAATGGGCCTACCAGAAGTTCAGGAAGACCGGAAACAGGCCCATTTCTGGCCTCCAGAGGGCCAGAGTCTGGGGAGGCCCTCCCGGAGGCTCAAGGAAAACCTCCGGAGCCCGGGGAGGGCAAAAATGCCCCCTCACCACCATGGTGCAGAAGGCCAACTAGGCCATGCCCACAATGGCCATGCCCACCCAGCAACTGGGCAGAGAACTCCTTGCTAAAATTTTTGAAGCCCACTCCCGTCTAACTTCATTCACAATCTCAAGAAGGAGGCCCTTGGAGGCTCTTGTTGCCTCCTCTCTCTTCTTCCCATATGTAAAAGCTGTTTTAGCACTGCCAGACACATATCTTTTTATAATGCTTTTTGTCTTCTCGCTCGTATTCATGAACAATTTTTCATAGCCACAAGATTCATTTCTGTACATTTCTTCTACATGCCTTGCTAAAAGTTTTTTTAGACACTGGTACTCAACTGTGGGAATGTAAAATATTTAAAACCTATCCTTTCAATCCAAATTAAAAAGAGACTATGCATGTTCGGCAACTATGAAAATCACCAGTGGAACAAAGCAGAGAAACTGTAATGAAAAATAATCCCTAACAAAATTAAACCAAATCCAATTACTAAAAAATGCAAATACATTTATGGAGTATTCCTGTATAGTAATTTATAAAGCAGTGGGACATGGTTTATAAGAAAACAAAATTTTAGTTAAGAAAATGTGGCACAGAACAGTCAAGAATGAGGGAGGGAAAAGCTGACATCTGCATCCAATAAGCAACCTAAAATATGTGAGTAATTATTTCCAGTAATAAAAATGCAATACATTATTTCAGATTTATGGAGAGAACTGGGAAAGTGTCTATCCTCACTAAACCAAACTACCCATTAGAAGTAGGGTAATTAGAATGGAAAGCTTTCTTTTTACTTTGCTAAAATAGCAGAGATTTGGTGTAAGGAGAATTGCATAATTGTTAATGTAAATTTAATAAAGTCATCTTGTGTTTGAACAAGCAAAGCATTTCAGAGACTTTATGCAAGTGAATTTAAATTGCTGAGATTTCATGCTGTTAAATGTAATATAAGAAAAACAAATCATTTCCTTGCTATCAGTTCTAATTAGTTCACCTATTGTAGATAGTATCTCCAAAAAACAAAGACCTCCTTCCTTCCTTCCTTCCTTCCTTCCTTCCTTCCTTCCTTCCTTCCTT
>WNWU01000001.1:75593770-75639983 GCA_012654045.1 Ptyas mucosa
GAGTGGGGTGGGAATGGAGATTTTGAAATATCCTTCCCCCAGGAGTGGGGAGGGAATGGGGATTTTGCAGTATCCTTCCCTTGGAGTGGGGTGGGAATGGAGATTTTGCAGTATCCTTCCCCTGCCATGCTCACCAAGCCACGCCCACCAAGCCACACCCATAGAACCGGTAGTAAAAAAATTTGGAACTCACCACTGCTCGGTTTCCATACTTTTTGCAATCTGCATTTCCGCAGGGTACTTGCAGTCTTTCAGGATTAGCAGACCTACCCTCTCCATACTTACCAATATTTTAGCCACCCTGGATTTCTGGTAGCTGAATGACAAGAGCCAGGAATCATAAGCTCTTCTTTGCACATCAGACAGTCTCACACATTAACACCATTATGGCTGGCCTTTGCAGGGAACAGGTCTTTCATAAAAACAGCCTTTTTCTAAGAATTACAGAGATGAAAGAGTTGGGGCTGGAACATCTGGTGCTCTCCATGGAGAGGCCCCCTGAGCTTTGCAGAAAAAGGGCCTTCCAGAAAATCAGTACCACACTTTCAGAAGGGAACCAGCTAGTAACCTGAGGGCAGAAGAGGTCTCTGCAAGTGTATACTTAGCAACCAGGCTTTTGTGTGTATATTAAAGCTACCATCTCTGAGCTGCAAAACTCTGGAGGGTCATCAGACAGCAGCAAACAGAGATTGAAAACTCTAAAGTTTTGTTGTCGTTCAGTGGTTGATTTCATTTTTCAGCCCTGGAATGCCAGCCCTAGGACATCTGAATGTGTGTGTGAGAGTGTGCATGAATGTAATCCCCTGCCTAGCTCTCAAACCATGTGAGGTCCTTAGGGCTCTAAAGGTTGGCCAGATTAAAGTAAAAAGAGAATACCGTATTTTTCAGAGTATAAGACGCACCTTTTCCCCCCAAAAAAGAGGGTGAAAATCTGGGTGTGTCTTATACTCCGAATGTAACCCCACCCAGCTTCTGAGGCTGAAAAAAGTGTCAGAAATGAAGCTTCAGAAAAGAAGCCCCCAAACAGAGCTTCAGAGGCTTTTTTTCTGAAGCTCTGTTTCAGAGTCTTACAGAGGCAGAAAAAAAAGGTTTTTCTGAAACGGAGTTTCAGAAGTTTCAGAGGCAGAAAAGAAAGCCAAAAAAGAGCAAGGCACAGAGCACCCAACCAAGTTGCCTGTTGCTAAAATTCACCTCTGGGAACAGCTGATTGGGGGTATTCCGGGAGGTCGATTCACCTGCCAATCAGTTTTTTATTTATTTTCCTCCCCAAAAACTAAGGTGCGTCTTATACTCTGAAAAATACGATAATTATTTTCTCTGTTGTGTTTTATTCCCCACATTGTAAGAGGAAGTGGCAGGGTTGTCCAAAATTGGGAGACAGGTTCCCAGTGCCACTGTGGAATGTAGTTATTATAGGTAGATAATTTTGAACTAAGTCCCTTCAACCACCACCTAACCATATCCTTCACCCCACACCCAGGTATTTTTCACTAGCTATTTAGTTCATTTGGTTTTACTTATTTTATCTAGCCTTTGCTTACAAACTGTGAATTATAAATCCTGAAAATCCAATATCAAACAACAAGCCTATATAGCAGGGGTCTCCAACCTTGGGAACTTTAAGACTTGTGGACGTCAAGTCCCAGAATTCCCCAGCCAGCATATTACTTGCAACAATAAGCAGCAATTCAAAAAGTATAAACCCTTCCCCCATCTTTCACATCCTTCCAGAAGTCCCTCAAAACATGATTGTGTCAACAGACTTGGATATCTGAAGAATTAGTGGGGTGGTTGCCTTGCCTTTAATAGTAAACCCGTCTGCTAATCTGTTACCAATACTACTACTGGATGTTTTTAATTGTAGATATTTTTGGAAAAAAATATTGTTTATTTTAAGATCTATTGTTTAGCTGGTCAGCTATATAAATACGATGGATGGATGGATGGATGGATGGATGGATGGATGGATGGATGCTATTATAGTGTATATCAGTAAGGTTAATGACATATATTCTCATCCATTCCATACAAATTAAAACAAAATGACTAAATCAAGTCTAAGTCTAAGCCTCCTGAGTCTAAGCAACTGCCTCATCCTATATTTTAGCTACACTTACACTGCATAATTGTTTTTCTTAAAGCTCTATTTTAAATTCTTAAAACAGCACAAATCATACTAGCCCTGAAGTGATGGGTGCCACAGGAGGCAACAAAATGAATGCAATCACTGGGCTGTAGTCTATTCTTAACTTTTACTGCCAACCAGAGGAGTGAACTTGGATATAAAATTTGAGGCTGTAAGTAAGCATAGGCTTCTTATTAACATACATACAGTATGTTTTAGCATTAAACAAGAATTGTAGGAAGCAGCCAAGGTGATCTGACAGATCCAAAGGCCCCAATGGCTGATGTACTTTTCTGCTGCTGATACTCTACTATGCCAATTCATTCTTTTTTTTTTTTACAATTGCTTTCAACTCTGAAAAATCAGCTGTTACCTCCAAACTCAATCCAGTGGATTGAATGGACAGTGGACAGACTTAAACATTGGGCGCTATCTAACAAAATGAAATTCAATGGTGAAAAAAGTAAGGTTCTACATTTAGGCAAGAAAAACAAAATGCACAGGTACAGTATATGTAGTACCTTGCTCAATAATAGTAACTGTTAGAGGTATCTTGGAGTCCTAGTGGACAACCATTTAGATATGAGCCAGCAGTGTGCAGCAGCTGCCAAAAAAGCCAACACAGTTCTAGGCTGCATAAACAGAGAGATAGAATCAAGATCACGTGGAGTGTTAATATCACTTTATAATGCCTTGGTAAAGCCATACTTGGAATATTGGATTCAGTTTTGGTCGCCACGATGTAAAAAAGATGTTGAGACTCTAGAAAGAGTGCAGAGAAGAGCAACAAAGATGATTAGGGGACTGGAGGCTAAAACATATGAAGAACAGTTGCAGGAACTGGGTATGTCTAGTTTAATGAAGAAAAGGACTAGGGGAGACATGATAGCAGTGTTCCAATATCTCAGGGGTTGCCACGAAGAAGAGGGAGTCAAACTATTCTCCAAAGCACCTGAGGGTAGGACAAGAAGCAATGGGTGGAAACTAATCAAGGAGAGAAGTAACTTAGAACTAAGGAGAAATTTCCTGACAGAACTAATAAGAATTAATAAGTGGAACAACTTGCCTGCAAAAGTTGTGATTGCTCCAACACTGGTAATTTTTAAGATGTTGGATAACCATTTGTCTAGGGTTTCCTGCCTGGGCAGGGGGTTGGACTAGAAGACCTCCAAGGTCCCTTCCAACTCTGTTATTCTATTCTATTCTAAGAATGGGCCTTTAAGGTATTTTTCTGCAGTCCGATTTTATGTACATTTACTCAGGAGTCTACTGGGCATAATGGCGTTTGCTTCCAGGTAATTGTTTTAAACAATGCAACCCTCTCACTCAATTCCTTTGTGGGGGGAGGGTTGATTGATCAGTAGAAAATAATGGAGCTTATGCCCAAGGACTAGCAATTCTTAGCACAACCCCAATTTGTGTGAAATAACTCACACTGAATTCAGTGCAATTTACTCAGAGATAAACCCATGTAGGATTTCAGCCTTTGTTATAGAACACTGAATTAGAACACTCGATCATTTCCTTTTTATTGTTTTATTGTGTCAGATCAAAGCAGATGCATTTGGGCTTATTTCATGGATGAGGGGAGCCTGCTGCTGGAATAAATGAAAGCATCAAGCTTATTGTAGTGTTTAGAAGGTTTCTGCAGTTCTCCCCACCTTCTGTTCCAAATTGCTTCTGACAAGATGGTTTCAGGACAGCTGGAAGGAAAAGGCACTCGGGAACTTATTTTCTGCAGTTATAGCAAGGGAAATAAATGCTCAAACTCAGCAACAGTGATACAGCAACTGTCAAAGTGGAGGATGTGTAACCTTCCAAATTTGCTGAACTACTACACTCCTGCCAGGTGGGACAAATGAGAGATTAATTCTGTAATAGAGGGAGAATAAATGTGAGAGAAAGAAAAGAATAAGTCATTTTTCCACAGTACCATGTAGGGTTATGTGCTAAGTGATCTTGTAAGAAAAAAGAACTCCGTTTGTGCTTTTGATTTCTCTGATCAAGTTCACAATGATTCATGATCCCAGAAACATAGATGATGAAAGAATTGAGGCCTTTGAAGTAATTAAGCTACCATATCAGAGATGCAAAAATTGGAATAACCACCACATGCAAGAAAAATGTTGATGTTGTATATATCTCTGCTGTCCTGATAATCTAGTTTTTTGCAGCTCTGATATGGTAAATTTTCCACTAGAGATTCTTATATATGAACCCAGTGGAGTGGTTCTCCACTGGGTTTAGACTTTTAGTTGGATCTAGGCCAGATTTGGACATTTTGCAGTCTGGCCTGCAGGCAGTCCCAGTCTGGCCTGTGGCATCAAGGCAGTACCAGTTTCTCATATGGTCCATAGGGAAAATTAATTGGCCATACCTACTAGGCCATTACTTGAACAATAAGTCAGGGTGGTCTTAGTAATATTGTTTCACTGATGTAAGAAATGGTTCAGCAATCTATAATATATGTTAATAGCCAGTCAGATTATATATAGGTATACATTTTATTTATTTTTTCTCTAAATGAAATTTTCTTTTTGCATTTATTTATTAAAGTTTGATCTGTAAGGCTTGATCTGATCTCTAATTTAGCAAGTTCATTTTGGATTTTGTTTTCATCTACTAGAGTATTAATTAATCTTCCCAATTTTGTATCATCTGAAACTTAATAAATCTATCCATCTATTCATCCACATAATTAATGAAACTGTTGAAGAGGACCAGGATAAAACCTTGTGCTTCCTAATGTGATAGATACTTTACTTTACTTCAGTCTGATGAAGAACTGTTCATAAGTATTCTTTGCAAAGGGTCTTCTAATGCACATTTAATTAGCTTACTAATCAGAATGTCATGCATTAAATCATCCCCAAACTCTTCTATGCACCCACAATTCACTAATGGCAAGCAACAGTATAAAACATTGTACAGTAGCTGAATAATTATCCTCCTCCCATTGTTTCTGCCCATCCTATGAGATCAGACAATCAGGATGTCACATCCATTAAGTAATGTTATCTGATAAATCATTTGGGAGTTGAGCTGCCTTCTAAATGTAATACTATTAATCAATTATTCAATCCCAGTAGACTCTGTTGCAGCGTTTGCTCCAAGGAACAGTATCCCGACAGGATTTGAATGATTTCAATCTTTCCTTTAAATATGTCTTCAAGACATGGCCCCTTCCAGCAGCTCTAGCATAGGTGAGATGCAGGCTCTTATGTTGTAAGAGATTTACAAGTCTTGAGCAGATCTCTGTTCCAATGCAATAATAGAATAACAAAAGAACAGAATTGGAAGGGACCTTGAAGTTCTTCCAGCACAACCCTTTGCTCAAGAAGAAAATCTTATACCATTTCAGACAAATGCTTGTCCATTTCATTTATCCATTGACTATCTTTCTTTTCTGGTTAGGCTTGTTGTTTGATATATTTATTTGTAATCATTAATAGGTTAACTACTGTTAGGGTTGTTAGCAAAGTTGGGCTGCTTTAGAAAAGTGAATTAATAAATATAAATATATGCCTAGACTTACAATAGGTCCTATTAGCAAGATTTAATGGGACTGCTGTTTAACTAAACTGTTTTTGGTTACTTTGGTGAAGAAAAAGCAGCTTGCAATTTAAAAGGAAAAGAAAGCAGAATTGCTCTTTTTGATTGTCAAAGCAATTTTTCAGACCCCCTCCAACCTTCTGCACAAAAGCAGCCACAATATTAAGCCCATCTGTTAGAATGTTTTGTAAAATCAAGACTCTCTGCTTGCCATCAGAAAAAGCAAAGACAGTTGAATTATTGATATAGATAGGAACTGAACTGCGTATTCAGTGACCTGAAATATTCTCCTTTTATACTACTCAGTACATTTTCTTCTTTCCTTAGGAAGAGAGGGGGCTTTTTCCAAGAAAAAAGGTGAAAAAAGTATAAACACACTTTATGCCTCCACGTCATGTTTCTTCAGAATAAACATTTCATCTGAACTACATTTTCTAATCAATTGTACTCATCCAATTTCTTGGACAAATCATTTGAACATTGAATCGTAATATTGGAAGGTACTCTAACAGTCATGTAACCCAACCTTCTGAGAGGGCAAGAACCTTTATGCCAGAGGTCTTCAAACTTGGCAGCTTTAAGACCTGTGGACTTCAACTCCCAGAATTCTCCAGCCAGCTATGCTGGCTAGAGAATTCTGGGAGTTGAGGTCCACAGGTCTTAAAGCTGTCAAGTTTGAAACCTCTGCTTTATGCCATCATGGACAAATGATGGTCTACTCTTTTCTTGATTCCACTAATTCCACTAATGAAGTACCCACAACTTCAGGAGGCAGGCTAGTCCTCTACTTAATACCACTCGAAGTTGGGGAAATGTTGCTTATTTCAACATACAATTTCTCATTGTAAAGTTTGTACCTACTGGTTCTTGTCTTCATTTGGGTTCTCTGGAAAATAAATGCACACCCTCTTCCCTGTGATATCCGTCTATGTATGTATCAGGGGTGGGTTCTACTTACCTTTACTACCGGTTCACAGCGGGAGCGTGCGCGCTTCTGCGCATGCACAGATCACCCATGATTTATTTATTTATTTATTTATTGGTTCGATTTATATGCCGCCCTTCTCCGGAGACTCAGGGTGGCTTACAATGCGTTAAGCAATAGCCTTCATACTTTTGTATATACCTGCTTAGTAGGGCTTACGCCCCCCACCCCCCCCAAGCGGTGTTCTTTTTTATACAAAGTCAGCTTATTGCCGCCACAATCCGGGTCCTCATTTTACCTACCTCGGAAGGATGGAAGGCTGAGTCAACCTTGAGCCTGGTGAGATTTGAACTTGCAGTAATTGCAGGCAGCTGGCAGCTAAGTGCTACTTAAGTGCTACTTAACAGCACTTTAGTCCGCTGCTCCACTGCTGATGATGTTGTGGTGGGTGAGCAGAGCCTCCCACTGGTTTTACTACCAGTTCTATAGAACCAGACAGAATCGGGAGCAACCCACCACTGGTATGTATTGGAAGACTGCTATAATGTCTCCTCTTGGCATTCTCTTCTTTAGCCTGAACATACTAAATTTCTTTAACCACTCTTTGTAGGATTTAACCTTCAAGTCCCTCACCATCCCTCCTTTAGCCATTGCAACACAAAGCAATATTATCACTTTCCATAATTTTAACACTACACTTCTATTGATACAGCCCAAAACTATGTTGCTCATTTGGCAGCTACAACACATTGTTGGCTCATGCTTAATCTGTAGCCGAGCAACACACCTAGATGAGCCTCGGTGGCGCAGTGGTTAGAGTGCAGTACTGCAAACTACTTCTGCTGCCTGCTGGCTGCCTGCAATTTGGCAGTTCAAATTTCACCAGGCTCAAGGTTGACTTAGCCTTCCATCCTTCTGAGGTGGGTAAAATGAGGACCCAGATTCTTGGGGGCAATATGCTGACTCTGTAAACTGCTCAGAGTGGGCTGTAAAGCACTGTAAAGAGGTAAGTAAATCTAAGTGCTATTGCTAGATCAGAATACTTTCCCCAATTATCCAGAGTATTTTTCTGCTTAAAAATTGTGCACAAAAATCTAAACTAAGTCTCAAGGAAAAATACATACACAACATACATGCTAGACCCGCTTGTGTGCATGAAAAATTTCGTGCACATTTTTATTCATTGAAGAACAAAGAAAGGGGTTGGAACAAATTTATGAGACAAATATGCAATTGTGTGATCATCATACTTACCTTTTTAAAAATGTAAAATTGTTATGAGCGTCTTCTTGTTGAGAGTATAAAGGTTGCTCAACAATGAGATGGATGGCATATAAATTTAATAAACAAAAATCAGTCAGAGTGAAATAAAAAGGGCAAGAGATTTATTTATTTATTTAATCATATTTATATGCCGCCCTTCTCCCGAAGGACTCAGGGCAGCTCACAAAGATAAAAACCACAGAACAATAAATTAATAGTTAATTCAAGTTAATTAAAATAATCCATTTAAAACCCTTAAAAAACTAAAAACTCCCAGCAGATCAAACGATTTGTTTGAAGAGCCATGTCTTCAGGTCCCTGCGGAAGGAGCGGAGGTCGGGGGCCGTCCGGAGCCCGGTGGGTAACCCATTCCAGAGGGTCAGTGCGCCCACAGACAACGCCCTCATCCTGGGTGCCATCAGCCGACATTGCCTGGTCGATGGCACCCGGAGGAGGGCAGCCCTATGCGACGGTGGGAGGCCAACAGAAGAAGAGATGATGGATAGATAGCAGAATTTTTTTAATATGGGACTTGTTTTATTCATGATTAGAAAGTAGAG
Organism: Ptyas mucosa; assembly: GCA_012654045.1. Taxonomy (NCBI): domain Eukaryota; kingdom Metazoa; phylum Chordata; class Lepidosauria; order Squamata; family Colubridae; genus Ptyas; species Ptyas mucosa. Next base: position 75,602,196 of record WNWU01000001.1, read on the forward strand.
GTAGAAATTAGAAATTGGGAAAATATTACTAAGTATACTGATATATAATATAATACATTATTATCAATACGTATAGGTAAACATTAGAAATTGATAGATCGTTATTACATAACGTATGTGCAAATTGTATTATTAGTATCTTTATTATGTATAAAATAATTTGACCCGGACAATGCTCTGTTTACTAAGCACTTATGGATGTTATAGAAAAAAGTATAAATATCTTTTTTAAATGTAAAATTGTTATGAGTGTCTTCATGTTGAGAGTATAGAAGTTGCTCAACAAATGAGATGGATGGCATATAAATTTAATATATAAAAATTTAGGTATCTTCATGTTGTTATAAGTTATCCTTCTAGTAGTTACTATCTCACCTATTTAAAAAAAGATGTAGTGTTCTCCAATATTTTCCTCTTTCATGGGAAACAGACACAGTCAAGTATCAGACAGCATTTTCCTTCATCCTTCAAACAATCCAATTTCTCAACTTGGGAAAAATAGGGAAGCAATCCTTTTGCTAGCTATAAAGCAAGAATAGGGAATGTTGGCCTTTCAGAAGTTACTCAGCTATAAATCTTAGCAGCTGTAGATGGTTTGGTCAGCGGTGAGGTTACTGGGAATCATTTACTTCTGAAAGACCACAGAGTAAAGTGTCTTTAAATGATAAATAGTAAATGGGATTATAAAATGCTATCAAAATGTTAAAGAACACAGACATTTTAATGATGCTCCAAGGAGCCCTGTGCAAAGTTCCTTTTGTAGAAGCATTTTGTAGACCCTGGTGGCACAGTGGTCAGCATTGCAGCATTGCAGGCAAGCTCTGCCAATAGCCTGGAAATCCATCCTGACAAAACTCAAGGTTGACTCAGCCTTCCATCCTTCCAAGGTCAGTAAAATGAGGACCCAGATTGTTGGGGGCAAAACACTGACTCTGTAAATTGCCCAAATAATTCTGTAAAGCACTCTGGGTCAATATATAAGTCTAAGTGGTATTACTAATACACAGTCCTTCTTGCTGGTTAGCATCCTATTGTACTCTTTGATCTGAAACTCCAATTTTCATGCGATGGATGACAGCACTATATGCATTAACCTTATTCCAAATGGTCTCAGTTATGCATACAGAAGCAAACATAAGCAGCATGATTCATTGACTAACAGCTAAACGTTGTTCTCGGATTAATAAATAAATCTTAAACTACACTGTTATACCTTAAGGATAATCATACTTATTTCCCCTTTTCATGGATATTTACAAGTGGAAGTTACACAAAGAAACTTTCATCTTGGAAATAAAACTGCCAGGCAGGATCTCCAGATCCAAAGGGATGAGCCCTACCCAAGTGGTGAATATCCTCTTGAAGAATATCATGAAATTATTACAGAATTCTTCTAAAAGGTCTAAAAACTGTAAGAACAGCAAGAAAATGTGTAAAATGGCAAAAGAGCCATCTCCAAAATCTTTGGGGAGATATTATCTTAAAAGAAAAAAAAAGTGTCAGCAACGTAACTAGAAGGAATTCATGTGTCTGGGAAATTATCCATCTATGATCTATCCCTTTTAAATAGATCTGTGTTAAATTACTAGGTTAGAGGAAGTTGCATTTTTGAGAAGAATTGAAATTAACACAATCTATTATTTTATACTACAGCCAGGGTTGAAATGCTATCAGTTTGGTCTGGTTCTCCCAAACCGGTAGTAAAAAATGCTACCAGTTCGGGTGAACCGGTATTTCCGACAATCAGCTGGGTGATGATCAGCTGTGATGCGCAATTTATATTAGCTAGAATCGTCGGATTTCCTGCTTTCTACCTAATCTAAATCGCGTGGCACAGCGGATTCCCCTCCCCCTTGCTGTTCTACTTACCTTTGCAGACTCGGAAGGCTTCAAAATGTTCCTTTTTTAGTGCTGCACGGGCGCACAGCGTGCGCTCGATAGCAGTCTCACAGAACCAGTAGCAGACTTCAGAGGATTTCACCGCTGACTATAGCCAACTTTAATCCACAGCATCTTATCTTTTATAATTGATAACCACCCTAATAATGATCATGTTCTATTTATTGTGGGATTGCTTGTTAAAGTTCTTGTATACTAGCTAAACTAAATTGTGTTTATTGATTTGTTTCCCAAGCTTTATATCATGTGCTGCTCTGGCCATAATTTACTCTGAGTCTTTGACTGAACTACCACCAGTAATAAGGATTAAAAAAAAATACAGCAATACTGACGTAAATTTCCCACCATGCAGAAATAACCTACACATAGAAGACATTTGTCTGCTAGGAGGGAATTTAAAAAGTACACCCTCTCAGACTTCAAAGCCTGTTTTTAAAAAAAACCATTTTAACAGTACAGAAGATCGTGAGATTTAGATATTTTTTTAGTGTTTTGGGGGGAGGTTGTTCCACAGATTAAGCAACAACTTTGATTTATTTAGCCTGCCTAGGTGGCTCAGTGGCTAAGACGCAGAGCTTGTCAATCAGAAAGGTCGGCAGTTCAGCGGTTCGAATCCCTAGTATAGGTCTGCGTGAGCAGGGGGCTGGACTGCATGACCTCCAAGGTCCCTTCCAATTCTGTTACTGTTAAACTTTGATTGTTTGGCCCATGTTCAGGATAGGTTTTTCTAATTTAGGCAATTAAATAAATAAAATAAATAAAAACCATTAAAATAAAATAGAAAAGTTTGTGTCATCTTGTCTTTTTTTCCTAATTTATTTCATTTTAAATTGTGATTTTAATGGTTTTTATGTATTTAGATGATTATATGCACCATCCAGTCACTATGTGAGATGGACAGCCATGCAAACGTGAGAAATAAAAAACCAATAAGTAAAAGATTAGTTTTCTCCTCTACTGATCAGTGCTTTATTTTGATTATGCAATGGCAGAACATTTTCATGGAAGATCTGCTATGACACTTTGGGCATCCTTGCCGCAGCCGCCACCAATTCTCATTCAAACAACAGTGAAACTAAGATGTATTTTTGCTTTCTTCATATCTTCTGTATTAATTCCTCAGTTCTTGCATGGACAAAATCTGAGCTTTCCCTCCCATGCCCCCAAAGTTAGCCAGCAGAACTGTTTTGGTTTTGAAGCAGGGATGAGCTTTCAAGCTGAATTGTTGTGGTCCAGTTTTCTGTTAACAACTGCGGCAAGAAAGCTCGTAAAACAGGGCAAAATCCACTTAACTAATGTTTCACTTAGCAACAGAAATGTTGGCCTCGATTAGGGTCCTAAATCAAGGACTACCTGTAATACCCGTCCTGTTTCCTGCCATAAAGGAAGAGTTTCACATTACAGAACATCAGTTCTTGTTTGGCCCTGCTGTTGTGCAATACTTAAAAAAATGAAAATATAAAAATGAAATAACCATCTAACAGTGCAATTATGATTTAATGTTAACAAATGATGGGCATTCTTATTCTTATATTCTCTGGATATTCCAGACCTGAACTGATGCTATTATCCTCTAGATAAAATGAAAACACTTTTGTTTTGACCCAGATCATTGGGGGCAATGTGCTGACTCTGCAAACCTCTTAGAGAGGACTCTAAAGCACTGTGAGGTGGTATATAAGTCTAACTGCTGTTGCCATTGCTATTTATTGACACGTAGGAAAATATTAACAGGCTGGGTTCCTTAGGCCTATCTGTCCAATAGCACCATCTGCTGTAAAAGAGGTATTTTGAGAAGAAGAATGCATTTCTTTTTCTTCTTTTTTTTTCATTTTACATAATACAGAAGGCATGGGAACAGGTCTTACCCTTTCTACAGCAGGCTATATACTAACCTTTCCTACAGCATCTCTTCCATCAAATCAACTCCGTTTTGTATCCAAACAGCCTAGATTAAGATGTTCTCGTTTCAGGAAGAATTTCCAGATTTGTTTTCAAATTTTGCAAAGTCATTATTTTCAACTCATCGTCATCTTTATTTCTTTGCATGACTTTAGATTTTTCTAATTGAATAGGAATCACCTGAATTTTAGAATATGACTTGGTTGTACATACTTATGCGTATCGCATCTCATTGCACTCGTGACTTAAGTACCAAGGTGCTTCTGGGTTAAAAGGATCACCCAGTGACATCACTGTTGCCCTGGGGAAAAACCAGTTGGGGGCTCCTTTCATGTCCCTGGCAGGAGCTGGAACGAAGGATGGGGGGCTCACCCTGCCCCATGGCAGCACTCAGATCTCAAACATGGGCCTGCTAACCTCCTACTCAGTGGTTAACTACGTGAACCTTCACTCTCCTTACATATCATATACATATACACTATATTTACACATACACATACACACAAAGGTTAGTATAATTAGATTTATTTATTTTTTAAAAAATATTTAAATAAAACAGGTTCAGATAATAGAACAATGTCACAACTTTTTATTTTCATGGTTTATTTATTCCTTCAACTTCAGGATCTATAAAGCAAAGGAGGAGAAGATCAAAAAGAAAAAGAATTACAGAATCATAAATCATAAATCATAGGCCTGGAAATGATCTTCGAGGTCTTCTAGTCAGTGGTGAAATCCAATTTTTTTTACTACCGGTTCTGTGGGCATGGCTTGGTGGGCATGACTTGGTGGGCATGGCAGGGGAAGGATACTGCAAAATTCCCATTCCCTTCCCACTCCTGGGGGAAGGATATTGCAAAATCTCCATTCCCATCCCACTCTGGGGCCAGCCAGAGGTGGCATTTGCCAGTTCTCTGAACTACTCAAAATTTCAGCTTCCAATTCTCTGAACTACTCAAAATTTCAGCTTCCAGTTCTCCGAACTACTCAAAATTTCTGCTACCGGTTCTCCAGAACCTATCAGAACCTGCTGGATTTCACCCCTGCTTCTAATCCAACCCCTTGCTCGGGGCAGAAGTCTTTATTCTATCCTGGACAAATAGTTGTCCAAACTCTTCTTGAAAACCTACAATGATGGAGCACCCACAACTTTGGGAGGCAAACTATTCCATTGATTAATTGTTCTCACTTTCAGGAAATTTCTCCTTAGTTCCAGGTCAGATCTTCCTTTGTTCTTTGTCCTCCCTTCAGGTCCTTTGAAGAATAAATTGACCTCCTCTTCCCCATGACAGCCCTTCAAGTATTGGAAGACAGCTGTCATGTCACCCCTAAGCCTTTTCTTTGTTCTGCTAAACCAGGGGTGTCAAACTCGCTGCATCACATTGTCGTCGTGACGTATCGTGACTTTTTTCCCCTTTGCTAAAACCGGGGTGGGCGTGGCCAGTGCGTGAGGCATCCGGCCTGCAGGCCGTGAGTTTGACACCCCTGTACTAAACAAATCATAATAAATGTTAAACAAAATGAATTTTATTTTATTTCTAATATTTATTGTGTTATCTTACAATATTTATTTTATTTATAAACCAAAGGATGAGAGAATTGAAAAGAGAATTGGTGTACCTTTCTACTGGGAAAGTATTGGTTCTCCAGCTATTTTTTTTTTTAATCTGACCATGGATTATAGTATGAATAAAAGTAGTCCTCAACCTACAACAGTTCATTTAGTGATTGTTTGACATTACAACAGACTTATGATCATTATTCACACTTACAACTGTTGCAGCATCCCCATGATCATGTGATCAGAATAGAATTAGATCACATTGCTAAATGTGATTAATCAGTTCAAAACTTTAAAGCTGCAATTCCTGAGGTCACAAAATCATCCAAAAATGAGAACGAATTCTATGTTTGGAAGTAGAATTCCATAAGCCTAAGCAATTCAATAACCTTCCAAAATAAATTACCATATTTTTCGGAGTATAAGACGCACCTACCTTTTTTGGTGAGGAAAACAAGAAAAAGAAATCTGTCTCTGCCTCCCAGCAATTTTGCCTCATTGCAGCAAATAGCAAACAGCCTGCTTTACTTTCGTTTTCGTTTTCAGCATAGCTTGATTAGCACAAGAAAAAAAAAATCTGCTCCCAGCAATTTACCTCCTTGCAGCAAGCAGCAGAGACCTGCACAAAAACAGCTGAGAGCAAAACATTTGAGAGTTGGGAGGCCGATCCAATCAACTTGTGCTAATTAGGCTGTGCTGAAGCTGAAATGAACTGTTTTTTCTTGCTGCTTGCTGCAAGGAGGTAAACTGCTGAGAGGCAAAGGCCAAAGGGTGGGGGCCAGTGGGTGGGTGGGGCTAGATTTGGTGTATAAGATGCATCTAAAATTTCAGCCCCTTTTAGGGGGGAAAAAGATGCATCTTATACTCCAAAAAATACAGTATCTTCCTTCCTTCCTTTCTTTCCTTCCGCAACTGTGTTGTGTTAAGTTCTTTTCTTCTTTCCTTTTCTTTCTTTCTGCATAAGAAAGTTCCCATAATACATGCCCTAGATCAAGATCTGTTAATAATTATGTATTTTTATAGCCAATTGATAAAGCTTTCCCCTTCACTTGAACTGAGGATGTAGTATTTCTAGACCATATCTGAAATATGTGCAGATCTACTTTCATTTCAATGGTGGGCAAATTCCACATGCAGGAATCTCCTGTGTACAAAAGGTGTTAGATAAGGCCAACAAAATTGGAATATGTGTCTCTTATCGGTTTCTTATAGCATTAAAGAAAACACGCTTCTTTCAATAGAAATGGCATTTTATTAGTAATACCATGCATATACATGTATGTATGTGTGTATGAGAGTGATACATATTCTAATAGTAACTTTAAAAAAATCATAAAAACCTTTCAGATAGGTCTCAAGCAGGTCCAAAATATTCTGTTTATTATACAACACAAAGCAAATCATTCCAACCTAGATGCATAAAATCTCCACATTCACATCCCACTTCCACATCTGAAATCAAGTTCTGTAATTCCTGAAATATCTGGTGTCATATTTGCTGCCTTTTTTATATAGCCCGGCTAAAACTTCTGTCTGACTTGTTAGTGAGTGAGTGAGAGTAAGAAATCAAGACAGCCTTTTCCCTACTGTCTCTGCAGACCTATATTAGAATTACAGAAAATAGAAGGGAAATATATGTTTTGGCTTTTTTTTTAAAGCTCTTTGCCCTTATTTACCTTTAAAAAAAAAGTTGAGCTTCCATTGCTCTTAGAAAAGAAAATAAGTACAATGTATAATATTATAGTTTTTATATTTTAACATGCCCTAGGATCCCAGATTTGACCAAAAAACCTTACATTTTTGAAATGTCAGTAATAAATCATCATATCCACGCTTACAATAATTGCTGTTGTTATTAGAACAGGACATGTGGCATATGTGCAGAGCATGCACAGAAGCCTCTGGCTATGCAACTGCCAAAAGAGGTTGTGAGCCAATGCAAATTATCTAATTCAGAACAGGCATATCATCCCAAAGTGCATCATTATGTCGTTGCAACACAAAGCGCTTCATTAAAACAAGCGAAAAGCAGTCAAGGAGGCCAGACGGGTTAACATACTGAGCGCTGTCCATGGTACTGATTTTTTCTCTCTCTCCAAAAATCTTCACCTGTGCTGTATGCTCGTGACTGCTGTCCACAAGATGTTCCCTTACCCTGCCTTGCTGAATCTTAAAACAATTTTTTGAACCTTGGACAGGAATTCAGAATTTAGTGATGACATTGCAAGCTCATCTGCATAGTGTGTGTGAGAGAGAGGGAAGGAGGGAGGGAGGGGGAGAGAGAGAGAACGAGAGAGAGAAAGAGTGAGGGAGGGAGCGAGGGAGAGAGAGAAACCAGTTACATTTTGCCCTTGTGCTAATAAATTTGGAAAAAAGTAGACAGGGCAGAAAAGTCCTGGAGTTTAATTTGGAGCATTCTACTTAAAAAAAAACTTCCTCACAGTGTTCCCTCCTGCACTCCCAATGCCTGCATTAAAATGAGAGCTGCAGGGTTTGCTTATATGTCTTTCCATACAATTAAGCCATCTGTGCCTAAGCCAATAAACAATGAGACTGGAGCAATTGTATGGGCCCAATAAAGTCCTGCCTTCAAGCAACTTTCCCAGTGACCCAAGCCATCATATACCTTTCTACTTAGCAAATACTAATGCAGAGGCAACAGAAGGTCTCTCCATAAAGCCATGTCTAATATAACCCCCAAATGTGGCTCTTCTCCAGGAATGAGTGGAATGAGGATCCTGTCTGTTTTATTTTTATTTTTTTAAATTGTTGTTTTTCCTTTGGACCTTGGAATTTTTAACTGCACTTTATAATGTTTTATGCCACTCAGAGTCATTATAGATCGGAACAGATAGACACATGTACAAGTAGTCCTCGAGTTACAACAGTTCATTTAATGACCGTTTGAAGTTACAACGGCACTGAAAAAAGTGATTTATGACCATTTTTCACACTTACAGCCATTGCAGCATCCCCATGGTCACATGATTTTACATTTGGATGCTTCACAACTGACTTACATCTATGACAGTTGCAGTGTCCCAGGCTCATGGGATCACCTTTTGCAAACTTCTGGCAAGCAAAGTCAATGAGGAAACCTGATTCACTTAACAACTGTGTTACTAATTTAACGACTGCAGTGAATCCCTTAACGACTGTGGCAAAAGAAGTCGCAAGTGGGGCAAAATTCACTTAACAAATTTTTCAGTTAACAACATAAATTTTGGGTTCATTTGTGGTCATAAATTGAGAACTTATGAATTAAAATAAAATTTTAAAAATCAAGTATATTCTATGGGTGAGAGAAACTTCATGATTGTGATTAAGCAACTTAATAATCCTTTTTTAAAACCCAAGTACTATACTTACTAGAATTTTGGGGAAAGTAGTAAACTATATTTTTTTTTTTTTAATTTGATTTATATGCCGCCCTTCTCCGGAAACTCAGGGCGGCTTACAATGCGCTAAGCAATAGCTTTCATACTTTTGTATATTTACAAAGTCAGCTTATTGCCCCCACAAACTGGGTCCTCAATTTACCTACCTTAGAAAGGATGGAAGGCTGAGTCAACCTTGAGCCTTGGTGAGATTCGAACCTGCAATAATTGCAGGCAGCTGATGTTAATAACAGGGTGCTTTAGACCACTGTACTATCCAAGGCTATAAATACATATAGTTGTGCGACAAAAGCTAAAATTTTCAGAGGATAATATTTTCTTCCACTATGTGCATAGTACATGTATTTTGACAACTGACAAAATAAATGAATTCTCTGTAACTTTACTGTACCCAAAAGATTGATATTGCAGCTTTAGGAAGATATGGCCCATTTCACTCAACAGTCTGAAAACCTGATTGCACTTGCCAAACTATGAGCTAATTGCTTATAGATTAGTCCTTGTATGGACGAGTATATGGGACTCATTTAAATAAAATACAGTAGGTTAAAAACAGTTATATAAGTGCATTAGAAATATATATGTACTTGAATAATATTCGCATTAGATAAGTATATGTAGAATTTTATGTTTACTGTGAAAATGATTTATCATACCACTTTTTTACTTTGTCATATTTCTTTCACTTTTTGTTAAAGCGCTTTTTGTTATTGATCAAAAAGCAGTAAAAATCAAGTTTAAAAATCAGCTTAATCAACCCATAGTTCTATCTGCACAAATCTTATGATGACAATCTTTGACATTGTTCTTCTATAGCTCTGAGTTATAGAAGTAAAATCCAATTTATATAAACAGAATATTTTTCAAAATGTCTTCTGGCTCTTATGTTTACCAAATTATGATATTCCGGGAACCAATGGCTTAACTGCATATGTGCAAGGACATATTGTCTTTAACATATGCCTATGTGTGCAAAGGGCACACTGAATGAAGAGAGTCTGGAGCAATTTCTGTATTTCTTGACCTAAAACCCTCTTGCATAATTGTCACTGTGCATACAATTCCACCATAGGTAAAACTAAATTTACAAACTGATGGTAAGAACAGGGAAACAGCATCAACCCTGGAGTGCAGATGTGGATTTTATGTTCAGGTCTCTACCATTTAAAGTTTCAAGTTCCATCAAAATTGTTACAAACAATGGCTTTTTGTGAAAGAGCCAAATACCATCAACAGATCTTTGTAGACCATCCAACCATCCTTAGCTATATAATACATGTTGTATAATTTTCACAAGAAATGAAGGCTCACATAATAAGGGAACTTTAAGGCACAATATTTCATATACTCAACCACACATTCATCAGCCACAAAAATACAGAAAGAAAAGTGCAGAATACTGTACATGTATTCTAGAAGCAATATCTCATCCATAGTTTCCACTGAATGAAGTAGGGTTGTATTTCTAAAAGTTGTTACACAGTTTATGCAGTCTTTCAACCTGAAAATGAGGCATACAAAATTCATCTCACTATTTTAGAATTAATACAAACTAAGGCTGAAATGTTGATACAATTCACATTTCCAAATGGGCAAAAACTTGACATTAGCTTGAATAATCCAAATACTTCTATAGCTATGGTGGTGAAGGCTTTGACTTGATCTTTAAAATGGTTGGTAAATCAGTACACTTTTTACACAACTAAGGTCAGCTACAATAACTTGTACCCTGCTATTTTCTTTTAACTTCATTTTTCTTGGACAGATTAAAGTGCTAACGGATACATTCAGTGATTACAAAAAAAAAGCACTGAGGTTGATTTGATTGAAGCCAAGCTGAGATTGATTACTGACTCTGTCTAAGCTAAGTCCTTGTAATACCCCAATCTCTAAAGGTTGACAGGCAAAAAGTTGGTGTCCATAGCTGATTTATTTACATTTTTTAAAAAAAAATGCTAGCAAATGCATGCAATGTTCTACTGAGTATTAAATAGCTGATGCCACTTTTTCTTTTAAAAAGGTTTCACTTTCTGATCTCACCAGCTGAGATGGAATACTGAAATATAATTCTAACTGTATCTGGTTGTATGATAGGACCTGTGCACAAAGCTCAGTATGCAAAGGAATTTAAAGCTTGTTAATTATAATTAAGCAAAAAAGGATCAAAAGAAACCCATCACATGTAGGCTTCAAAGGAATTAAAATAGATTGAAGGAGGGGGCCATATTACTGGGGTAAGGAATGTGTTTGTCATGCAAGAAGTTCCCAGCTTTAACTGACGGGGTGACCAGTTCAAAGAGTCTTGAATGACACTTGTAGGAGATACTGTACTAGAAAACTATTACTAGTCACAGCAGACAGTACTTCATTTTGAAAATGCCATTATTCATTATAATGGTAATATTTGCCACTTTTCCAAAATTAAAAGCATCTTTCAAATTATTATCATATTTAGCTTAAAACACTTACCATGGTGCCAATTAGAGAAGATTTTTTGGGATAAACCAGATCTTGGTTCAGAAGAATTAGCTCTCAGCTGGGAAGGGCTATTTTTAACACATTTGTAAATAAATGACAGAATGCATCTTGCCATCTAAAGGAGGATAAGTATCCCTTTAGCTGACCATGGGCTGTTCTTAAAAGTTTTGGAAAAGGTGAGGTCTATGAGAGGTGAAATTATGAAGCAAAGCAATGGAGCTATGTGACGCAAATGGGCATGGACAGGAATTATTTTTTTTTGGCCTTTTTCTCTCTTTTCTTTTTAAGCGGGGCATCTAAAATACCAGACACTGTTGGTACATGACATGAGAGAAATTATCTACAAGGTATAAAGGCATTCCAAATATACAGTATGCTAGAAATGTTAACAACATGAAGATACATTTTGAAAAGCTTTAAAATTGGATTGAAATACATACATTGATAAAGAGGATGTTAGAACAATATTCAATTGAAGTCAGAATTTTCTCATTTAGGAATGATGGTTGGAAAAAAACCTTTATGACTGATTATTTCAATATATGATTACAGTGGCGATACTACTGTATATACAAAGATGGAAAGATTCAGTGCTAGCTGCCATGGAGGAATGGTTTTCTGAGATGGACAAGTGACCTTTAATTAAAAAAAGGGCAATATGTACATTTATTCGTAATTGGAAAGCCCTTGTGGACTTAAAGGAAAAAAATGACCTTGTTATTTATGATTTTGATGATTACACAAGATATAAAAAGAAAAGAGTCATGATTTAACTTTAGAGGGAGCGATTAAAATAAAATTGAACTTATAACTGCTGTGAGGAATATCAGAATATCTTTATACTTTTATATCTTTCACTTTTTTCTACTTTCTTCTATTTTTTTCTGTATTGCACTTTTAGTTTTTCTAAAATTAGTGGTATTTCTATCCTTTTTTCATTTTCTCTGTACTAATTTAGCTGTATTCTTATAATTGTTTTTAAAACTTTTAATAAAAGTATATATATAAAAATTAAAATACTATGCTAGAGAGGGGACATAGTTTAACTAAAGATACTTGAGAATGATCAATCACTTCTATGATCTTATAGCTACTTTAACAGATCACATTCTTTGGATTTTCTATTATGGCCAGATATTTTCAAACTGCTTTGCATAAGGCTTAGCATAAATAAATAATAACAAATACTGGGGGGGGGGGGGTGTTTTTAACAAATCAACATGTTATCAAGCAATACAAAACAAACAAGCTACTGGGAATGTAACACTGGAAAATTTGCCAAAGTTTGTATGCCAAAAAGGTTTTAGTGAAATGACCCAACAGTTCCCAGCAATTCACATGCATTAACCTTTTTTTAGTTACAATAACACTAAGAGTAACTTTGTGCATTTTTAGGTGGAAGTAAAACTCCTTGGTTTCAAGAACTTATACTCAGGGAAGTGACTATAGGAATACAACTATAAGAAGGGTTGTGTGTGTCCACATTTAACTAAGGGTGTAAAGTGATTATGTGAACAAATTGGAAGTTTCTGCTCTGAAAGAAAGAGATGATGTTTGTTAAGAAGGACTAGTATACTGACAAAACGCTAAGATGAAAAGGGATATCAAGTGATAACAAGGCAAATGAAAGCTGTTATCTAGGATTGTTTTCCATCTATCAGTTTCCCTTTTTCAGGATCCGATAGGTAAAAGTCTGCCATTTTAGATGGTATTTTAAAGGCGTATGAAAGGAAAACAAGATATTCGGTACTGCACGATACTTCTCTTTCTAGGCTGGGCCATTCTCCATAAGAATATTAATCTATTAATAATGTCACAGTACTGTAATGCACATATCTAATCAGTGGTGGGATTCAAGTAATTTAACAACCGGTTCTCTGCCCATATGATTTCTTCCAACAACCAGTTTGCCAAACCGCTCAGGAAGTTAACAACCGGTTCTCCCAAAGTGGTGCGAATTGGCTGAATCCCACCACTGTGTCTAATGTCTAAGAGCAAAGCTCACTCAGGTTGTAACAGGCTTCACATGGAATGGGATCCATTAGAAAAATATCACACTCTTCCCTTGAAACTCTGAAAATTGTGGTTTAGCTAGGGAATGGGATCCATTAGAAAAATATCACACTGAACGCAGTTCCTAAGAATTCTTGGGGGGAAATTACCATTAATTGCAATAAAAGAGCTATCAGGGTTTCCTTTCCGTAACCGACAGCATCTTAGCTTTGGAAGCAGGTTCTTTTTTGCACACACCTGCCTAGTTTTTCTCTTTGGCATTTTTTGAAGAGAACTTTGGCACCTGCAACTTTTCCAGTGATCTTCACCATCCTCTCTCTTCCTTTTATAGGGTACCTTCAAAACTAACTAAAGACATTTCACATACTCCTGTGGTATTCCTACGTCAATTGGGACAACATGAATGGATTTGTTGTCTCTTATGGCAATCTGATAAATTCAGAAGAACATCTGATCTCCCCAAATTATATAAACACCCCACATACACATAACAATAGACAAAAAAAATTATTAATACTGATTGTGTTAGGCCAGGGAAAAGCAGACATTAGATGGAGATCTTTCAATAGATCTGCTAGTGGATTGCAAACATTTCTGTACAACCAGTGGTTTAACCAAAGCACCACCAGAATATTTTCTACCAATGAAATTAGACTGCTGAATGAAGAAAGGATAGGAAGAGGAACTACATGTGAATATTCATTTCCCAAGGAATGAAATCCAAAAGACTATAATCTGATACCAAAAAAAAATATGCTTCAGCTCATTTACATATAAACAATATTTTTTTTAAAAAAAGGTGTATTTTGGTCCCACTTGTTCTATTAATATTTTGCTCCTGGCTATAAGTGCTAAATCAGAAAACTTTCTTACAATTATACTGGGATGCTAGTTTTTTTGGTCTTTTTTTAAAAAAAAGATGCTGTTCCCACCTTTATGATAGGTATTCTGCATTCCTAGAGCCAAATCGGTATAACAGAGATCCAGAGAGAGGATTCTGGCCAGTGGTGGGATTCAAATAATTTAACAACCGGTTCTCTGCCCTAATAACCAACTGGGTAGGCATGGCTTGGTGGTCATGTGATTGTGTGGGCGTGGCCAACTCAACGTCACTCACGTTGATGTGCGCTTCGCCTTAGCTGTTACAATGTAATAAGGGTTAACCAAGGAGGCAGTTTCTGTAAGGAGGGTAATAAAGATTAGGCTAGAAACAACACCAGAATGTTTCCTTCCTGCCTTCCTTACAGGATTAGCCCTGTAAATTGGGAAAAAAACAAAATATTTCTTCCAACAACCGGTACTCCGAACTGCTTAGAAAGTTAACAACTGGTTCTCCCGAATAGGTGCGAACTGGCTGAATCCCACCACTGATTCTGGACAAGTTTAAGAGAGTAAATGAATGTGGCTCCCCTACTCATCCCAATTATTGATTTCTAGCTGTCAGTATCATTTTATTAAAATCACCACTGAATTAAACAGAAACCAAGCATGCTAGCAAATAAATGATTAAGTCTAGATGATTAATGCTGTTGAATATTTCAAAAAGAGGGGTGATATAAATGAATCAATATTTTTAACCACTGTGAGTCTTTTTAGACTTTCTGAGAAGTAGCTATCCACCCTCTTTAACCTTCACTTTAGACCTGCCAGCATATTATACTCTTATTATCAGTCTACATTTCTAAGGAAAGGTGGTATAACTTAGTTAAAGTTAGTCTGAATATATACATATAGAAAACTGGACAGCCAACAAGCACTTCACCCTTAGGGCTCACGGCTTATTAGAAATTCCAGGTTGCACTGTTTTCACATGGACACCATCATTGTGCAACCAAGCAGCCTCAAGTCTTAAATGCCACCACCAAAGCGTTCTGCAATATAGCTGAAAGTGACTTGAACCATTGATCTCACCCACATTTGCACATTAATGCATCACTTTAGCAAAGTAATAAGCCATCCAGGCATCCAGAAACAAATTAATCCATGTCTTTTAAAAACAACAACAACCCTCATTTCATTTTATAAATAAGCAATTGAGAATTTTGCTCTAAGTGGCCACTTGAATAGCCCACTCCATAAATGGCATTCTCCGGAGAATAAGGCACAATATGATATGAATGCAGTTCTTTGTAATAAAGGGACTGAGAACGACATTCTTGTACCATAAACTTCAGCCGTTTTCTTGTATCCGAATA
This sequence comes from Ptyas mucosa, assembly GCA_012654045.1. Classification (NCBI taxonomy): domain Eukaryota; kingdom Metazoa; phylum Chordata; class Lepidosauria; order Squamata; family Colubridae; genus Ptyas; species Ptyas mucosa. Next base: position 75,617,642 of record WNWU01000001.1, read on the forward strand.
GGCAGTCCGACAGCATGAGTTTTCCTTAAGATACTCATAGCGTTCACGCTCAGTTTCCAGATGAATTTTCCGCAACAAGTTATTAATCAGGACTGAGCGGCGGAGATAGAGCTCAGGATCTTCAAGAAACTGAAGCTTCTGCAGAGACAGTTTCAAAATACAGGTCCGATCTTCAGGTAATATCAGGTGCTGAGCAAAAAGAAAAAGTGGGAATTGTCAAGGAGAGGAGAAAATACATGTAGCACAGAATAGACCTGCCAGAGCGGCACTGCAAAAATATAATTAACCACTAGATGGCACCAAAGAGACACCACAATGTTTAATGTTAAATTTACCATATTTTTCGGAGTATAAGATGCATCTACCTTTTTGGGTGAGGAAAAGAAGAAAAAGAAATCTCCCTCTGCAGAGGCCAAAGGGTGGGGGCTAGTGGGTGGGCAGGGCTACATTTGGTGTATAAGACGCACCTAAATTTTCACCCCCTTTTAGGGTGGGAAAAGGTACATCTTATACTCTGAATAATACAGTATATTTACCGACAAAGAAATAAAGGGAGACTAGTATAGATCTATTTCAAGCTATTTAGCTCTCATCAGATAACCATACCCTTTCTGGGATTTAGAATCCCAGAAGGGCATGGCTAGCTGATGAGAGCTAAATAGTTTGAAATAGATCTATACTAGTCTCCCTTTATTTCTTTGTCGGTAAATATGAATTTAACACAAAAGAAAGTTTGTCACGAAAGCGACTGTCTGCAAAGGCTCCTGAATTGGGGCTGAAAGGCAAAAGTGGAAGCCGTCCCATATGTGGGTAGACTAGGTTGTTCTGATTAAAAAAAAACACTTAACAATGTTTCATGTTTTCTGCCATCAAGTGATTCCAATTTTTGCAGCCCACACTTCTAACCCAGGGACAGAACCAAATTGGGGTCTTAGTCGATGTTGAAGAACAGCAAGATAACCAGATAGAAACGTCTATCATCCGAATCTATCATTATCCCTTGTGAAGGCAGGCGATGCTTCTCCCCTCCTTTGTTGCTTCCAAATGCCTCCATGATCTGTTCTGTAATGAACTGCTGAAATTCAACACTCCAATTTGCTGCTGGAATTTACTGGCATTGTTTGGCACCTATTTTTACCTCTTTTTAAAAGGATTATTATTTTAGAAAATATTGGGGTTTTTTGTTGTTTTTTGTTGTTGTTTTTTGAAACAAGTTTTATTTTAATTAAAAATAAAAAACAACATAAAAATATCATCCAACATAAAAATATCATCGGTTAAAATCATTTCGTGCTTACAATTTTCCAAATCTCATCATACAACAATTATTCTTTACTCGAACAGAAGATAGATATTTAAGCATTTCATTGAAATTTCATTTCATATATACTATCTCATCTCCATACTTTATTGTCAAACCATTGATAGAATATCTCCCATATCAAATAATATTGTTTATCTTCCTGTTCTCTTATTTCAAATGTCAATCTACTCATTTCAGCACAGTCCAACATTTTCTTAATAATTTCTTCATCGGTAATTATCTTCTCTCCTTTCCAATTTTTTGCAAATACAATTCTAGTTGCAAATACAATTCTGGAGAAAATATTGTTGATTAGACACTGAAAATATTTTATGGAGCTTGTGTGAAAAATTGGTAAGGGGGGTTGTAACTGCTTTCTTGTGTTTTTTTTTCTTATGTTATATTTTTCCATAATGTGGAAGGGTTGGAAGATGTTGCCCCTGTTTACTTAGCCACTACCACCAGCAGACTTGCAACTTCTGACAACCAAGAATACAAGTCCTTTCCCATGTTTTGGGCCACCGGCCTCATCCCAGGGTGGAGAGGGAAATTGCATAGCAGAGGGGGTGCACTATGAAAAAAGAAGCCCCAGGAGTTCCCAAAGAGCCTATGGGTTCAGCTGGGCATTGTGAACCAAGAGACTAGGTGAATGACTAGGTGGCTCAGTGGCTAAGACACTGAGCTTGTCGATCAGAAAGGTCAGCAGTTCGGTGGTTCAAATCCCTAGTACAGGTCTCTTGCGTGAGCAGGGGATTGGACTAGATGACCTCTAAGTTCCCTTCCAACTCTGTTACTGTTACTTCCAACTCTGTTACTGTTACTAAGACCTTGCAAGCTTCATTTACATAGGAGATCTTCATGGCCTCTTTTCCTCTTTTTTACCATCTCAAGATGGTTTTATTTCATCAGTCATTAGTTCTTCAAATATAAATCCAGTACAGCTACCATATACTGTATACTGTAAATGTAATTTATCTGTGTTGCAATTAAGAACAAATTCATGTTAAAATTGTTGCTTTTAACAGCTACCCATGCACTTCAAGTTAGGAAGGAAATGCAGCTATATTAATTTCATATTTGTGATATTAACCAAAATATACTCACTTTTGGAAAATACCCTGGGTAATCTTGATGTAAATCTTCTTCTTCTGCATATTTCCTCTTAAAGTAGGCTACTTTCGACGTTGTTAAGGTATTTGTCAATACTTGGCTTCAATATGCAAACAAGAAGAATTCATCGTTATTTTAGCAGCCCGACAACTTCATGACACTGTAGCATTTTACAATGACTTCCTTCAAATCACAAGCCATTTTGTTTGCATTGATTTGACTGTTAGAAGTGATTGGTTCTAATATTACGAGATTGTGTTAGGTGCAGGCAACCAGAACTATTTGCCAATATCCTCAAGCAATAATTTTTATTGTTTATACCTAAGGTATGTTACATGAATCTCACCAGGCTGCTTGCCTTCCCCTAGGAACGACTAGATCAGGGGTCAGCAACCCGCTGCTCTGGAGCCACATGTGGCTCTTTCATCCCTCTGCTGAGGTTCCCTGTCCCTGGTTGGCACTACAATTTTGAGAGGAGCTTCTGGTTAGTGGGGAAAGCATGGCGTGCCAGGAGACTCTATGGCAAGGGGTGGGTTTTCCAGTCAGCTCCACAATTGATAGGGCTTTTGGTTAGGACAGGTAGAGGAAAAAGGACACTGCACTAGGAGGAGACTCTATGGTGGGGGAACCAGACTTCCGGTCTGCTCCAGAATTGAACAGGGGGCTTCCGGTTAGGACCTTTGTGGCTCTTTGAAGGTTTAAGGTTGCTGACCCCTGGACTAGATAATGCTTCATGAATTTGGGGGGATGTCAACATATGCCATTTGAGACTGCACAACAACTTCAAACTAGTCCCTTGCTTAACCCCCCCCTCCAGACTAGCTGGCAATCCCCCAACAGCTTGAGATCTTTAAAATGCATACAATATATACATAACAATAAGGTTAAGAAAGTTCATTACAAGTTCATTAAAAAGGAAAGTATAGCACGGTGCTCAACTTTACATGTGGCCCCTAAGCAATTATTTGTATTTTGTTTTCACAGAAAAGGGAAATCTAAGGCCCTCAAAGGATTTCCAGGCCAATTAAAGACAGGCTATACTAATAGACATAGATAAACCCACAGATACTATTCAAGCAATCCAGCAGTTGATGTATAACAGGGTAGATCTCTCCCTTGTTCTTGGTGAAGGCAGGAATAGAGTTTTCCAAGTGACTGTTGGTTCTTTATACAGTCTCAGAGCAACAGGGGCTATAATTCACATGCTCTAAATCATTTATGAGCACTGCACCAAAACAACATCAGCTGCCCACGTACATTTGTATTTATACACTATCTGCTGAACCTCAGGCACTGAGGAAATTCTAAAGGTTCCCGCTTTTCATGGTACAAGTTTGTTGCTAAATCAGAGTGATGGGTTCATGAGCTGTTTGTCCTTAATACTTACTTTCTACTTTTAACAAAGCCTAACGGTGCATAATCAGATTGATTTCCATGTTGCTTAAAGTTTTCTAATACTTCAGCTTTAACCAAAAGTCAATTGCACTGTGCAATATGATCTTGGACAGAGGGTGCCATTCATAAAATTATAATAAATCATAAATTGACACCACAATGACATTGTGCACTTCTTTGTACTGGCATCATTTGTACAAAGATTAATGTATATGGGGGTCAAATCTACTGCCTCCCCTTCTTCCAATGATTGTCCATTATTATTTATTTTTTGCATGTGAAATGCAACCTTTATATACTTCAAAAACCTGCCTCTGTCATTCTAAGCCTGCACAGCTGTTGCAGCTTCACTTTCAATACTGTTTTTTCCCCATACAGAGATGTATTTTTGGAGTACTTTATATGCTCATCACAAGATGGCAGTGGTGCCACACTGGAAATCCAAGCAGTCCTCTCCCATGTTCAGCCCAAACGGATCAGCTAGTAAAAATTGTGCAGTCTGCTCATTCGGGGGGGGGGGGGGGGGGGGGGGGGGGGAGAGGGAATCTCTCTTCCCCAGTTTCCGCGTATTCTCCTTTGCCTTTCCTAAAGCCTTAAAGCTTTCCAGAAAGTTCGGCAATCCTTTAGTCTACTTGGATATTTTTTAGCTTTTTAAAAGAAAAATTGACCAATTAAATTTTACAACATGAATCTGACAGCCTCTTAGAAAATGACAGCTTGTTTTAAAATAAGTGCAAGTCTTTTGGGCCAAAAATGAATTCCCTTTATCACCCAGTGTCACTGTCAGCTGCATTTTAAAGACACCTGCAAAAAGAAGATAGTGTTTGTCTGTGGAGATTCTCAGTCATCCAGGTCATGGTTGTCCCAAAGGTGTTTTTTTTCAAGAGGCAATTGGAATTTCTGGTTTTTCTTTGAAGACGTTTCGCTTCTCATCCAAGAAGCTTCTTCAGCTTCTTGGATGAGAAGCGAAACGTCTTCAAAGAAAAAGCAGAAAGTCCAGTTGAAAAAAGCACCTTTGAGACAAGATAGTGTTTGGTTCTGAAATTATTGTAGCACTGAATATTTTAAGCTTCAGTGTTCACCTGATAAAGTTGACTTAAAGTAACTGGAAAAATAGCTACTTGATCTATTAATCTTTTAAGGAATTCACTATATTGCAATCATGACTGAAGGTTGTCTGAAGTTGTCTGAAAGCTGAATCATTGCAACTAGACTAATCGGACTAACCTTCAGACAACTTCAGGCAACCTTCGGACATCTCTGCCTGGATGATTGAAAATCTTCACCAACATATTGCAATCATGACTATTTTTTTCCTGGATTATTTAATAATAATAAATACTAAATCCAGGAATAGACATATTGAGAGAATCGCCACCATTATATTCTTATTTGTAATTTTTCTTGGAATGTGTACATATAGAAACATTTTCAGTTTCTGAACAGAAATTTCTAGTCAGCTGAAAAATGTTCCAACTGCTTTCTTGTAATCAGTTTCCAACTGCTAAATTCCTTTATATGGTAACAAATCTAAAATCCTGTCCTTGGTTATCTGACGAAAAAAGACATAAAAGAAGTTATGAACCAGAAGCAATGGTCAATTCCAAACATTTCTTGCAAATGGAAAGGGAAAGTTTGGAGCCAAAACTGAAAGTGATTTCTAAGAAGCAGACATGTTGACATTATGGAATATATATTCTTGGCAGCATGAATTCTTTACTTCATAACCCAAGTGAAGGTTAAATCTCATGGGTGTCCTTGCTATCTAATTAGTTGGCAATGATCCATCTGCATTTGCAGCGTTCCACTGGGGAAAAGCAAGGATGAAATTTCTCCTCTTATTTCAATAGCCTGGCCAGTCAGATTAATAAATCATCAAGACAAAATCATTGTTTCTCCAGCAGGGAAAATGGGTTAATTGCTTCTATATACATGAAACTGAGCATTCTCATGCTCATATGTACGTCTCTCACACATGCACATCAATATAATTATATTCATTTCTTAGATTGCACCTGACTGGATGTCAAATGTAGGGATTTCTCATGTCCAGAAGAACGTGGCACTTCTAATGTCAGCTGTGTAGATTGAAGATGGAATGTACATCAAACCTACCCACCATTAACAGAGGCTGGCCGTGAAGCATAGCCTGAAATCTCAGAAACATCAAAGGGTCCATTAAGTTCCTTCTTTAGTTTGATTGGAGACCAGAGAACTTAATACGAAGACCATAAACCAGAGGTCGTCAAACTTGGCAGCTTTAAGACTTGTGGATCCCTGAGTTGCACAGGGAACATTTAAAAATTCATGTGGAATTTTTAAAAATTGAGTGACCGCAGTCCAATGTTTCATTTGCAAATGCGCTCACCTTAAACTTAGACTTAGATTTAGAATAACTTTATTGTCACTAAGCTAGGTTGGGAGGATAAAGGCAGTGACAGAGAATAATCCATCTCCTTTGTCTTCTAGAAAATGGAGGCTTCCACCCATTATAGTAAACATTTTGACAATAGGTAAGCCCCTCCCCCATGCACCAAACTCCTGAGAGCACAAAAGACATGCTATCCACTTGCCAAACATGTCCATTTGGTTCCAAAGGATGGCCTATTTTGCCATGGGGTTCTGGAGAGCCAGAAAAGAGCAGTGACAGGGAGCCTGCTCTGGAAAACAAAAAACCTACTTGAACCAGGAAATTCCTGTTTATAGCTTCCTCACAAGGTTGGCCTCTCTAGGCTGGTATTTTCCCACTTTGATTAATAGTAACTTTAAACTGGTGTCAAACTGAAGGAAAGGAAGGACAATACAATCCTGATCACTGCTTAGAGGTGTTGTGGCAGGAAAACAGGCTCAAGACCTAAAGAAAGACAATAGTTGGGCTTTATATACCAAAGATTGCTCTCATTATGGGGATGGATGGTATATTTCTGGTTCATGATAGCTTCATAGCTACCCAGATATAAATGAATTCAATCATGGCTTTGGAAAATATTAATTGAACAACTGCATGGAAATGTATTTTTAACAGTATCAGGTGTTTCCTAAATGGTATAGTTCTATAGCCATTGTCCTTACACGGAAAAATTTACATTTTTGAACATGGTTCCCCCAAACAAACATTATATGTTATTGTGAACATTTTGTGCACATTCTGGATCCAAGAATTACACTGTAAAACCTGAAGGGCAATTGTATTCTAAGCTGCATATTAGCCCAGAATGTTTGAATCAGGTGAGTGGATTTACAAATGGGGACCAAAGGCCACAATTCTTTATACAGTTACCTGGGATTAAATCTCAGTGACAAGGTGAAGATAAGGACAGATGTAAAACATAGATATAAACATCCCTTCAGAAAGTTTTAATGATAAGCCCCTAAAACTTCTCTTCTTATTCAAGAGGTAAGTTTAAGTGCTCCTGTAAATTTAATTAATTATATCTTAAATTAAAAAGCCAGTTTGTGTAGTAATTCTTGTTATTGGACTAAAAATCCAGGTTCAAGTCCATCCTCAACCATAAAAAGAGCTGTTCATTCTCCTTCAACTCAACCTTATATGGAAGCTTATATGGAAATATAAAATACGTGAAGTGACATCTGTTCCTTAAACCTATATCTGTTGGTGAACTTGGAAATATCTGAGCTCTTAAGCAGGCAGAATATATCTATGGGACATTTTACTATTGCTTTAAAATGGTGTGCATCGTTCTAGTGGCCCAATCTACAAAATGACTGCTGCTCCATCTAGATCAGGGCTGTCAAACTCCCAGCCTATGGACCAGATGTATCACACACTGGCCAAGCCCACGCCCAGTTTAGCGAAGGGGAGGGGGAAATCCTAATACATCATGTGATGCTGCCATGACGACATGAGTTTGACACCCCTGATCTAGATCAACACTATCCATAGAAGCTAGCAAAAAGCTTTCTAGGATTTTCCAGGCAAGGATAGAACTGTCAAGAATTTGGTCTGGAACCTCCTGTCAATGAGCCTCAATGTCTCTCTATAACAGTCCCATTGCAATTGCTATAAAACTTTATATCCTATCAGATTTACTCATCTCTCTAGATTTGCCCATTTTGTCTGTTTTAATCCAGCTTCCCAGAAGAACAATTTCATTCACTGCCGTTGTTGTTGTTCTAAAGCACTGTCACTAAAAATGTAGATGCTCGTTTGTAAAGGATTACATATATTTTTAATGAGGAATCCTATATGTCACTGTTGAATCATGAGAGCTATATAGCATTCTGTCTTCTGTATAGCAGGTAGAAATAACAAGATGAGGATGTGTTGTGAATGATAAGAGCATCAAAGATTTGGTTGGGTGTCATTTTCTGCTGGAGATTTTCTGGAGAAGATAAACTATCTGGTGATATACAACTCATCATTTTTTCAAAAAGAAATCACTTTATTTTCATTTCAATTTGGCAATTTTCTGCCAGATTTTTATGGATTAATAAATCAGTTGAAACGGTCATTGTCCCTTATAGTTCCATTTTCTAACATACAGAGCCTCATAAGAATCAGTGTTTTGTAGTGATTCAGGTGCTGGACTAGAAATGGAGAAACTCAGGTGGTAGTCTTCCCTTGAGACAGAAACCAGATGGCTGATTTTGGGCCAACGCTCTCTCTCAGCCCTCATCTGGGAAGTTAAAATAGATTTATCTACTACCTAGATAAATGCTGACAGCACTTTGAAATCCTGCCTGATGGAATGAGCTCCCATCAATTTGTCCCAACTTGCCAACCTAGCAATTTGAAAGAATGCAAAGGCAAGTAGATAAATAGGTATCACTTCAATAGGAAAATAACAGGGACATGAAAGGAGCCCCCTCCGGCATCCCCTGAACAATGGTGATGTCATCAACTAATCCTATCAACCCGTAAGCTCCTTGGTAGATGCTTCCAACATGAAGTAGTAGTAGTCTACTAATTAGGACTGCACCGGCATTATAGATCAGGGGTGGGTTCTAAAAATTTTTACTATCGGTTCTGTGGGCGTGGCTTATTTTGTGGACATGATTTGATGGTCATGTGACAATTCCTTAGGATTTAGCAAAGGTACTGGTCTACCAGGCTTTTAACTGCTTGCAGAGCTGTACCGATCTAGCCATTTGTTTTAGGAGCGTTCCGGTCTACCTATTTGTTTTTGGAGCACACTGGTCTACCACCACACTGCCTTTTACTGCTGATCAGCTGTAGGGCGGCCCTTTGAAGTGTCACAACAAGAGTTTAAACAGGTTTTTTCCTTCTAGTTATCAGCTGGAACTCGGGAGGCAGTGAATAGATTGGGGGCAGGGCCAGCCAGAGGTGGTATTTACCGGTTCTCCGAACTACTCAAAATTTCCACTACCAGTTCTCAAGAACCAGGGAGAAACGGTAGCAACCCACCACTGTTATAGATGTATATGAGTCTTTTAAAATGATACGTTTCCTTTCCTTTTTTCCTTGGCATATAATGTTTCATGTTTCTATAATCTGTACATATATCTACCACAAATGTATCCAACTTTCAGTAATGCAGCTTTTTTGTGTTAAACAACACAAGAAAAACTACTGGCCAGATTTCGTATGTTATCAGTGTTTATGCTTCTGTACAGTCCAACAGGATTGAAATGCCATATTTTGCTCCCAAAATTCTGTGGTACCATTCTTCTGGAATATTAAGGATTATGTAATTATGGAGAATGCTTTCAGCTACTTCATAGATGCCACATAAGTTTCATGAGTTGTACTGATTGGTTCCAAAGCACTGTAACATATACAGATGCAATCAAAAGTTAACTCAAAATCATGAAGGATAATTTAGTTTATTATTGTCGCATTGAAGTTTTGCGATGTGATGAAGCCACCAGAGTGTCTTATATGGAACTGTTCAACCTTCTCAAACCATGTGCTTAGATATTAGTCTTGAACTATGTTATGGCCCTAAAGCTGAGCAGAAAAAGAAGGCTAGGATAGTGGAGTTGAGGTAGACAACAAGTCAGTTGGATCTAATAAAGTGACCAGTTGGGTTTCTTCAAAATAGATAGCAAAATGGATAAACATTTGCAAGGAATGCTTCAATTTGGACCCTTGCATTTAATAGAAAGTTATACCTGATGATATAATTGGCATCCTCTGTTCTATACTTCTATGAGAATCAAGCATGAAGCCAAAAAAGTAGAGAGGTTCTCTGGTTCTCTCTAAACTTAGACTAAGAATTCAGCCCAGAATCAACAGATTTAAAGGAACATGAAAGACATGTTCTCCTGGAGTTTTTCTGGAGCACCAAGTGAGGAACTCCAGCACCACAGTCCAATGCAGACTAACCATGAGTTCTATGAAACACAATATAGAACTATCTTCCCCTATCTGATGCTTTGTATATTTCTAATCACAATTTACATCTTCTCTAACCAGAAAAATTAGTGATCAGAAAATGCAATACAACACATCTGGAGAGAATCTGGCTGGAGAAGGCTGTTGTAAGGAGTAAAACATCCAATTGCTGATGCCAGTATCTTGAAATTGAAGTTCCAGACTCCTTCAGAGACTTAAAATGCCTGTGCTTTGTTGTTTCTCACTTTAATTAAACCCAAGCAATATGTTGTACCTTGTCGTGCCAAATCAATCCACAAAGTGACTTCTTGCTGTGCTTTCAGTGGTTCTAATGAGTTTCTGTCTTCGGAAAGGCTTAGCTAGCATCGCTTCCCACACAGTTCTGCTGAACAAACACCTGTTAAAATGAATCAAGGGAGGAGGAAGAGAGGAAAGAGGGAAAGGTAAGTGAGAGAAAGAAGCGTATACAAGCACCCCAAAGCAAACTTTTTTGGGAGTGGTGGAATATCCTGAAAGTATTTTGCTATCCTAGACCTTGCTTACTGCTTACTTGCGTACTAGGAAATGGGAAAAGGTCATATCAGGGGTGAAATCCTGCAGGTTCTGACAGGTTCTAGAGAACCGGTAGAAGAAATTTTGAGCAGTTCAGAGAACCGATAGCGGAAATTTTGAGTAGTTTGGAGAACCGGCAAATACCACCTCTGGCTGGTCCCAGAGTGAGGTGGGAATGGAGATTTGCAACATCCTTCCCCCAGGAGTGGGGAGGGAATGGGGATTTTGCAGTATCCTTCCCCTGCCACGCCCACCAAGCCATGCCATGCCCACCAAGCCATGCCCACAGAACCAGTAGTAGAAAAAAATTGGATTTCTGGGTCATATCCAAGGTTATTGATGATACCTCCAAGAGAAGACAAATCATGTTGATCAGTGATAGATCAGTAAATGGAAGCAAGGCAAAACTATAAATCAGATATCCTTGACTGTAAGTAGCATTTTTTTTTTTAGTTTGTTAGGCTATTGATGACAACCAGTATTGAAAGTATTTAAAATTAAATACTTTATTATTTTTTTTAAAGGAAAAATTATTGAATTGCAAGCTCGGCCTTGTGGTTTATTTTTGGGTCAGTTCTGTTGACATATTTGAGATACATTTGACCATTGCAAGAGAAATGATTCGGATAGAAAGTATATCTTGAGAGGTTTCTGATCCATCTAACTTATAAGAGGGGAAGGCTACAGTAGAGCTTAGTGCTTTTGCTTTGTGGGCAGGAAGTCAGTGTTGTCCATATTTAATTGTATCAGTCTATTCTGTTTAATTTCTGTAATAAAACGAACCATATGAAAATTCATTGTTGTGGCTGCCCTCAAGAATGAATAAGTTACTAAACTAGAATTATAACTTTATTAACCTACAAAGAGGGATTTTTTTTTGTCTCAGAAATGTTGTAGCTCTCTTCATAAGCTTCATGCAGTCCTTTGTCTTAGGACATCAACAAGATCAGTCTTTTAGCCCAGTTACATCTTCATATACCAAGGTAGGCCTCTCTGAGATGGAAGCTTTAAAACTCAAGGGCCACCTATTCAGGCGTCCGACACTTTTTTTTTCTTTGCTGTCCTGAAAGACATGTCACTTCAGGCTTCTTTATTTTATTTTACCTATTTGTATACCATCCACTTCAAACTGGCTCTTAGCAGTTTATAGTTAAAATACATAAACATTGATAAAGCAGCTTCATAAATTTCCCAAAGGCTCTAAAAAACCTGGGTAAAATGTCAAATGGTAACAAGGAAGTTGCTGGTTTCAAGGACAATGCAATTCCCTTTCAAAAAGAAGACAAAATTTACTATTGATTTAAACAAATCCTGTGCTTAAGACCAAGGACATAAGCTTATGCTTCTTATTCTACTCTTCTTATTTCACTTATTCTAACCAACCTCTCTTATTGAAACATTTATTGCTCATCAAATGCTCAAATAGCCTTTCCTTCAAAGAAACTCAAGATGGATGGGTGGATGGATGGATGGATGGATGGCACCTTCAGCTGATCTTGGTGCTCCAGCTGATCTTTGGTGCTCCATGACACCAAAGATTGCAATCAGCAATGCCCATTCTGAATTTTTCCTGGACAGGAGAGTTAATACAGATTAGAGTGGAGGGAAAAAAATTGATTAGTTTGCTTTTGAATATGTATCTCATAACATATTTTCAGATTGATACAGAAATGAAAAATTAGTTATTCAAAACTGGTACGTTGGGGTATTTTTTCAAAGCACTTTGCAATTTAAAAAATAAAGCTTTGTACATTGGGCAAATATTTAGGGAAATGTGTATTCTAATGCAGACAAACTAGTGCAAATTTTTAACCAAAATGTTTAGTTTTTGCAAACCAAACTTGATAAATTATACAAAGACAAGAAAGAAGTTCTACCACCTCATCCAATTGCAACCAACATCATAAACACCAGGTCAAGATTGAGACACAAGCTGTTCACTTCCTCTTGGGAACAGCCACACTAGAATTATTTTCTAAGCAGTTTTCTTAATGCTTCCTAAATCTTAATTTCAGGCAGCATGTGATAGCAAACTCCCCACCACTACCATAGGCACATTGTTCTGAGCAGGGTCATTTATGGGGGAGAAGAGGGAAGTGGTGTGCAAAATTAGAAAAGGTAGCTGCAACCATACAATTAATGCATCCATATTGATTTTTATATACTCCATCACCCCAACAGATGGCCCAGCATCTGAAACTCTTGAAAAGTAATGCTGGTCAGCAAATAATCCCTTTCTAGATAGACCAACACCTCACAGGCATAAAATAGACACACAGATTTCTAACTTTTTTGATAATAAAAGAACATTTTTGTGCATCGGAATTCTCCCAAGTTTCCATAGTCAAGGATTCTTCCCTGCCTATTCTAGGAGCAGTCCCCAATTTTTTGGCACCAGGGAGCAGTTTCATAAAAGACAATTTTTCCATGGATTGTGGGGAGGGGGAAGAGGAGCATGAATCTAGATCCCTCACATGAGCAGTTTACAGTAGGGTTCGCACTCCTACGAGAATCTAATGCCTGATGAGATGATGTGAGCTGAGGCAATGACTCTAGCAGTGGGGAGCAGCAGCAAATACAAATGAAGCTTTACTTGCTCACCTGCCACTCATTTCCAGCTGTGCAGCCATGTTCCTAACAGGCCACGGATCAATACCAGTCCACGGCCCAGGGATTGGGAATTGGGGACTTCTGTATTCTAGGATCTTGTTCATATTTTGCAATAGATTGCTATGCACCATTTCTGGCATGTTTCTAAAATCATTCCTATTTCTATAGCCATGGCTTTTGCAGTTCATTAGCAACATCTGTTCTGGTCTCAGATTAAGCAAAAGGCTTTTGGAGTGGAAGTAAAGGAAAGGATTGTCAATCCAGGATTCATGATTCCAAGCTAGCAAACAGTCTCAGCCAGTGTGGAGCAGCTGCACTTGCTTTCCCCCCTCTCCCCATTGCCTTCCTGTTCATAACATCCACCCTATTTACAATGCACCACATCTGATCAATGGCAGCTGGTTGGGAGATTGGTTTACAAATCTAGGCAGAGAATGATCAGGAAGGGCAATCACTGATATCACAGTTTATGCTAAAGGACATTAAAAGATATGAGTATAGCCCAGCTCTGAAGCCAGGAAGTTGAGTTCAGGGGGATCCAGAGGTTTCCCAGGTTGCTCAGGCAAGACACAGAAAAATGCAGCTTCTTCAGGTAGTGGAAATTTCAGCCATCTAGCTAAAGCTTGATGGTCTGCTTCTCACCTTTAAAAAAAATATAGCCTTTGCTGGGTAGTTTTGACACTGTTCTGATTATGATCTGGGAATTAAAGTCAAGGCATGGATTGCATGTTTATGCAAGAAAAGCTTCTTGACTTGAAACATGCAAATCATAAAGTCATTAAAATTTAGCTTGCTCAGGACCCCCTGAAAAACCAGCAGTCATAGGTTTAAGTTTTGAATTTTTAAAAGGTACTTTTAAACCTCTCCACAAAAGGCAATATGGACTGAAAATGAAGTCTGGCGTGCCAAACATGAAAACTAAAGGAGCTAAGGCCATGCACAAAAGGGAGAGAGAATTAAATCAGTGTGATGAATAGGATATTTCTTAAGGATGAATAGGATGTTTTATGACATGTCTACAGCCAAAGAGGTGCTTCAAAAATCTGAAGAGCTAAGAGAATGGAAAGTAGGGGTGTAGGGTGTCGATAAACTTATGATCGATGGGTTTCATTTGGTACGAGCCACAATCTGTGCTCAATGCTTCTGAAGTGATTACTTGCTCTTTTTATTCTAGTTATCCTTTTTCAGGGCTAGTCATTTTTTGGCTTGGGGTTTGGATTCAGTTCCTTGGCTTCAGCCACAAAGGGTAGTTCATTCTCTTGAAGAACTTTTCAGGGGAACAAAGCCATGGCTGTGCTCTAGTCCTGAAGAGGGCAGCTCTGAGAATGAATGAGGAAAGATTTGCCAAATCAATAGGCTCATGAACTCTTCAACCTGAAACCTATTGATTGAGAAGTAACTCCCATTGATTTTAATAGCACCACTTAAATGAGGTTAGGAGATCAGTAAGCAGGAAAATGTTCCCTATACATAATTAATATAAATTGCAAAGAGCCTTGGATGTGACATCACAATCTATCATCTGGAGACTTGGAAAAGTCTATGAAACCCTTCCAAAGTGATTAACACATATTTAATACTGTGAAGCCCCTTATATTTTTAGGAGATGTTCTGGTCTTCTCGTTAACGCTCCAAGATATGGTATGGTCCAATGGCACTTTGCCAGATGCATTAGACCAACGTTTCTCCTAATCCACCCACCCATCACCACTGCTTGCAATAATGGTCTGCCGCTTGTCTACAGCAAATTGTCTTGTTATTGTCCCTGCAGCTAATATTGGGAGGAATCTTGCCTCCATAGGCAAATTCTCATTGTATTACCCCATCCTAGAGCTGTTGATAGAGTCGATTGAATAGCTTTATGCATCCATGCTGATGCTATGCAAAAAAATAAATAAATCCCAAACTCATAATGTATTCACTCTCAACATGTGTTTACCTCCCAGCACAGTTTGATTGTTTTAAGTGCACAATCACAATACACAGCAAAGTTGCTTGTTCTTTATGGTTGGTAGTCAACATGAATTTCCTTCCAAACTGACCCCTAAGGTTATTCAATAAACCTTGACAGGGCATGCTGGATAGTCTCCTACTATTTCTGAATGTGTTGACTGTTCAAAGGAAACTTAATTATTCTGGCCAGAATGTGGACCAAATGAGTATGTGGGCAGCACATTTTCACATTCTAAATTCTTCTATCCATTGCTTCTTGGAAGGGAGAGGGTTGAATCCAGGTGTTATTTCCCTATCCTTGCTATTGGAATACTAGATTCCAGCTTTAAAGAAATGCATTGAGCTGGCAAATCAGCTTAGAGAAAAACCATTCAGCACCTAATTTTGCATGCAGCTGGTCATTCATGCAGCTGTGTTCCTAGCGGATCAGACCAAAATCTTCATTCTGAATACAATATAGTATTTTTAATTCACTGTTTGAAATTGAATAAGGGAGCCTAGTTGATATTAAAGTCTTCTGGATTAGACTTCTTTCCTATCTTCTGTAGCATTTGGTTGACTTTGATGGTTCGTTTGCAGTGGGAATTAGACTATCTGACACAAGACATGGAATCCTTCTCGGTTTCTGACAGCTTGTGAAAGTTCACATTTGATTCCTGCCACAATTAAGAGTGAAGCACTCTGAGCTTGAATTTCAAATACAGTAAACATTTAATAGAATGGTAGCATTCAGAATTTTGCTGGGATATTGTTACATGCTATATATTTTGCAGTCTCAGGTATTGGTTCTTTAATTTTTATTTCACCCCATCAAAGCCTTAAACTGAATGCTTGTATATAATATTTCACATGGATATGTATGTTTAGTTTATTTTTATGCCATTCTTAGCCAGGAATTCTAGGATTTGGAATCCCCCACACATCTGCAGGGCATCAGGTTAGTTAAGGATGTCATAATCTTTAAAACAACCGTTTGAAGCAAGTCAAGATTGTTGCTTGCTGCAGTCGGTGCTACGGAGTGATGGTTTGCATACCAGGTTCAATGCCAAGAAAGACCCCTTAGTTCAGATTTCCCCAATGAAGTATTGGAACTACAATATCCAAAATCCCCAACCAACCCACCGTGGCAGATGGGAAATCTGGGAATTGTAGACTTGACCCATCTGAGGACGCTACTTGGCAAAGATTCCCTTAATTCAATAGTCAACAGGCACTAAACCAGGAGTAGTTATATTGTGGACAGAGTGCCCTTTTCTAATCCTTAGGAGTCCTTCTCATCCTATCCCCTGAAAAACTGTGGCATAATTTCCTTCCATTTTATTGGGAAACAATTGACAAGTATAATGTAAGCCCTAGATACAGGAAAGAGAGAGGTGGGGAGGGAGGGAGGGAGGGAGGGAGGGAGGGAGGGAGAGAGAGGGGGAGAGAGAGAGAGGAAGGAAGGAAGAGGGAGAGGGAGAGGGAGAGGGAGAGAGGGAGAGAGAGAGAGAGAGATTGCCATCACCACCATGAGCCAAGACCCACTCCTGTATGTAATGCAGATTCCTCTAAAATGTGACTCTCAGCTTTCCCCCAAATGATAGATGTGGACTTTAATCACAAAAAGGTATCCCACTAAGGTATGCAAATTATTTCTCTTGTCTATGTAGATAGATAGAAGATAGAGTTATCTGGATATCGATTGTATGATTTAAATGAACCGGCATGGAAGAAGCTTAGTTGCCAGTATGGAACCTATAAAGAGGCAATTAAAATATTCTACTAAAATGCTTCTTGAGAGCTAAATTTAAAACATGATGTCACTGTGATTACATTTATTGGCATGGACCATGAAAATAAGAGTGTTACAAAGTTCTAAAAACTTACAGCATTTCCTATATAGCTAAGTCCTAGGTAGGACATCCTCTTTAAACAATGTCAGGGAAATTTGTCCTGATATTGAGAGAATATATGTGCCAATACGATGTTTCATGTTGGCATGTATGTTTCATATGTTGCCTGATCTTACAGGCAGGCTATTTCTCATACATGCCAGAACCTTATGATGGTTATTTTTCAGAAAGTCCCACCCTAGAATTCTCCAATGTGGTGCCCTCCAGACATACTGGATTCACATTCCCCATCATAGCCTGACTAGGTGGCTCAGTGGCTAAGACACTGAGCTTGTCAATCAGAAAGCTTGTTTGAATGCCTAGTACAGGTCTCCTGTGTGAGCAGGGGGTTGGACCAGATGACCTCCAAGGTCCCTTCCAACTCTGTTACTGTTACTGAATGTGTTTGCTGTATTTTCTCAGAAATCTTTTTTAAGGGGTGTGCATAAGTGCACCAGCATGCCTACCGTCCCTGTCCTAATGCTTTCTTTTATTCGTATTCTTTTCATGTATTTATAATTATGTTTACCCTTGTATCTGTCATAAAATATATGCTTGGCGAAATAAATAAATAAAAATAAAATAAATAGCCCAGGGATCATGAGAGAAGTTGTCTGATATATCTGGAGGTTACTAGGTTGAGGAAGAACGTGGCTTGATTCCCCAATACCACCGCCACACAAACACACACAAAAAGTCAGTGTGAAAGAAATATTGAAACCAATTTTTTCTCTCTCTCTCTCCCTGTATGGCTGCATCTCTGTTAAGGGCAGAAGCAGGAGCAGAGAGGTGGTTTCCTGCAAGCCATCAAATGAACACTTGACAGCAACAAGTGTTGCTGTCTTGAATTAAAAGAACAGCAGCGTGAAGAACTTCTCAGAAGGATGCTAATCTATCATGCAGGAAAGAGGGACAGGAGGGAGAGAGGCCATTCTACCTGAGAGCCTTCCTGTAAAGAGACTGGGGGGTTCTAGGAGCTTAGGTGTTAATTGGATGGATAAAATATCTTTTCCAGGGGGGAAAAGGAAACGTGGCTGGGGCGTAACAAGAGCGCCTTCGGGCAAGCAAAATGTCCCGGCAGATAACCCTCATCGCTTTAGGAATAGACACAAACCCACCGCTCCCCAAGACACGCGCGCACACACAGAGAGAAATCTCCGCTGCCAAAGAAAAAAAGCTCTGAAACGTTGAAAGGCCCATCATCGGAGTAGCTTCGTTTCTGCCGTTTGTCTTCTCAGGGGTAATTGGGGAGGGGGAGGCACCGTTGTCTTGCCTCTCTCGTGCCGTGATCAGTTTGTACCCACGGACACCCTCGTCGCGGAACTATTCGGCGAAGGCTGAGGGGTAACTTGGTGTATGCTCAGAAACCGGTTACATTGCGCGGGGCTCAGCCTTGGAGGATGCCCGGCGTTCGAAGCGCACAGCTTCCACGCCTTTCCGCCCCTCTGCTGCTCAGAGCATCTCTAAAAACGCGGAAGGCGACGCGGGCTGCGGGAGGATGCGGTGCCCTGCCCTGCCTGGCTCAGTTCTGCTTACCTTCCCAACGCTGCACATGTCCCAGGGGAAGGCTGATGCGAGGGCTCGGTTGATCTCTTCCCGCTCCCGTCGGCCAGCTTTCTGCGGATCCCTGCGGTCACTGGCGAGCTCATCGCCTCCTCTCTTCAGCAAGCAGAGAGGCGGGCGTCCAGATGTTCCCTTCCTTCCCGGATTGGTCCAGAGGGAAAAGATGTTAGCTTGTTGCTAGGCGCGTTGCTAAGAGCCGGTGACGCTCTTTTCAGCATCTCCAGAGCGGCTCCAGAGGCCGCTCGGCATGTCCTGAGGAAAAGTGGAAGTGGAAAGAGGTGAGGGCTTTTGGGGGAGTAGGAAGGAGCAGGGAACCCGGCGAGGAGGTGGATGAGCACCAGGGCAGGCAAGGGGAGAGTGGTTAGGTTGGGGACAAGTGGTGGCCCAGCAAATCAACAGGGCTGTCTTCTGTGTTTATTTTCGATATTCCCTGCACTTGAAACATAGATAAATCCACCTGAAGAATTGCTCAGGGAGCAGCTGATGAAACTGTCTGCAAAAAGATGCAGATTGTGCCCACCCAGGGAAGATTGACTGACAGAGTGACTATGGATTATGCAACCGCATCTCAAAAGGGGAAGCCATTTCTGAGTAAGGTGCCTAGCGCAGTCCAAATTAGGATGTCATCAGTCTTTGCTGCAGGGAAGGACATGCATGCAGAGGCTGGTTCCAGATCAATGCAACTGTAGAAGCCGCAAATATGTACAGCCATATATAAATTATGTAAATTCAAGAATCTGTTATAGCAGGAAATCACATTTTTTTCCCCTAAAGAATGCTTCTCAGCCTCTGTTTAAAGACAAAACCAGTATGTAATTGATACGGTACACGGTTCAATACTAGCTAGAAATTTCCAATACAAGCTTAGCAAGAATTCCAGCCAGACTTATCAAGGACATTTCCTTGTTTGAGGTGATGGGTTTTTTTAAAAAATTTATTTATTTATTTATTTCCAATTTATATACCGCCCTTCTCCCTGAGGACTCAGGGCGGTGTAAGCCAGAAATAAAAACATGAAATACAAATATTAAAAGCAATTAAAATTTATATGAATTTGGCCCCAAAATTTAAAACTAACAAACCAATTAAAATATTTAAAATTTCTTCTTAAGCCAGCCTGGCTTGTTGGAAAAAATGTGTTTTGAGGGCACGGCGGAAGGCACTGAGGTCATGAATTCTCCTTATCTCTGGGGGCAGCTGGTTCCAGAGGGCAGGTACCCCCACAGAGAAGGCTCTCCCCCTGGGGGTCACCAGCCTACATTGTTTGGCTGATGGCACCCTGAGGAGGCCCTCTCTGTGGGAGCGTACAGATCAATGGGAGGTCATCGGTAGCAGCAGGCGGTCTCGGAGATAGCTAGGCCCTATGCCTGCTTGGTTCCCCCAAGCAGGCAAGTCAAGATTCAAAACTGTTCTGCTCTATTCTAGCTTTTGCTATTTTATAGTTTAAATTAAAGGTGCTCCCCCTTCCCTGGTACTTCCTGGGCTTTGTCTTCAAGAGAGAAGGAACAATTCTTGATTAAACAGGAGGGCCATGCACCCTGAATATAAGAAGGGCACTTGAATGCTGAATGGCTCCTCAGCTCCACTGGTTCTGCTGATCCAGGAACTGACTGATGGAACGAAAGAAATATGAACAGATTTTCTATGATGGGTATGTATGACATTGCCTGTCAGGATAATCCTGGAGTCCCAAACGGATGGCTAGGAGCAACAGTGAGATTGTAAATACTTCACTAGCCACCCATCTGGATCCCTGACCCATTTGAATTTTTCAATTAAAAAGAAAAAACTAAAAAGAGGTTTTCAATTTAAAAGGGGAAAAAGACACCGCCAGTATTATGTTTACTGCAAAGCAGAGTGCATCATTATTTTTATTTCTAAGATCATCCCTAACTCCAGTTGGATCTCTCCCTGGCTTAAAAATCTGCATCTACAGCTAACACTCAGGTATGTTTGCCACAATACATTATTTGTGATGCTGCCTTTATCACTAATGCCTAAATGTCAAATCAAACAGAATTCAGCAACCAGGCTGGTCTTCAGAGAAAATCAGCGTCCACATTACACTTAAAGCAATGGTGGGATTCAAGTAATTTAACAACCGGTTCTCTGCCCTAACAAACCAGTTTGCCAAACTGCTCAGAAAGTTAACAACTGGTTCTCCCGAAGTGGTGCGAACTGGTTGAATCCCACCACTGCACTTAAGCCAGAAGCATTCACAAGCCATTTTTTTCTGGGTGAAATACAGAAGGCTTGTAATTACTTTTCTCTTTTTCCGCCCTCCCCCCCAGAAAATTTTTTATTTTTATTTCTTATACACATAATGTAAATGTACACTCTCTTATACGTAATTGGCCATACCAATACATATTATTCTTAAAGAAAACATAAAAGTAAGGCATTTTAATTACATTCGGGGTTGCTCTTCTATCCTTTCTTTTCCCTCATTTCACAACAAACCTACTTCTCCTTCTTCTTTCTTTCCCTTCCCTCCCTCCTCTCCTCTCCTACTTTCTCCCTCCTCCACTCCTTTCTCTTTTCTACTTCCCCTTCCTTTCCCCCACTCCTCCCCTCTTTTCCCCCTTTCTCACCTTCTCTCCTACTCCAGGCTGGTAATTACTTTTAAAGCTTACAGCTAGAGCCCAGTTTATGAGAGAAAAGTTCCCATTATCTACAATTCCTCTCCTGCCCCCACCTCCACTCCAGGTCATCAAGAAGAATTGATGATCCAACTTTTGCACGCTCATATATAGTGGTTGGAAAGTCAAGACTTCTCTTGAACACGCTCCCCTTTTTTTGGAGGGGAGGGACAAGTATTCTCAATTAAGTTGAAATTTTTAACAAGGTCCTAAAACACAAGCAGATTTTTAATGGCTGGTTGAAATTGTTTTTAAATATTTCATAATTGTATTTTGCATTTGCCAAATAGTAGTAGTAGTACTAGTACTAGTAGCATGTTCCTTGGGGGTATGTTATGAGGCTCTTCCTGGATTCACAGCTCAGGAAGGAAGTGGTAACTGTAATCAGGAAGGCCTTATCTGGTTCACCATGGAGCTGCCTTTGAAGACTATACAGAAGCTTCAGCTGATCCAGAATACAGCCCTCAGTATGCTTTTACCATCTTGAGTTACTTATAAAATTGTATAAGGTGAGATAAAAATCGAATAAATAAAATACCTCTACTTTGCAAGACGTACTGCTTGGCAGTTTGCTTGTAGATGTGATTTGTGGTGTTCAATACCATCTATAAACCATAGGGTTTGGCCACTTGAGGGATTGTCTATCTCCTAAAATATTTACATGACCAATTCTGTATGACAAGGCTGGCACACTCAAACAGGGCCATCCATCCAGGCCCTGGAAATGCAATTTCTCTGTCTTAGTCCCTGCCTTCTGGAATCAGGTTCCCTCCAAGATCCAAATATCCCCCCAACCAGCTGCCAACAGCTTTAACAGCAATTCCCAATGGAAAGCCAAATGGGTCACTGAATGCCCAGTTATAGGAAGACATATAAATAACGCCACAAAAAAGGGTGCCAGCCTTTGACTTACTACATCAGCAATAGACAATCCTGAAGAGGATTCACGTCTCATATGGCATCTGCTGGGACTCTATATAAATGGTGCAGAGAATCCTCCCCTCAGTGTGACTGTGGGATCCCATATCAA
>WNWU01000001.1:75639993-75654293 GCA_012654045.1 Ptyas mucosa
AAAAAAAAGCCTCTGATGATCACGCAGCTCAGCTGGGATCATCAGAGGATTTTCAAAGCATTTTTTTCTGCAACCTCTTGGCCGAAGAGGTGGTAAAAAAAATGCTTTGAAAAGTCTCTGACGTTCCCAGCTGAGTTCCCTGATCAGCAGAGAGGCATTTTTTAAAAAGCCTCTCTGACGATCCCAGCCGAGTTCCTGATCGGCAGAGGCTTTTCAAAACATTAGAAAAAATGCTTTGAAAAGTTTTGGTTTTTTTAAAGTTGGCCACTCCTACCCATTCACATTACCCACCACCACCAAGCCACACCCACAGAACCGGTAGTAACAGATTTTACATTTCACCCCTGCCTCACCTGTACGTGTTGCCAGCATATTCAGTCATTACATGGTGACTATGACTGATCTCATGCTGCCATGCAAAAAGCATCATCCTGACCCCAAACTCTCTCCCCACCTCCCTATCTGTAAACTCATTGTTATCTGCTACAATGGTAAAATGCATGCTGTGCAGGTAGAAAATCCCAGATTTAGTCTCCAGCATTTCCAAATAATGGTCAATCAGAAATCATGAAAAGCCATTATTAGTACAGTATAGTTAAAGAACAATGTATTAAATGAGCCGCATTTCTGAGCCGGTATGAAGAGCTTCTTATTATATTCCCACTGAGAATGATTGCAACTCAGTGGTAGAACAAAGGCTTTGCATATGACAGATCTTCAGCTTCAATCCTTGGTATTTTCAAGATCCTTTCCAACTCTGTTATTCTGTTAAGGGTCACCCTGGAGTTCTTGGAGCAGCTCCTTTAACTGTGCACATCAACCATTTCTCGGGGGGCCATCAAAAGTTGTCACCTATCAAAATAGGACAGTGTACTTGCAAGACTACCTCCTACCGGCTTCCCATCACCCAGTGCGCTTACATAGGACTGCCCTCCTCTGGGTCCCATCGGCCAGACAGTGTTGGCTGGCGGCCCCCAGGATGAGAGCATTCTCTGTGGTTGCTCCGACCCTCTGGAATGTTTACCCACTGGCCTCCGGATGGCCCCCGACCTCCGCACCTTCCGTGCTGACCTAAAGACATGGCTCTTTCAGCAAATTCCCTGATCTGCCGTGCATTTTAATTTGGGGGATTTGGGGTTTTTAAATCGGATTTTAACATTTTAATTCTATTTATTGTTGGGTTGTTTTATTCTGTGAGCTGCCCCGAGTCCCTCGGGAGAAGGGCGGCATATAAATATGACAATAAATAAATAAATAAATGAAATGTAGATAAGGGACAATGTTATCAAAAAAAAACATGAGGAGTAAAGTATTGAATGAATGCAATCTCATTTTAGGTGAAGTAAAATTAATGTTTACTTTTGTCCTGGCTACCCGATTTTTGGGCTATGGCCTCTGGCAGACAGTTCAAAGGCCAAGTGAGGCTCTTAACAGGAAAGAAGTTGTGCATCTCCCATTGGAATAAACAGTATTGACTAGGGCCGTGATGGTGAACCTATAGCACGTGCCACAGGTGGCATGCAGAGCCATATCTGTGGGCATGCAAGCGTTGCCTTAGCTCAGCTCCAGCGCGCATGTGTGTGCAGGGCAGCTGATTTTCAGGCCTTCCGGGGCCACCAGAAGATGGGAAACGGGCTGTTTCCGGCCTCCAGAGGGTCTCCAGGCAGTGGGAAAGTCCGTTTTCGCCCTCCCCAGGCTCCAAGGAAGCCTCTAGAGCCTGAGGAGACTGAAAAACTGCCCTTTCAGTCCCACTGGAAGTCAGGAAATGGGCAGTTTCCAGTCTCCGGAGGGCCTCTGGGGGTGGAGGCCGTTTTCGCCCTCCCCAGGCTCCAAAAAAGCCTCTGGAGCCTGGGGAGAGCGAAAACTGGCCCACCGTGCTATCACATGCCAAAAGCGGGGGGAGCACGGGGGGGTCATGCACACATGCACAGGGGGAGGGGTGCATTGAATTATGGGTGTGGGCACAAAAAGGTTAGCCATCATTGGACAAGGGGGACCAGTGTTACTTAGATAAAGTAGCAACCTGCAATTTCAGGGAAATTGTTGCACCAGTTCAAAAGGATTATGGTTGATCATGCAGCTGCACTGGATGTTTATCAGAGAACTATGTTATGTAAAACTTTCACCACCATCACTTCTTTAGTACCCAATGGATCCAAGGCCTGCTTTGAGTTGCTGTTAAAGTTTGCATTTTTCTTTTCTTTCCAATAAGAAGTAAACCTTCCCAAATAAAAATACGCCATACAATCAAAGCTGTCTGTGGCTTGGCATTCACCTCTTTCACATTTTTTATTGTGTACTTACCAGGGAGATGTTCGGTTACCATGGAGATAAAACTCACAGAAGTATCTAACCACTAATAGACAGTGAGCTCAGCTTGAGTAATGCATTTTCAGTCAAGAGCACCAAAGAATCCCAATGTTGAGAATGGAACATATTTCAGTTCTAAATTCACTCTATTACCTGGTTTCCCCACCTCAACATAATTCCTCATTTGTTGTGGCATGCCTGAATCGCCCTGTGCTTTTATGCCATGTCTCTCTCTTTTCTTTTCCTTACCCCCTGCCTAGTTTTGACACACCCACCACTTCATCTTCAAGTGGAAATTCACAGGAACAGTTCCTTTAATAAAAAATACAATTAAATTGTAAAATTTTCTGCCTTGAGAAATGAAGACCACTAATTTAGATGGGTTTAAAAGGGAACTTCATCTCAAATCCTGCTGTGTTGCTTCATCGTGGTAGGGTCTGTCTGTGGGAGTAAGGAGCAAAGGACACCAGTAAGAATATATAATATCAGCAGGATTATCCAAATCATCCCAATTGCCCAGCTATAGAAAATAAGTAAACAGATAGAAAAGAGAGAGCAGGGGTGAAATCCAGCAGGTTCTGACAGGTTCTGGAGAACTGGTAGCGGAAATTTTGAGTAGTTCAGAGAACCGGCAAATACCACCTCTGGCTGGCCCCAGAGTGGGGTGGGAATGGAGATTTTGAAATATCCTTCCCCCAGGAATGGGGAGGGAATGGGGATTTTCAGTATCCTTTGCCTGGAGTGGGGTGGGAATGGGAATTTTGCAGTATTCCTTCCCTGCCACGCCCACAAGCCACACCATACCCACCAAGCCACGCCCACAGAACCGGTAGTAAAAAAAATTTGGATTTCCCCACTGAGAGAGAGGTGTGTGTGTGCGTGTGTGAATGGGTGTGTGTGTGTGTGTGTGAGTGTGTGTGTGTGTGTGAGAGAGAGAGAGAGAGAGTACCGCAGCAATCTAGAAAGATTCTGGTGATGGATGATCATTTTACTATCATTTCATACTTCATAGGATAAGGCAACACTAAACTATTTCTGTATTTTACCAAGAAAATCATAGGGATATAATATATAATCTTGGGTAAAACTATAGTCTGATAAGGGCTTCTTCAGGACAAACGGCATTCAACAACATCGGGTCTTTTAGAATACAATGGTGTTTTTATGTTGTTAGATTAAACCCTTCAGAATATCTAGTTGCTGCATTTTGCCATGCATGAGAAGAAAATCCAAAACTGCAAATACAAAATTACACTGGAAACATAAGCAGTGTGAGCTTAAACATAGGAAAGCTTAACACAGTGAAAGATTAAATGAATCAACTACACATTAGGCATCAGTAAATTGATTGGAACAGGATCCTTTCAGTCAGATATCCAGGACATGAAAAACAATAAAAGAACAGCATTGCTTTCATAGTTAAGAAAGATATAGCAAAAACAGTATTGGGTTACTATGCAGTCAATGACTAAATAGACAATAGACAGAATAATAGAATAACAGACTTGGAAGGGACCTTGGAGGTCTTCTAGTGCAACCCGTTGCTCAAGGCAGAAATCTTTATTCTATTCTGCGCAAATTGTTGTCCAACCTCTTCTTGAAAACCTCCTGTGTTGGAGCACCCACAACTTCTGGAGCAGTGGTGGGTTTCAAAATTTTTTACTACCGGTTCTGTGGGTGTGGCTTGGTGGGCGTAGCTTGGTGGGCATGGCAGGAGAAGGATACTGTAAAATCTCCATTCCCACCCCTGTCCAGGGGAAGAATGCTGTAAAATCTCCATTTCCTCCCCACTCCAGGGGAAGGTTACTGCAAAATCCCCATTTCCTCCTGATCAGCTGAAACTCGGAAGGCAGAGAATAGATGGGGGCAGGGGCAGTCAGAATTTTTACTACCGGTTCTCCAAACTACTCAAAATTTCTGCTACCGGTTCTCCAGAACTGGTCAGAACCTGCTGAAACCCACCTCTGTTCTGGAGGCAAGTCATTCCACTGATTAATTGTTCTAACAATTACAAAATTTCTCACAGTGTATGGAGAAAGGACATAGCATTGAAAGGGAAAGAGCTATTAAGTTCTGCAAACTTTATCTACTTCCTGATTTTCTCTAGGTTTAAATCTATGCCCAGCACTTTAGTCATAAGTCTAGCTGTTTTAGTTAAAGCTTATTGAACTTCTTGGATGTCTTCCAAGCTATGTTCTTCATCTATCAAATACTCACCTTGTAGTGAAGTGGAATGTGATGGAATGGGTCAGTGGAGAGGAGGTAGTATCATGTGGTGGCCTCATCAATCCTTTTGGGATACACCGAACTTAAACAGACCCAATACATATAGATTTAAACTAAATTCGGTCATTCAGTTGTCCTGTGCAAACTTCTAAACACAGTTAGCTAACCAATTCAGACCACTCTTTTGTCCAAAAAACAGCCTGAAAAGAAATGGTTGCAAAAAACCCCAAGTCTCAAGTGCTGATTGATTGCAATGGCAAGCCACATTTACCTATTTAAGATGGAAAGACTAATCATCTCCTGCCTATTCTTTCCTCATTCAAGGACTCATGGAATACTAGCTCCTTTCTGGAGAAAAGGAGTAGGAAACTGCTTTCTCAAAAGGTTGAGTTTTGATCCTGTTTGTGGGATTGTGTGCTACCAGAACCACCAATACGAGAATCTGAGTAGATTAAAATTAGAACCAGAGCTCTTATAAAGAACTCTGTAAGATAAGAAGGGCTACAGAAATTATTTCTAAAAATATATGGTCAATTCTTTGATATTATCTTGCAAGGGCCTTTTGAGATGTAGCCACCTCTAATTCTATAAGCAGGCAGAATTTATTTCATTTGTAATAAATAAATGAAGAAATGAGAGAAATTATGCAGTGGATGATATTCAGAATATTCTCATTAGTTTTTATCAGGTAATTAGGAAGAAAGCACTTTAAATAGAATAGAATAACAGAGTTGGAAGGGACCTTGGAAGTCTTCTAGTCCTAGGCAGGAAACCCTACACCACTTCAGACAAATGGTTATCCAACATCTTCTTAAAAACTTCTTAAAAACTTCCAATGTTGGAGCATTCACAACTTCTGGAGGCAAGTTGTTCCACTGATTAATTGTTCTAACTGTCAGGTAATTTCTCCTTAGTTCTAGGTTGCTTCTCTCCTTGATTAGTTTCCACCCATTGCTTCTTGTCCTACCCTTGGAGGATAGCTTGACTCCCTCTTTGTGGCAACTCCTGAGATATTGAACACTGTTATCATATCTCTCCTAGTCCTTCTTTTCATTAAAATAGACATACCTAGTTCCTGCAACCATTCTTCATACATTTTAGCCTCCAGTCCCCTAATCATCTTTGTTGCTTTTCTCTGCACTCTTTCTAGAGTCTCAACAAAGAGCCTTGGATAGTACAGTGGTCTAAAGCCCTGTTATTAACATCAGCTGCCTGCAATTATTGCAGGTTCGAATCTCACCAAGGCTCAAGGTTGACTCAGCCTTCCATCCTTTCTAAGGTAGGTAAATTGAGGACCCAGTTTGTGGGGGCAATAAGCTGACTTTGTATAAATATACAAAAGTATGAAGGCTATTGCTTAGCGCATTGTAAGCCGCCCTGAGTCTCCGGAGAAGGGCGGCATATAAATCAAATTTTTTTTAAAAAACATCTTTTTTACATCATGGCAACCAAAACTGAATGCAGTATTCACTCTGCTAAACTCCATCACTTCGCTAAACAAATAATTCCCTCAACATTGTCAAACTATTTACTAAGTCTGTACTACTATTAATCTTCTCATCGTTCCCATCACCCATCTCCTTCCACTTATGACTGTATGACTGTAATTTTGTTGCTTGTATCCTCACGCTTTATATTGATATTGTTTCCTGATTGCTTATTTGTACCCTATGACTATCATTAAGTGTTGTACCTTATGATTCTTGATGAATGTATCTTTTCTTTTATGTACACTGAGAGCATATGCACCAAGACAAATTTCTTGTGTGTAAAATTCTATTCTATTCTATTCTAAGTGTGGCCTTACCATGGCATTGTAAAGTGGTATTAACACATCACGTGATCTTGATTCTATCCCTCTGTTTATGCAGCCCAGAACTGTGTTGGCTTTTTTGGCAGCTGCTTCACACTGCTGGCTCATATCTAAATGGTTGTCCACTGAGACTCCAAGATCCCTCTCACAGTTACTACTATTGAGCAAGGTACCACATATGTTACATACTTTTTTCTTGCCTAAATGTAGAACCTTACTTTTTTCACCATTGAATTTCATTTTGTTAGAGAGTGCCCAATGTTCAAGTCTGTCAAGAACCTTCTGTATCTTGAGCCAATCTTCTGGAGTGTTGGCTGTTCCTGCCAGCTTGGTGTCATCTGCAAATTTGATGAGTTCCCCATCTATCCCCTTGTCCAAGTCATTGATGAAGATGTTGAAGAGTACTGGGTCTAAAACAGAGCCCTGGGGTACTCCACTGCATACTTCCCTCCATGTAGATGCAGTTCCATTGAGCTTCTTGAGTTGTTTTCCCCTTGAGGATTCTCATCCATGGGATCCTTCCCATGCTCTCTCTAAGTTTATTGAAATAAGCTCTCTTAAAGTCCAAGACTCTAGTTTGATTTTGTTCTACTACTTGTGTTTTCAAAATGTTGAATTCCAATATTACATGATCACTTGTCCCCAAGGTTCCTGTAACTTCAACACCTTCTATCATTTCATCTCTGTTAGTGAGAATTAAGTCCAATATGGCTGGTCCCCTTGTTCCCTTCTCTACTTTTTGGGAAACAAAGTTGTCTTCTAGGTTGGTTAGCAACCTGTTGGATCTTCCTCTTGGTGCAGAGTTTGTCTCCCAGTTGATGTCAGGGTAGTTAAAATCCCCCATTACTATTGTGATGTGCTTCCTACATACCTTAGTTAGCTGACTAACAAGCAAACAAACAAAGAACAAATCGCACTTTAGATCTCTTTCTCTGAAACCTTATGGGCCAGTGTACTATTTCCCATTAGATAGAAATAGCTGCTGTTTTTTTGTTCTGGATAAAGCCATGAATTTCTACCTATGAAATTGCCTCACTGCCATTGAGTAACTCAAACTCCATTGACAATGCATTTTTGGTTGTAAGCCTGGTTCGAGGTTTGAAGAGACATTGGATCATGAGTTCTCAAATCTTATCCTTTCTATTGGCTGCATTGAGGACATGATTGAAATCTGTGCCAGATGGTATCAACAAATTTAGAAGTGGAAACTATGGGAACTGGCAGGGGGGGAAAACCTGTTTCCAAAAACGTACCCTGAAAACAAGCTGGCTGTGCTTCTTTATTCATTTAAACCGTGCACGTTCTTTTCAGTGCACACTAAGAGTAGATAAGCTATTCCCAATAACATAGCTTCAACAATGTGCAACATCCAAGACTTTCAGCTCCTTCAGAAAACAACATTTCGCTTAGAATATTAGGTCTGTGTAATAAGAAAAAAGGGTAGTTGGCCCATCACAAACAACCATGTTGTTTGGGTAAAAGGCTCATCCTATTTAGTCTTGGCCAAGATACAAGGAAAAAGTCATCTTGGGGTTTGAGCAGACATGCTTGAAGGAGAAATACAAGTAGCTGTTACATATGTAAATAGCAAGTGAAGCCAGGAATGTAGTCTTCACTCAAGTCCGGGTTTAGCTGGACATTTGCATGCCCACCACTGATTGGTGGATTCAAACAGGGCCCGCCACTGATTGGTGGATTCAAACGGAGGGAAATGTAAAGCATTGTCAGTGGTTGAATCAGTGGGACTGCTCCCTTTAAAAGGGAGTGCTGCCGGCTCAGGCTGAGCAGAAGTCACTTAACTTAAATAAAGAGCTGAAGTTACTGTCTGTCCTCCTGCCTCTTCATTGCCTCCCACGATCTAACAGTAGCAACATGTTTAAAATGTCTGAACCAAAAGAAAATGGAGTTGGAAAAAATAGCTAAGTAGATATCGAAGGATGCAGACTCCTTGCTTTTATCCTGTAAAGTTTAGTAATCCATTGGATTCACTGATGGTTCCACTCATAATACAAACCATGCATTCAATGCCTGTTGTCTGAGTGTTCATTCAGCCTGTTAAAAATGAGAATCAGTGTGGTATGGAAGTTAAGGTACCAGATTAAAAATGAGGTGCAGGTTGTAGTTCTTCCTTAAGCATGGACGCCAGCTGTGTGACCTTTCCCTCTCAGTCCTTATCAGCATCAGACTCTGCAACAAGCAGAATGATAAATAAGTATAAATAAATAAAACCTCTTCTTGCATCACACACTGATAGCTTTGCTATAAAAACCAGATGAGAGCATTGCAAACACAAGCAAACTTTGTAACCATGTGGGACAAGGGCTGAGAAAAACAACCTAGCTCGCTAAAATGTGGTTTATTCTATCATATCGGAATCTGAAAGAACAGATCTGTAGTAATGTGTCTTAACTTAGAAAACATCCATCTTGTTTTCCCTTCTCTGTTAACTGCTTTGTTCTGTTTTTAGAAAATAAAAAACCACCAAAATGCTTCTTAATTTATGCCAATATTCATTGATTCCCAAAAGCAAAACGAAAAACTGGTCACAGATAAAGGCATTACCAATGATGGCTGAATATCAGGGCCCTCAGTGATTTCCTAAAGGGCTAGCAGTGGTGAAAATGCCCAGGTTTTCTTTGCTGAGGGCCACGCTTCCTTCTTGAAGAAGTTCTCCGACACTCTCCAGTAGGCTCCTGAGGCTCAGATTTTAAATCAGAGGAAGAGTTTAGGACAGACGTGTCAAACTCGTGTCATCAATGCAGTGTCACATGACGTATTGCAACTTTTTTACTCTTCATTAAACCAGGCATGGCCAGCATGTGATGTATCCGACCCACAGGCTATTAAATTGACACCTGTGATCTAGGAGCAAACTAAGGAGCAAAAAATCTAGGAGCTATTTTTAGTAATCTAATGTAATTGGGGGCCAAGATTAGTGAGGCCTGATGGTAGTAGTGGGTGGCTCTCAGTTATATGGAACTTGCTGACATTGGAAGGATTGGTTACTTGGTCCAATCCTGTGAATTGCTTCTTTTGGCCTCAAACGTTCAGGTCAAATTCCAAGATCTGGAAAACGTAGGACCAATAACTTCAAAACACAGACATGCCCGATACCTCCCTGCAATTACTTCTGCATCTCTTCTTATGACCTTCCATCCAATGGAATCAATAACAGCCCCTTCCTCTCTTCCTCCTAAGAGCTCTGAGTCTTTCACAGCTTTGAAAGCCTGAAATCTATGCCTGCACAACAGATCAATACTGTCATGGATATGTGCACAGAATACCAGCCAGACGGAGTGGTAACAAAGTCACAGGGGTGGGAGGCATGGGAGAAGATCTTTGAAGGTTGTCTGCCACTCAGAACATTTTTTAAAAAAGAAACCCACCCTACGTTCCCCCAAAGCATGATGACCAAGAACAAAACTTGTGT
This sequence comes from Ptyas mucosa, assembly GCA_012654045.1. Classification (NCBI taxonomy): domain Eukaryota; kingdom Metazoa; phylum Chordata; class Lepidosauria; order Squamata; family Colubridae; genus Ptyas; species Ptyas mucosa. Next base: position 75,649,773 of record WNWU01000001.1, read on the forward strand.
AAATCTGCAGTTTCCTTTACATCAGGACTGAAGGATGATTGCAAGGCTTGATTTTACAAGTAGCAGCCATTACCAGTTTCAAAAGAGATGTACAATTTCCATGAGGGGCAGGTGGTAGGAAGCAGCTGTTGAATAATCACAGGCACATCCTCACCCCCAAAAAAGCCTCATCAATAGTCAATTGGGTGAAGTGGAACATTGGGAGCAGGGAAAATACTGGCAATGACACAGATGAAAAGAAACATAAACAGAGGGATTGAAACTGCTGGAGGAATCAAGCAAATTTCCTCTTCAATTCTATATGACGCATGAAAATTATTAAAATAGTGTGGCTTCAGGATGGGAGATGATAGTCACCATGAAAGCCAGTATCTTTCTCACAGACTTATCTGACTGCTGAATGGACTTGATTTTTATTTATTTTTATGTTCTATACCTCCCTTTTTTGCGCATATAAAAAGCAGAATACATCAAATCAGAGTCATGTAAACTAGAACAGACATATATAAGGAATCCTAATTTAAATAAGTCTTGGTTTTTGATAGGTCTGTTAGCCCTTCCAGATCTGAATTTGTATCATCCCAGTAGAAACTCCTTGTCCATGTCTTCACAGAGTCATGGGGAGTCTTCTGCAGCTAAACCAGGGGTGAAATGCTCCAGGTTCGGATCGGATCGCCCGATCCAGTAGCGATGGAGGTGGGTGGTTCAGAGAACCAGTAGCAAAAATCCCTGCCCCCCCCCCCATTGCCCAGCTGAGCTGCGCAATCATCAGAGGCTTTTTTTTTATTTTTAAAAGCATTTTTTCTACAACCTCTTTGGCTGAAAAAATGCTTTTAAAAGTAAAAAAAAAAGTCTCTGATGATCATGTGGCTCAGCTGGGATCATCAAAGGCTTTTTTTAAAGAAAAAAAAGCCTCTGCTGATCAGGCAAGTCAGCTGGGATCATCAGAGGCTTTTTTAAAAAAAAGAAAGCCTCTGCCAATCAGGCAAGTCAGCTGGGATCGTCAGAGGCTTTAAAAGCATTTTTTTTACCACCTCTTCAGCCGAAGAGGTTGTAGAAAAAAATGGTTTTAAAAGTAAAAAAAAAAAAGTTGGCCACGTCCACTCAGTCGTATTACCCCACCCAAGCCATGCCCACAGAACCGGTAGTAACAAATTTTACATTTCACCACTGAGCTAAGCCAATTAAGTTCCAGCTCATCTGCAGTACAGGTAGTTCTCTACTTACAACAGTTCGTTTAGTGACTGTTCAAAGTTACAGTTACACTGAAAAAAGTGACTTACAGTATGATCCTTTTCCACAGTTATGACTGCTGTAGAATCCCCATGGTCACATGATCAAAATTCAAATGCTTGGCAACCGACTGATATTTATGATGGTTGCAGTATCCACAGGTCATGGGATTACCTTCTGCAGCCTTCCCCATTGACCAGCAAAGTCACTGGGGAAGCCAGATTGACTAAACAACTGTGCTGCTAACTTAACAACTGCAGTGATTCACTTAATAACTGTCTCAAGAAAGGTCGTGAAATGGGGCAAAAGTCACTGAACAACTGTCTCACTTAGCAACATAAATTTTGGGCTCAATTGTGGTAGTAAATCAAGGATTATCTACAGTATATAGGAGGAAATACTGGGGAAAAGATCTGCAATGCCTGTATAAGAAGTACTTCCTCCATGAAAGGATCAATTGTGTTATCTTCCCTAGGTTGTTCTTGCCCCATGCCAAAGGTGTCTTGCCATTTTTTTCACCAGGTGTTGTGGCCCGTCAGCAGCCTGTGCAGATTGTAGCTGATTCTGACAGCGAGGAGGCTGGTGCGGTGCTGTGCCAGCAGCCTGTGCAGCTGGCACTCGAGTCAGACAATGAGGAGGCTGGAGAAGATGTGGTGCCAGAGGCGGGGATTCAGCCAGGGCCTTCAGAACCTCCAGAAGCTCCTTTAAGTGAAGAGGACAAAGAGGAGGAGCCTCTTCTCGATGCACAGGTGCGCAGAGCTGCCAAAAGGCAGGAGTGGTTCCTCAGGAGGAGGTCTCCTCGAGAGTAAGGCTTGGGGCTAATTGGCCACTCCCTTAGCCTATTTAAGGAGGAACGCCGACTGAAGAAATTTGTAGGGAACAACTTTAGTTCACTCTACTTCGCATCTGGATTCTCTGCAAATTGCTTCTGGGCTTTCTGCCAATCTTAGTAAGATTGTGATTATCTTTGGTTTCTTGTAGGCTGTTAAGAAAGTTTATTAACAGTCTTTGTTTTGAAAAAGACTGAGTTACTTTAGTAAATTAAGTTTTGTACAAACTTTGTGTGTGCTGTTTCTTTGGGGTCCGTAACTGGGGCAGAACAATAGGCTTCATTTCTAATGCTGAAATAATAATTGAGATACTATTTCACCAAGGCTCAAATTTAGTAGAAAGCAGGCTTTCTTCTTCTTCTTCTTGTGGTTCTACTTTCCTCATAATGAGGGGTGTCAAACTGGTTGTCCGCGGGCTGGATGTGTCACATGCAGGCCACACCCACCCCAGCTCCACGAAGGGAAAAATGTTGCACTACATCACATGATGGCAATGTGACGCTGCGAGTTTGACATCCATGTCATAGTGGGAACAAAGACAGTTAAGGAGAGGCTGAAGAGGAATGAAATGGACAGATTATTTTGGCACTCTCCCATTGGTTAGCTGGGAGGAACTTTGAGGGATTCACAAGTCTCAAGAGTGAGAGCACGCCCTTGGTGTTACAAGCAGAGGTGGCATTCAGCAGGTTCTGACAAATTCTGGAGAACCAGCAGCGGAAATTTTGAGTAGTTCGGAGAACCGGTAAATACCACCTCTGACTGGCCCCACCCCCATCTGTTCTCTGCCTCCCGAGTCCCAGCTGATTGGGAGGAAATGGAGATTTTGCAGTATCCTTCCCCTAGAGTGAGGAGAGAATGGAGATTTTACAGTATCCTTCCCCTGCCACGCCCACCAAGCCACGCCCACAGAACCGGTAGTAAAATATTTTGAAACTCACCACTGATTACAAGGATGTTTCAGAAGGTTTGGGGGGCAAAACAGGTGGCTTTATGGAAGAGCCTCCTTCTTTTCTTTTCCCAACTAAAAATGAGGGGGGTATATTTTTTCGTCTATTGCGCTTGTGGTCTACAGCCATCTTTAAAATATTAACATCCTGTCCTAGTAGCCTCTTGAACTGCCTCATATTCTTTGTAGTTTTAACATGTTCACTCCCCTATTACATTGTCAACTCCATTCCTACCGATTCTTAGGAATCTCACCTTCTCTTTAAGCAAGGAACATTGAGGATATGAATTTAAATTTGTATACATTTGATAAATAAAAAAATAAATATTTGCTTTCTCCAATTCTTTTGCAGCTTGTATTTGAATTTTATTAAACAGTTACGAATCACCTGGGAGATCAAACCAGAGGTCTATTTAATCAGAATTCCCCAGAGGCAGGATAGGCAAACAAATTTAATAAGTAAATAAAAATAAAATTTTATTTCCACCCCTTGAAAAAGTAAGCCTGCTTTATGCTTATTGCTTGTCCCAAACACTTCAAAACATACTGCTTTGGTATTTGTAATTACCATCTGAATACCATTTTTCTAACAACTTTTGAGAACTCTTTTTTTTTTAATTGATATTTGGAACAGGACATGTCATATAATTGATGCCTGCCTACCTAAAAGCCATTTAACTAAAATGTCATTGTTACATACATTTTTGATAATAAATGCTGGTCATTAGTTATGTATTACATGGGCCAATTCTCAATATGTTATTAGACATCCCACCAACCTTATTTTGTAAAAGAGTTAAATATATATTTTATTAGTATTTTGCAAATGTGTATTAAAATTACAGAACATCGCCTGCTTAACATGCTGGGCACCCCCAAGTCAGCCTATGATTATCAAGCAGCAATTAATAAGAAACATTTATTTCTGAGAGTCCATTAGTCAGATTACACAATTTTGGCTCATCTGTACAGACACATATACTCCTATCCTCCTTCCTATTTTGATTCTGATGTTAAAGGTTGAAACATGATACAAAATGCATGCAATTACGCAGAAGGCGTGAATAAAGAGAACTTTCTGGCTTGCAGAATATTGTATTGCCATCCCATGCATCCAAACCAAAACTGTTGTTTATTATCCCATTTTGTTACAAAATGCACGAAGTAGAGAGCAGGAAGGATCACGGTCAAATGCCCCAGCATAATGAAAGTCTTATAGAAAGGGAATAGCACAAGGATTGTTGATTGCTTTGTAGTATAAAAAAACAGATTGGTCAAGTTCATGGTCAGCCAGTTAACTGTAAGGTTACCTGGGGCAACGCTATCGTTCTCTCCTTGCTTAATCATCTGTGCATTTGCAGGAACCTTATTTGTGAGATGCCACCATCGCCTTTGCAGCATAGCAAATGGGTGACTAACCCAGCTCTTTTTGCTTTATGCGGCAAAGGTCTAGATCAGTGATGGCTAACCTTTTTGCCATCGTGTGCCAGGAGAGGGGGGGCAGGGGAGGGT
>WNWU01000001.1:75654393-75738922 GCA_012654045.1 Ptyas mucosa
CCCCCCCCCCCCCCCCCGCTCCTGGCATGCAATGGTCTGGTAGGCCCGTTTTTCTTTCTTACCTAGTTCCAGATCCTCTCTATTTATCTGGGAAGGGAGAAAACAGCCTTTCTCACTCCCTCGGAGGTTCTTCAAAGGCCTGAAATGGCCCATTTCCCAACTCCCACCTCGCTAGGAGTCTCTGGAGGCTGGGGACAGCAAAAAACATCACTTCCTGTCCCACAGGGAGTTGGGAAATGGGCCGTTTCAGGCCTTTGGAGAGCCTCCGAGGGAGTGAGAAAGGCTGTTTTCGCCCTCCACAGATGCATAGAGAGGATCTGGAGCCAGGTAAGAAAGAACAATGGGCCTTCCCCATGCCGCCCCCCAGGCCCTCTGGAAGCAGGAAACGGCCTGTTTCCCTACTTCTGGTGGACCCAGAAGACCGAAAAATCAGCTGGCCAGCATGCGCATGCACGCCAGAACTGAGCTGGCGTGCCCACTGATATGGTTATGCGTGCCACCTGTGGCACGTGTGCCATAGGTTCGCCATCACGGGTCTCGATAAAGGGGTGAAATCCAGCAGGTTCTGGAGAACCGGTAGTGGAAATTTTGAGTAGTTCAGAGAACTGGCAAATACCACCTCTGGCTGGTGCCAGAGTGGGGTGGGAATGGAGATTTTGCAGTATCCTTCCCCCTGCCATGCCCACCAAGCCACACCATGCCCACCAAGCCACGCCCACAGAACCGGTAGTAAAACAAAATGGATTTCACCACTGGTCCAGATGAAGACAAATACGCAATCTGCAACATGACAGGCACAGTGTTGCACCCCTTAAATGCATGTGTGAGATACCACATAAATCTTATACACCCACAAATTTGCGGGTGTTGCCATTCCTCTTGGGGACACCGTTGTTTTCTGCTTACGCATGGCTATCAAGGCTCATACAGGTAGTCCTCGACATACAACAGTTCATTTAGTGACCATTTGAAATTACATCACTGAAAAAAGTGACTTGTGACAATTTTTCACTCATGAGCATCCTCAGGGTCACGTGACAAAGGATTGGATGCTTGGCAACTGGTTCATATTTATGACAGTTGCAGTGTCCCCATATCATGCAATTCCCTTTTGTGGCTTTCTGATCAAGCAAAGTCAATGGGGAAGCCAGATTGACTTAACAAGTGGGTTATTAACAACTGCAATGGTTCACTTAACAACTGTGACAAGAAAAGTCATAACATAGGACAAAACTCACTTAACAAATGTCTCTCTTAGCAACAAAAAAATTGGACTCAATTATGGTCATAAATCGAGGATTACCTGCATTTGTAATTTGGTGTTAAGATAGAAAACATCTCTTTATTTTTACCTAACAATTTCCATGCTAAAGTTTTTTCTAATATAATGTTTTGTTAAGGACTTCGATAACAATAGTAAAAACTATTTGTACTCTGGGTGCTTTCAATTGAGCAATGCCATCTATTGAGACTACAGAAGAGTATCATCTCTATAATAGATGATATCCAAATTTTTTTCCTACCGATTCTGTGGGTGTGGCTTGGTGGGCGTGGCAGAGGAAGGATATTGCAAAATCTCCATTCTCATCCTACTCCATGGGAAGGATACTGCAAAATCTCCATTCCCCTCCCTCCTGGGGGAAGGATATTGCAAAATCTCCATTCCCAACCCACTCTGGGGCCAGCCAGGGGTGGTATTTGCCAGTTCTCCAAACTACTCAAAATTTCTGCTACTGGTTCTCCAGAACCTGCTGGATTTCACCCGATACTCTTCCTATGTAAAATGAGGTGTCCCCCTGCAAGATTTAACCCCCCCCCCCATTTTGAAGCACCCTAAAGACCTAACTCTTCACCTAGGCCTTTGGCAAGGACAATAAACCCTTACCTCTCTTTTTATTCCCATCCAGGTTTGTTTTCTGTTGTTGTTGTTGTTCCTATGTCTTGGGCTACTTTTGTGCTCTTTGTGTTGTTCTTTATTTGTAAAGATTTTTAACAATTGTAAAGCGTCCAGAATTGCTGGGAATTGAGTAGCACAGAAATGTAATAAATTAATATTATTAAGATATACAGAAGTGTACTGTAAGCTTCCTAGAGTCTTTATATGATAAAGGCAGCCATGTAAGTCCTATACATACAAACATACAAACATACATACAAACAAACATGACTTCTTATGGTCTGCTCACTCATTACCCGAGTTATTTTCCAGCAGGATTTTTTTTTTTTATCCACTGGAATGGATAAAAAATGAAATGAAATTTTAAGCTGCAGGTACCAATTCAGGGTAAGTATTGCTTGATTGTGAGCTTATTTCTGTTCTTTTCTACATTGTCGAGTTCAACGTGTACATGAATAAACAGACTGAAGTCAAGGCTCTCCTCCCACTGAGCAAATATTGGTCTGACATTCTCGCTGATTAGATCACCATCTCTACACTCAGAGGGCTAAAGCATCTTACAATTCTGGTGAATTTCTGAACTTCACAGCGCTTTATGAAGGCTTGAGAATGGTGTAACACATAAAAAAGTGACACTTCCACTAGACAATTAACGGAAACGTTGTAAGTTTAATCTTGCACATTTCGATACATCTTTCACAAAGCAAAAAAAAAAATCGGAAAACATCAAATGTACATTTAGTTTTCATCAATAAAAAGTAATATAACATTTAATCAAGGTTAGTTGTATACGCCAGAGCACAAGTGCATTTTGTTTGTTTTTTAAATGCAGATATTGCCTATAAACTGTGCTTTTTTAATCCTAAAGAAATGATCTTTTAATAACCGAGGCTTCTATTCTTACCAATCCACTGCTCAGCTCTACTGTGCTTTAGCAAGTCTTTAAAAAAAAACTTGAATGAGAAGAGGTTGAATCTATATATGATCCACTGAGACCACTCTGCACAGGGATCAACAGAAACAGGAAGGATATCTGAGCAACAGCCTTTGCAAAACATTCAACATCCCCTTACACCCATTCTACCTGAAGTGAGGGAGCACCATATGTAGACTTGCACGGGATCCAATATTTATTTAACATACTTCAACCTTCAATATGCCATTGTATCCTCCATAGCGTATATATAGACAGAATACCCAGTATTTGGGGAGATTTGTTTTCAAAATGTTCTATATATTTGCTCTTGAAAAAGAATATGAAATATAAAGCCTTTTTGGCACAGACATGAATTATGATAACCTAAAGAACGCCTCTCTTCAGGCCTTCCCCGCAATGGCAGAAGCAGATGTACAGCAAATTTTATACAGGTGTTCTCAGGAGAAAGATGGTAAGGAGTTGAAAAATTGGGGCTTACTCCTAAGTAAGCATGTAAAGAACTGCTGCTCTAAGGAGCAGCAAAGGAGTTTATAAGGAGCTGCAGAATTGAGGCACAGAGATGAGCTCAATATCTGGTTTTGGTGTGGTCACGTTTTCTATATTAAAAGATTCTAGCAGAACAAAGTCTCTTACTCTTAGATTATAAAAACTCAATCTGGGAACTCAATTATAAGAACTCAATCTGGGAACCAAGCATGACAGTTTCTTGAAAACACACAAAATACAGGTAGACCTTGACTTACGACTGCAGTTGAGCCCAAAATTTCTGCTTTACGACCTTTCTTGCTGCAGTTGCCAAGTGAATCACTGCAGTTGATGAGTTAGTAACCCGGTTGTTAAGAGGATTGGATTTCCCCATTGATTGTGCTTGTCAGAAGATGGCAAAAGGGGATCACATGACTTTGGGACACAGCAAAGGTCATAAATATGAACCAGTTGCCAAGCATCTGAATTTTGATCACCTGATCATAGGGATGCCACAAAGTGGTGAAATCCAAATTTTTTTACTACCGGTTCTGTGGGCGTGGCTTGGTGATGTGGTGTGGCTTGGTGGGCGTGGCAGGGGAAGGATACTGCAAAATCTCCATTCCCATCCCACTCCAGGAGAAGTATACTGCAAAATCCCCATTCCCTCCCCACTTCTGGGGGAAGGATATTGCAAAATCTCCATTTCCACCCCACGCTGGGGCCAGCCAGAGGTGGTATTTGCCGGTTCTCCGAACTACTCAAAATTTCTCCAGAACCTGTCAGAACCTGCTGGATTTCACCCCTGGTCATAACTATGAAAAACAGTCATACGTCACATTTTTCAATGCCGTTGTAACTTTGAACGGTCACTAAACAAACAAACTGTTGTAAGTCAAGGAGTACCTGTAAGGCAGGCTGAGACCTAACTGCTTGGCAAATCTTTCTCTAGAGGAAGAATAGCATGGCAAGATAGCATGCTGGTTGTCTGAGAAGACCATTAACTATTTTTCTGCTGTTCACTGTAGTTGGTATGCACTCTTAGAATTAAGCTCAAAGAACTATGTTTAATATAGTTTGCAATTCTGGAAATCTCCTAAGACCTTCATGAAATTGAGACTGAAGACATTTTGTGGGAGGAATCAGCATTTTTGGCAAAAACCAAATCAGTTTGCCAACCCCTTCTTCCTAGATTTTTTTTAAAAAAGCTTCTAGTTTGACTTACAGCCCAGGAATTTCCTGGGATGTTCTCTCATGCAAGTAGTAGCTGGAGTCAATCTTGCTTAGTTTTTTGAGATTAGCCAAAGTCAGGTGGTTCCATGCAGTTTAAGTGTGTAGTTTTTTTTTTCGTGTGCTTTTAGGTAACTCAACTGCCTGGCAATTTCTTCTGAATTTTCCATTTCTGCCTTACTTCATACTATGAAGTATATTTTCTTCTGCATCCAGCAGCATCTTTCTGTGGGTCAAAAAGAGCAAGAGGGCTGTGGGTCCTAATGCAAATCATATCCATTTTGTAGGTGTCTGCTAATGCCAATGCAAGTATAAACAGGGTGAGATTTCCACTGCAATGCCACAATCATCATCTTGCTCATTTTGAAACCCCCTCAAAAGATGTCTTCCTAATTTTAAAAAAAAACACTTACAAATGCCATTATTAAGTCCCAGTTTCTTCCTAGAAACAAAATTTAAAGTAATTTCTGTTCCTGGGCCAAGTTACTTCCTAGGCAGCTCCAAACCCAAGTCATTTCACTGGCTACATTCAAACACTGTGTTTGTCCATGGTTTCTTAGGTCATAATTGGCTGGGTTCACCCTAAAGGCATAAATGATGGTTTATAAATCTCAGTTGGTTGGCTTTCCTGCAACTCACTATAGCTGAATTCAATTAGTGTGATACATAGCCATCATGTATGGCCTCAAGAATTATAGATCCACGTGCATGGCAAAATTATTGAGAGATGCATTTGAAGGATCTCACTGCAGACCTGTTCTGCTTTTACACAGATCCATCACTGAAATGAAAAGGTGGGCTTTTGGCATTACAAATTAGCAGGGCTTCATCGTGTGTTCCAACAGAAGCCCCCTTCATCCACCCTGGTTTTGGCACTCTCCCTAGTGAAATCTGGCAGGCAATTAAAACAGGAGGTCCTCCGAGATGGATTGCACAAGCTGTTTCCGTGAGATGGATGCCAAACAGGAACCTTCTCATGCAACCTTTCGAACAATGCAGGGAAAGAAAAGCTGCCTTAACATGCTGAATCTGCTGTTGTTAAAAAGATGAATTCTCTGATGCTTTGGGATACATTATTATTTCCTATTTAACAGAATGCATCACAGATTACTCAGAGTTTACGGGCCCTTGGTGATTTCCAGAGGGGGGGGGAAATGCAACCTATAAATTTTTGGCATGCAGCTTGAAAAAGGAGACATACTGGTGAGATGTCCTCTCTGACCCCCTGTTCCAGAATGGGTAGCAAACTATTTTTTTTCCCCATTGAAGAAACAGATTTTTAAAAAGAAAAATAAGATGAGCAGCATGCAGTACTACACCCTTGATCTCATCTGCATTATCAAGAAAACTTGATCTCTCTTCTCTCAGAAGTCATTGATTTTTTCTGAGTTTCCGCCAATAAAATCTGCACGTTTTCATATAAGGAAAAGAATAATTCTGAAGCAAAGAAGCATTGTAAATTTTTGGCTAATAAAAGTATAATCCACAGTATGCCTTTTGAAAGAGATTCCTCTGTCCTCATACAGGGATATGCAGTTCTTCAATCAACCTGTTTTAATTTTTGTTCCTGTTAAGAGAAACCAGCTAATGATGTTATCTCTTTGTAAAACTTAAAAAGGACATTCCTCTAGAAAGGCCATCACTGAGTTGCAGTATACTGTGTATTCTTTCCAAGCAGAAGATCCTCAATTTTGATCTCCAGCATTTTAGAAAAGAGCTTGGACAGGAAGGCTTTATATCCAGTCAACAGCCTATTTTGGTTGTTCCCAACACGGTGCCTGAAGGTGAATACTTCACTTTCCTTATTATTTCCCAGGCTCCCTGTCCCATTGGACTTTTTACATTTAAGAACAATAATTTTATTTAAAACATGGAAACGATATAATATATATTAAAATAAAAGTATCAGGAAAATATGACAAGTTTTAAAATAAAAGTATCAGGAAAATATGACAATATATGCTATAAAACCAACTACCAGCCTCCAACCATAATTTTTATTTTCTAGAATGCCTTTGAGATTCAAATGGGCCCTTTAAGCTTCCTCACAATATAGAAACAACAAGCATCTGCAAAACCCCTGCAGTAGAAAATGTGCCAAGCGGATCCCCCAAGAGACAAAGATAAAATAAGCAGGACCCTAAATGGTGCCCGTTAGGATGGAATGCCTAGGAGGACAGGCAGTATTAAGGTGAATTAGTGTTCTGTAACAGGTTTTGTGTCCCCCCACCCCCACCCCATGGCAGGGGTGAAATGCTCCCGGATCGGGCCAGATCACCCAGTCCGGTAGTGATCTTGGCCGGTGGTTCAGCGATCCAGTAGCGATAGCAGAGCAAAGCTCTGCCCACCTGCTAGAAGGTTTTGCACATGTGCAGAAGGTCTGCATGTGCCATGTGTGCTTCCGAACCGGTAAGGAAGATAAGTAGATTTCACCCCTGAAATCTACTTATGGTGGCCAGGTTTTAAATAAGGAAGTCCCCATCACCAGCATCACATTATAAATATACACTCTGGCCCATTTCTAAGATGGTTTTGAAGTTTATTTACAAGTTATTTAAAATAGTGTGTTTCTCAAAACTGTTGTGGGTTGTTGTTGTTTTTTTTGCATGCTGCAGAGGCTCTTATGTAGCTTTCCAGAGAAGTCAATTATCTGGAGAGATCACTTGTCAAAAGGTATCTGAGCAGATTCCAGAGTCTCCTAACAAAGGAAAGTGTCTTTTTTTTTTACCTCTATCATCTTTGTAAATAATCTCTGAAGCTCTATACTTTCTTAAAATCAACCTTTCCCAATCAGACGTCTTCCTAGTTAAGAACGTCATAATTAACGTTTTGCACATTTGGATGGTACCAGCTTCAAGAAAGCTGCTATCAATACTGCAGGCATCCAGTCTCTTGATTTCTCCTTTTAGCACTCATAGAGCTAGAACTGCTAAGGGACCCATGGCTTCCATGGTGATAACAGTAATAATACATGCATGCCTATGGAGAACCTAATATAAAGCATAAGTGTTTGGCTGCTCTTAAGAGAAAAGAACATTATAGATTAAAAGGAACAGATGGAGCCCACATCCACATGTTATTTCCTTGCTATCATGGAACATTCAAGTAGCCAGGTTGAAATATACAGTAGCTATCTTTCTGGGGGAAAAAACCAAATACAGTAAATGCAGGACACTGAACAATGTCATTTTATGATTAAGTCACATAAACGATAATATACACATATCTGGTATATTCTGGTATATATGCACATGGTTCAAACTAAGCCTTTGGGAAGTCTCTTTTCATAAAGAGAAAATTTTAAGTGACTTATTTGTCAGGAATCAAAATCCATCTTATTTATTGCAGTCTGAGAATTAGGACTGAGCCAAGTACTCGTAAGTGAATGATTCTGGGATGAAAAAGTGAGTTAGGTCAGAAACCATTCCACAAAACTGTCCAAATACAGTGGAACCTTGGTACTCAACTGCTTTGAAATGCATCATTTGTTTGGTACTCAATGCACAAGCTAGAACTTGTTGGTGTCGGCCGCCTCATGACTCGCTACCCTTTCCAGGTGAAACAAAGGTTGATGCGTTAATCATGCGATAACTCCTGTCCTAGGCACATCCCTTTGAAGTGTTATCTTAACTTCTGTGGTCATTTTGTGTATTTTTGAGCTTTCCCCCTACCTCATCAGTACAGGTAAAGTGAAGTTTTTATTTTATTTAATCTATAAGTGTTTATTTTTAGATTTATTTCTAAAGTAATGATATACAACCCTGTCTTTTTACATATTGCCTTAAAATGTGCATTGTCTTTGGTTTGGGAATGGATTACATTTATTTACATTATTCCTTATGTGAAAAATTTGTTTGGAAGTCATCATTTTTCATACTTATCACACCTGGAACCAATTAACAATGAGTAACAAGGAACCACTGTATACTATTTTCATGATCACTATTTCATGATCATTTTTGCAGCCTTTCCTCACAACAAAGGCACATACCCCACCCAACCAAATCTGGCTCTTTACAGCGACATGACCAAGAGCAAATCTCGTTACCAGTGAAGATACTGGGATGATATTGAACACTCAATCTCAATTCTTGACGGGCAAAGGGAGAGCATAAAGTTCTAACCCAATTTGCCTACCTGTTACTTCAAGCAATTTCCTATAACTAAAAATAAAAGGGCAATAACCTAACAGAATAATTCCATTAGTAAAGAGCATCAGAAGTCCAGTTATAATAGAAACCGATGATATAGTCCTTTATATGGGAAGAAGGATGCCCTGCACCTGTTGGAACTGCTGAGGTTTCCATTAAGACTCCAGGAGCATATGCCACCTACACACTTGCTGTGTTTTGGATTCCTTCATCTCCTGCCAATGACTTAACTCTTCTTCTCCACTACTGTTCTGACCCATAGAAATCCAGCCAATCATCTCTTTGCGCTTTATACTGCGGCGATTGTAAATGGAGATCATCAGGGTGACGTCTGAGAGCTGGAACAAGGCAACTTGGAAGATAAACGTCTCTTTGTAGATAGGATTTGGCTGTCCTCGTCGAACAGATGTCTTGCAACGAGACATTTCTTGACCGACAGAGTTCAGAAGGCAGAGTTTCCCATAGCTATCTGCAGGCAACATTAAAGCGGTAAAAGTTTATTTATTTATTTATTTATTCTCCGTCTTTATTATTTTCACAAATAACTCAAGGCAGCAAACACCCACCTTCCTCCTCCTATTTTCTCCACAACGAAAACCCTGTGAAGTGGGTTGGACGGATAGTGACTGACTGGCCCAAAGTCACCCTGCTGTTTATTTAAAGAAAAAACTGCCTGCTTGTTTCTCTTTCTAATATATCACACAGAGAAGCCACCAGTTTGCCTAAGGCATATTGCTTTGGCTGATTGAAATCACGGCATCATACAAAAAGCAAATAAATCAAATATTAATGTTAGGAATATGCAGCAATGTTCATACAAGCTTATCCTAGGATGTCCTCTGAAAATGCAGCCTGTAGGCTTTTCATTACCCCATATGGCTCTTTTTCTTTATGGATGGTGTTTTTTTGTTTTTGTTTTTTAGTATTCCACTCTGCTGAAGATAAGGCATGAAATTTCATTCCAGGTATGAACAGACAGGCACACTTTAAAATCAAGGACATCCTGCTTCTCTTCAAAGAGTTTCGTCCTCTCTCATTACTTATTGTGTGAATTTATGCCACACAGAACAAGGGCCATGTGTTTTCATCTGTACTTTAAGGCAGGGGTCTTCAACCTTGGCAACTTTAAGACTTGTGGACTTCAACTCCCAGAAGTTGCAAAGTGGCTGAGGAATTCTGGGAGTTGAAGTCCACAAGTCTTAAAGTTTGGAGACCCTTGCTTTAAGGTATATATGCATACATAGCTCTGTATATATATTGTGTGAGAAAGAAATGAAGCCATTTAGGAGAAAAAAGAATTTAATATATGTTCAGGATTACAATGTATGTTTATGTAGTAAATTCCCAGAGAAGATGTCCTAAATGCAGAAGCTGGGTCAATCACTTGTAGCCTGTTAGATATGCATGGTCACCAGTCTCTTTGGGCAACCCCTCATAGCACCAGCAAAATTCAGCAATCAATCATCCAAAAATGGTTGTGCTTGGTTGGTTAGGAAAACTTCTAAAAGAATTTGTATTCCCCCATCATTTAATCTATCAAATCACAAATGCGTGTGTTGGGGAATGACCATCTTCTTCTCTCCAAATGAAGCCATGTGGTGATTTGAGCAATCATGTGAACCATTTTCTGGAGGCTTCCTCTGAAGGATGGCATAAAATTGCTGGAAATAAACCACAAAGGTAGAAATACAGCAGAGAAATGTCATGCTTAGTAAAAGCCAATATGGGTAAGATTGGAAAAAAACAGGTTCAAGTCCACCATCAGCCATGGACGCTCATTGCATGTCACTTATTCTCCTCTCTCAGCACAACTTTCAAGACTGTTACTGTAGGAAAAACGGGCAAAGGGAGTGCTTTCATTTTAAGCTCTAGGAGAAAAGATGTTTCACTAGCCTCTGAATAGTAGCAGCAGGTGTGTTTCTCATGGGGAACCTTCCAGAAGCATCATAACACAAAAAAGGGTTAGTGCCAGTGAGCCAAAGAAGGTGAGCCTGATCTTTAAAAAGTCTTCTACTTTCTTCTACTTTCCAGTAAGCAATTTTATCAAAAAGAATATATTGCTTCTTGAATGAGAAGTGAAACTTCTTCAAAGGGAAAAAACAACAACAAGAAAGTCTGTTGCCTTTTGTAAAAAGCATCTTTGGGACCACTCAATAGAATCTATTCTGTGCAGGAGTAACTTATCCATTCAGAAAATTTAAAAAAAACAGATTCTCCCTGGCTGGAAATTCCAATTTAAAGAAATATGATTGCCATGATGGGACTTGCCATGATGAACATGAAGGGATACCATGATGGAGGTTGATCTTCCTCACTGGAAATGGGGCAGAAATCTTCAGCTGGGGCTCAGTAGAACACCCACTGCTTGCTTAGCAAACACACAAACGTTGGCCCTCATACTGCTGACTCAGTCAGCTCCTCAGAACATCACATGCTCCAGCAGAAAGCAAATAGAACAGAAGCTAAACATAGGAAATAAAACAGTTTTATATGATGCTCTGAAGAAACTGAATTTGCTTTGCAGGGCTGGGCCAGTAAGTGTTAAATCTATATGACTATCTCAATACTTGGGATCAGGCGTTGGCCCTTATTTTCCATGCTCCACCAGGAAACCTTGTCTGAAAACAAAATACAGCTGTCTGTCCACCACAGTTTTATTCATACTGAAATATATATTCTCTGTATTTATCAGACTGGACACATCTAGAATACATCAAGTGGTGGGCAACAAAATTCCAGCAAATCTTCTCACTATAAGATTCTGTAAGTCCTAGAAAACGTATCCATAACGTAGACCAGACCCTGAGGCTTAGGATTCACCCTTGACAGCGTGTGGGAACGTAACAGGTTGATCCTCTTTGTTAAGTCCTGCAAC
The DNA here is from genome assembly GCA_012654045.1 of Ptyas mucosa. NCBI lineage: Eukaryota > Metazoa > Chordata > Lepidosauria > Squamata > Colubridae > Ptyas > Ptyas mucosa. The sequence continues at coordinate 75,665,949 of WNWU01000001.1, forward strand.
AATATTTAACCTGGTATTTCCATTTGGGCTGCCTTTCCTGTGACAACCATGGAAATTTAGGCCCCTGATCCCCTAGCAAATTTGTAAGAAGAAACTGCCTTCCTCCGAGCCAACTAAGAGAACATCCTTCTCAACCAGCACAATACAATTGCCAATTTTGAATTCCTTCTAGCCTATGGCACCCAGACAAGTAATTAAACACAAAGCTGGGCTGAGATAGGCTCTATTCCATGGCAGTGCTACAACATATTCAAGAAAAGGCCATCATCTAATCCAAAAATCTACTTGGCAGGCAGGCAGGCAGGCAGTCAGGCTTTATTCTGACTTCTAAAAATGTGAACTACTGCCATTATAAGAAATTTTTTTTTTAAAAAAAGAGCTCAATTTGGAAGGCCAATCTCCTATGACTCAAGCTAGCTTATCTTTCCATTGTTCACATCGCAGAAGATAATGGCTTTACTGTGACAAGCTACAGTACTTGCTGCAATGGAAGTTTGACTCATCTGAATCTCCTACGCTTCCAACCTTGTGATGATTTTGTCAGGTGAAGCATGTTTGATAATACCTTCTGCAGTCAAAGGTTACATCTCAATTATTTTCGCTCTCTTTCAGAGGAAGTCCCATCCTTACTCCAAGCCAGCATTTCAGATTTGTGTTTTTCACTGCACAAATGTGCTCTTTTGCATATTATTGTTATTATATTTGTGTAGTAGAGATAAGAAGCTGGCGATATCATCACAGGCAAGCAAGGCTCTAATTATCATATGAAATCTGAGTGGATTTTTTTTTCGTTTCTGTGAAGAGTTGTGAAGCCTGGGGCTTGGTTTTGTCCCAGTCTCTTGGCAGATTTTTTTTTTTTGCCTTAATCAGCGTCTTGTGCACTGTTAGGCATGCACCTTTTTGTGGTCTGTTTATTTTTTCACAGTTAAATCTATGTTTTTAAAAGAAAGTGTTTTCACAGTACCTTTCCGTAAGCATTAATTAGCAATGCTGGAAATCATCTCATTCCAATCCTATACTGTGCAGTATTGTACATTCTTTTTAGGGGAAACAAAATAATTAAAACAAAATAGGAGAAACTGAAATTATACTATGGAAAAGAAACTTGTTCCTACATTTGTGTGTATTCCTTAGCTTAGGCAAAGTGGAAGAGAAAAAAAAATTGAGCAATTCAAGCAAAATGGGAAGAAAAAGAGAAACAAATGTTTAAAATCCTCATAGAGATACATTCTTGGTCTTCGCTTTCTCTTGGTCCAATCAATTTCAAAAAACAATTCAGAAGAGACAACTGGGAGAGAGAAGAAAAATAATATGTGTCTGGATCCAATGTAACAGATTGTGCTTAAAGGTGCCTGGCAAGCTGAAGAAAAATTTCCAAGAAATCAAGCATTCTTTCAAAATGCTTGAGAAACTAGCGAGCCAATAAATAAACCATGCCAACTTCTCCATCCTTTAGCTGACCTTCTCCAATGCAGCTTTTAGTCCAAGGCCATCCTAGTCCATAGCCGGATTTCTGATGTCCTGGGCTAGTGTTTCTCAACTTCAGCAAATTCAAATGTGCGGACATCCAACTCCCAGAGCTCCCAGCCAGCGGAAGTTGAAAAACAGTCCTGGAGCCTTTAGCCCAAGAAGTTAGGTAAGAAAATTCCTACCTGGTCTAATGTAACCACCAATTCTGGTCTATCTCTATAGCTACTAAAGCAACTCATCACTCAGAAATGCCAAAAATACTCTAAACATCCAACCTGACTCTATTGAAACATAGGCAGCTCTGAATGACCAAACTGGAAACTACAGAGTGAAATTGCATTCCTCAAAAATTCTGTACTGAAATGCCAAAAAGAGAAGCCCAAATGGCAGATGTTTTTTGTGGTTTGGAGGAATATATATATATATATATATATATATATATATATATATATATACACATACATACACACACACACACACAGAACAATTAAAACTCAGACCACACATTTTCTGAATAGTTTTTATCCCAGAGCTATCATTGCACTCAAAAATGAACTAAAGGGCCACCATCAGTGAGCTGTTGGACAGAATTACTTGGTCTGTTGTGTGGATGTTTGGGTGGTTTAGGGGTGGGGAATTGTGGTGGGTGGGGGGGTGTTTGGGGATTGTTATGTGTGTTGGGCCTGGTCTTGGGTGTTAAGTGAATTTTGTTGTATGGGTATACTGTGTATACCCATACAATGACAATAAAGTTATTATCTTTATTCATTAAATATGAAACTCAGTCAACTGAGTCAATAATAATATTAATAATAATAATTTGGGAAAACCAAAGCGTTTATGCTTACAATAGAGAAATTGTGTCCTTCCTTTCTTCCCGAGCCTAAACTGGTCTTAAGGAGCAGAGCAAACCGAACCCTAAGTATTTCAAGCTAGAGTCCAAGAAAAGAAAGGATCTGCTTCCCACAAGCAGACACATTTCTATTATTTCTAATTAAACATTTCAGAATTTTCAGACAACGCCCCCCCCCCCCCGGACCTGTTTGGATTCACCAGTGGGACATGCACACCCCAAGGTTAGACCTTTCTTTCAAAATGCCTCCCAGTGTTCATAGGCCGGTGCTTTTTTCTTATCAAAGAAGCAAGGCAATGATAGTCCAAAATTCTACATCCACAAGACCAGGAGGTCATCTTTTTATGTACCTGGTGGTCTGGTAATGGCAAGGTTCCGGAAGTGGCTGCCTTTAATCATCTCAACTGACAGTCTGCCCGTTGTAGCATTGTAGGATAGTCCTACTAGCAATTCTGGAACTCCTCCATGGGACAGAGACTGGGTTGAAGAAGCACTGTCACTGTGAGAGATGGCCGAGAGACTCAGTTGGGAGCCTCCACTCTGTGGATGAGGAGATATTTGAAAAAAAAAAGCCAACAACAAAAAAAGTATTAATTAGAAATTAAAATTCTTCAGTATTATACCTAGTTCTCCATTAAAACAGGCAGGTAAAATTAAAAATATAGAAAACTACCCGGGTTATTCTATTGCAGCTGTGATATGTGTGTCTTGCATAAATTTAAGAGCAGAAAAACAAAATGGCAGCATAAGCTTTCACAGTTAAATACCTCCGTTCACAGATGCCTTCTACCAGATTGATTTTACTTGTTCATTTAGGTGGCAAGAGGCTTTATTACAATGGAATGCATATTTGGTAAATTGCAATAGTTGAATTCATACAGCATGGCAGATCACAAACAACTTTTTAAATCAGAAAGGCCAGGCAGATTACATTATAGTGAATCAGTACTTTGTAATTGATTCCACCTGCCATAGGAACTATGTAGTTCCCCATAGCCATCCTGTGAGTACCCAACATGTTCTCAACATTCGTAATATGCCTTCAGAGAAATGAGTTCCCTAGATTATTAATAATCATTCACTTTTTTCATTACCAATAAAGAAGAATATTTGGGGCTCATGGTTGAAATGTGGGATCCTTGGTGCTCTCTGAACTTGGTTGTTTTCTTGCAGATGTTTCATTACCCAAACTAGATATCATCATCCGTGATAGTTTGGGTAATGAAACATCTTCAAGATAACTACCAAGCTCAAAGAGCACCAAGGATCCATCATCTTTTTCATTCTCTTGTTTTGCCCATCCTGAAAATCTTCAGGCTTCTTGACCACACCCAGCTCCAGTATAAGTTCTTTGTCACTGTTCCATAATATTTCTTCTCCTTGCCCCACTTTCCCTCTTTGCCTTTATATACAAATATATCTTCGGTATAATCTTGATATTTTCACTTAGAAAATCCTGTTGTTGTTTTTTTCTTTCTGCCTTCATGCATAACTGCCTCTAAATATCTGAACCATTCCCGCTTTGTTCAAGCTTCTCCTCAATACCCATTTTTTCTTTGAAACCTTTGCATGTATCCATGGCTTCATACCAGCTTGTATGTACGGTCAGTCTATGCATACAATTTTACTATTGCAGGTTTTGATACCACTAGATTTTTGGATTTTAAATGTTTGAAGGGAAGTCTAAAACGTCTGTGGGTGGGCACTAGATTTCATACCCTCACACAATTTGTAGCATTTCTGATTCAAATTTGTGAAAATTATTTTATAGGTCAATCTTGACCATTCAGTTTATGGACAGTATGCAGTTCATGGCTGTAAACTCTTCTCTTTTATCCCAGAGAAAGGAAATGCAATAAGAACTTTAGTAATTTGTCCCCAATTTAATTCTACTTACACATAAGTTGCTCCTTGGTTCCAGAACTAGCGTGGTCTTCATTTCCCCCTCTTGGTTGAGGTGGCTAAGATAAAACAACTGCTCCCCCATCATTCTCTCCTTCATCATTTTGCGCACAGAATAGAGACGGAACCGGAGAGCATAGCTGCTCAGCATTTCAGGTGCCAACTTAGTGAAGGTCACTTTGTCCTTGAACAATGGGTTGGGCCCTTTCTGGACACTTGTCTTCCCTCGCTGTTTCTTGCTGGGCATCAGGACTGTGTGTACCTGCCAGGTACTTGCTCCACTGCGGTCTTTGTCTGGGATATCTTTAGCTTCAACAATAGTCACCACCAATTTCTGGCTCGATGGTTTGTAATCAAAGATGACATCTAAGTCACCACATCTTGAAATTGGCTCATAGGCGCTAGTATGAGCTGGAAGAACACTTGCCTCTTCGTGTTCCTTTAACAGGAAAAAAATACAAAATTGGAATTGAAAGCCCCGTTATTTACTAATAGATAGCAATTAAATAATAATTGCAGATCAATGATTCTGGGTACTGTCTAATTGCCAACAAGAAATGGGGGAAAAGCATGTTGCGTTGGAAGAAGACAGAAGTCAAGAGGACACTTCTGCCTTTTTTTGGTAGTTGAGAAAATAGAGAAAAAGAGGTAAGGTCTAGGACTTCAAAAGGAATGGACAGGGGAACATAGCATGGCTTGGAAATCAGTGAATAATGAGTAAGAGTCAGGAGTTTAAGGGGAAATATGGTTGGATGATTATTGGTGAAAGACAGGAGGCCAAGCAGAATGGAGAGGGGGGGATCCATACAGAGGCGTTACATACAAAGGATTGAATACGAAAGAGAAGTTTAGACCGAAGAAGAAAACCCTCCATTACTGAAAAGATAAGTATGAAAGAGAAGTAAGAATTACGTTTGACAAAAAGATTTTGGGACAAATTCTTGAATGCTATCTATTATCTGTACAAAAAGAAATGCATTACTGGTTCTTGTTCTGCAAAGAGCTATCCCCTATCATAAAAAGCAAACTATTCCACTTATGTCTTCATCCCTTGTGAAGGCATAAACATATGTTTCTTAGTCTTTTCTAGGCACTAAATCTAAGCCTTTTCATGCCTACAGATGACAACAAACCACACAAAATGTTTTCTTTCCTACTATTTTTCAGTACGTTTCTCCAGACTGATTCATCTACCTTTCGTCTAATCCTTTTTCTTCTTCTTTTTTTTAAATATCAAATTGACTTTTGATAAAAGAAAAGCCCGTGAAGAGGGAGAGTCAGGTGCTTAGTTTCCAGGGTGTGTGTTTTCTGTTCAAAGGTGCTTTTTAATCTCAGATTAAAACGGGTTGCCATAGAGACCTTTCCTTTCTATTTAAACATGAACATGCTGTGAAAGAACAGGATATTCAGGGTGCAGAGGAGGTCTTCAGAAGGAATTTAAGGATTTACTCCTACAGCTGTATTTCAGAACCCTTCTAGCGCACGGATGCAGAATATTTTATATATTACTCTTTTGCTGCTGGTCACTATTTCTCCTGATTATATTTTCATTTGGAAAATGGCACGGAAGTGCCAGAAAGAAATAATAACAATGATGTCGATGATGACCATGACAACTACTTGTTAATCACCTCACCGGAGACAGGTCACCCACCATTCTTTGTATTCTGCCTGGTCCTCAGTATTCTGTCGGTTCTGTAATAAGAAACATAAAGTTTCTTACATCCTTTGTCACTACCCTGCAAAGCAGGCTGGCTGCATTCAGCTAGAAATGCACTCCACTCCGCTGCTCGCAACAGAATACCTTATGCCACCAGACTTGAAATTTTGGTCTTAGACAACTTAGACCTTCGCCGTCTTCAGTCCAATCTAAGCGTAGTACATAAAATTATCTGCTACAATGTCCTTACCTGTCAATGATACTTCAGCTTCAACCACAACAATACATGGACAAACAATAGATACAAACATATGGTAAACCACACCAAACTTGATTGCAAAAAATACGACTTCAGTAACAGAGTGGTCAGTGCCTGGAATGCACTGCCTGACTCTGTGGTTTCTTCCCTAAACCACTCAAACTTTAACCTTAGATTGTCTACTGTCAACCTCACCCCAAATGTCACATGCAACAGCTTGCCTCCCGGAGTTGTGGTGGCTCAATCATTGGAGGTTTTGAAAGATAGACTGGACGACCATTTGACAGGGATGGTATAAGATCTCCTGCCTTGAGCAGGGCGTTGGACTTGAAGACCCACCAGGTCCCTTCCAACCCTATGATACTATGTTCTATGGTACACAAGACCGATTTCACTAAAAAATGAGTTAAATCCTGGCTTGAACACTCGAAGAGTCCAATCAATTGATTCACTGTTGCTTTCTTAGATAATTGCAATCATTCTTCTTGAGTGGCATCCAGACATTTGTTCGAAGTACTTCATGGATCTTGGTTCCCACTGCAGTAGCTATCCTGGATATGCAGACTAATCCTGCATTTTGTTGGTTAAACAATGGGCTGACAAACACACACAGAATTGGTCATGTCTACTTGTAAGACCATAGTTAATTATAGGTGAATAACTAAGCCACTTATCTGGATGTGGAAAGAGTTGGAACCTTTAAAACGATACCTGGGTGATTTATAATGAGAAACATTTCTGCCTGTGCTTGCCACAGAATGCAACAAGGTATATAATATACAGTGTTCATTCAGTTGATGTTTATTATCGTCATAGGTCAGCACTGGGTTTAGTATGTAAATCAGAGGGCACCTAAGGCCTCCAGAACAAGATGCCACCTTGCTCAATGCCAGCCTTTAAATACAATCAACTACTCTGCCTTTCAAGCAAGAGGTACTGGAATAGAGAATGGTATTTTAAGTTTGTCCTCCTCTCTCTATTGGAGTTAGAGTCATTCTAGAACTATTTGCACTTCAATACAATAGATGCAAAGATAAATTTGTGTAATAATTCCAAAATCCACTTGATAAAAAACGTCCACAAAAGAAGCCTAAAACAAGATGGATCAATGACATCAGCAAATATTGTGGGCCCAACTGGCAAAAGAAAGCTCAGGACCATATTGATTGGAAACATGAGGAAAAGGCCTTCATTCTGCAGTGGACAGACAATAGTGATGATGATGGTGATGAAACAAGGAGGAGGGGGAGGGGGAAGGAGGGGGAGAAAGAGAAGGAGAAGGAAGAAAGAAGAAGAAGAGGAGGAGGAGGAGGAGGAAGAGGAAGAGGAAGAGGAAGAAGAAGAAGAAGAAGAAGAAGAAGAAGAAGAAGAAGAAGAAGAAGAAGAAGAAGAAGAAGAAGAAGAAGAAGAAGAATTATTCCAAAATAATTCCCAAATGCTGAGGAGTTCCAAAAACAATACTCTTTCTTCAGGGAGAAAGATGGAATAAAAGTTCATTCATTTTGCTGAATGAAGTCTTTTAAAAAGACACTACTCATCCCAGAAAGGATTTCATAAAAATATGTGAAATGAAAGAAAAAAGCAGAGGTGAGTAGGATGGGGTGAGGTGGGGAAACAACTTCTGCTGGACAAAACAGGCAATTATGGAAATGGCCCTAACATGTTGTTTATAACTTACACTGCCAAAGTGAGATTTCTATTTCTGAATAGGCAAAAGTCTGAACAGAGTTCAGAGGTGATGGAATCTTTTTAGAAAGTTAGAAAATGAGATTTGGCCTTTTATGACTGCTACCCAATGTAGTTGGAGGGGAAGCACCCAGCACAGACAGACTGAAATCAGCAGAATGCAGGTTTTTGAAGCAACTTTCCTATTTCGTACAGCCCAGTTCAGACATAATGGTTCCAGTGCAACATACACTGGAATGAGCACATTTCTTCTTGTAGCTCTCCTGTGAAAAGGAGAATATAACAGCTTGTAAAATCATTATGTGTGCTGTCCAAATGAGGAAACTGGTCTGCTCAAAAATCAAGATTACAATTTAGCACTTATAAAATATTGTTTACTTCATTTTGTTTGCCAGAGTTATAAACTGCCTTTCCTCCAGGAGTACAAAGTAACATCCCCTTCTCCATTTCTCTCCCCATAACAACCTGGTGAGGTGGGTTGGGCTGAGATTGATGGACTGGCTGAAAATTGTTCAATGAGTTTCCATGACCGACACTGAATTTCAACCTGGGTCTTTCCAATTTCTATCCCAATATGTAGAAAGAGAGGACACGCATGGTATTATAAGGGGTAATTAATATGTAGTGACTTCCTCAGAAAACTTTGCTTTGAGGATTTAAAAAAAATGTCAGTGCTGCCATCTTTCTCCACCTCATCTCCGCTTCACTGAGAAGAAGAGTGGGGAGGGAGGAGCCAACATATGGGGAGGGAATAACCAGAAATTGAAACTACATTGAATGCCTGGCAGAAACATTGACCAGATGATCCCAAGGCCTCAAGCATAGGGATGGAATATGAAGCCTCACTGAGCCCACCAAGAATCAGGGCTGTTACCTAAACTTTTTATTTGAATCCCACTGGGCACTAAACAGATAACAGAGGAGGAGGAAAGGGGAAAGTAAGTAGGCAGATTTCGCGTACAAACTTGTCTTTAGTAAAGCTACTCCTTTCACTAATGATGCAGCCAAAGGCTCTTCTATTGACCAAGCTGGGACAGACCCAACACCAAAATCTTACTATTCCTAATAGAAGGTAATGTATATTCATGGAGTGTGATGGGAGAAGCTTTGTCATCTTAATTCCACAACCAATGGTCAGAAGACACAGAAATGAAGAGGGGGATAAGATTGAGGAAGAAGAGGAGCAGCAGGAGGTATCTTTGCATGAATCATATGGGAGGGGCTCATAATGAATAACTAAAGTCTCCTTCCTTTCAGCTCAGCCCTTGAACTAAAAGCTCAGGTGTTACTTTCTCTAAAAATAGGAAGAAGATGTAGATGAAGAACTCAATGAGGACCAAGTGATCAATTCCTTGTAGGTCAGAAGGAATGATAAAGAGGAGCTAATAAAAGAAAAAAAAGAAGTGTGTAAAGCCTTTTCATAAATCAACAGACTGATTATGGAAGTACCATTCAGAGTAGAGAGGCATACAAGCCACTTGAGGTGACTAACCAATCAGCTGTCTGATGAGTAATTCAAGGTCCTAGAAAACTAGATCTAAAAACAAAAGCATCAGAGATTGTGCAACTATAAGATCAGGATGAAGTGGCTGCAAAGCATACAGAGATCCAAACTTGCTATGTTCCATGCTCCAAACATAGGAAGGGGCTTACTAGCCACAACCTTGACTCAAGTTCTTTGCATGAGTTGTCATAAACAATGGGTTTGTCACTGTCATATAAAAAGAGTTGCGTCAAAACACTATAAGGCAGGGTAAGAATATACTGTAGTACCCAGCAAGCAAACAAACTGGAAAACAAGTACCTACTTGAACAACTCAGGCAGAATGGCTACCCACAAGCATTTACAACAAGATGTCTGTGCAATATGCAGGGGAGAGAAAGAAAGTACAAGACTAATTATATGGCACTCCCTGCCCTACATTAAAAAATATTTTAGAGGCAATGGAAAGCAACTTCCAAGATCTACAAGTGGGCATCCCCCAGCACCCAGAGGCTACCATACAAAGACAAATCATGCACTTCAAATATTGTTTGGAGGTGGGAGAAACTTCAAATGTAATTTAGCAGATTCCCTGCATGGATTGCCCCTGTGACTATGTAGGACACAACTCTCAGTGCCCCTGATAGAAATTACAACAATATCCTGATCTCTTTAAATTCTAGCAAGCAAACTTGCTCTGTTAGCAATAAATGGAGTGGAAACCACAGAAGGACAGAGAGATGGATTTTCAAAACTAAGAGGAGACCCTCTAAAATAAAATCTTAGTTTTCCATTTTAATTTACAATTTGTACAGTGGGAATAATATCAATCACTCTTGTAGGGTCATTGTGGAACCAGGTTTCATATTTCATGTACACAGTCCAAGGGATTGCAACTTGTCAAGATCTTTAACAACTCCTGCTAGAGGTATGTAGCATAGTCCTTGGAACTAGTTTGCAATAATGCCTAGAGACAGGGATATGACAGTTGCTTTAAGTTATCTGTGCAGACATACTCAAGTAGAGAAGTTACTCATCTATCTGAGCACCAATTATTGCCTTTCTGACTTCACAACTGAACTACAAACCATGTGTTTAGATGATGAGACGATCATACAAATCCAAGAGCTTTGAAATACGAACCTTTTATATTTGCTACTTTACCATGGACATGATCGCATGAAAACCATCCTACTAAATGGGTTCAGAGTATATCCACAGTCCAAAAGATGGTGAAAACACAAATACCTAAACTTTGTGATTAACCATGTAGTCTTAACATAGTACATGCAAAAGCAACCATTGTTACCAAGACTTCAGAGAACTACACACACTTTTATATAAAAATACCTTTTCTTACCTCTGGACTCCAAGCCGATGAGCTGTCAGTTTCATCATTCCCTTCAAATCCTTGGTTGCTGAAAGCTGTTTCCATTTCCAAACTCCCTTCAGTTTCTTGTCGGCTGAGGCTGAGTGTGGCACTAACATCCACCTCAGAGTCTTTTGGCTGCCCAGAGCCCCTGCTCTCCACCACTCTCGAACTGATGGATAGAAGGTCATCTTCATGAGAAGACAGGTTGTCCTGGTAACTCAGGTGGCTGAACCCATCTAAATCTAATTCATTCCAAACAAAAGAAATATTTAGATAGATATACATATTCCAATTCAGGACCCTGAAATTATACTACATAGATTCTGAGTTACTAGCATGAAATAAAACCATTCCAGTTCAAAAAGGATTCGGAGGAGTCCAGATTTAGTTATAAATGACAAGAGACTGATATCAAAGGTATGACCATAGTCCCACACTTCATTTCATTTCATTTCATTTAATTAGATTTATATACCGCCCTACTCCCGAAGGACTCAGGGCGGTGAACAGGCACAAGATAAAATACATCAATACAAAAGTTAAAACATAATTAAACAATTTAGCCCGCGACAGTTAAAAATCCCAATAATTTAAAACGAATTAAAATTTCACTTTAGAAAATTTAAAAGATATTTAAAAGAAAAAGGGAGAAAATTCGGCCAGGCCGGCTTGTGGAATTTGATGGGTTTTTTTTATAACCATAAAACTAATAAAGAGTGTGTGTGTGTGTGTGTGTGTGTGTGTGTGTGTGTGTGTGTATATATATATATGTAGGTCTTTGGTTATTCGGGTTTTCTCCCGTGTAAAATTGGAAGTGTCTTGGCAACATTTCGACGAAGTCTCATTCATCATCTTCAGGCTGGTGTTCTCGGCTTCGTGCTTTCAGGAGCAAGCTGTGGTCTGGCTTCTGGTCTGTGGTCTGCATCATTGGCCACTCTAAACCCCTCCAATCCATACATGAAGCAAACTGACACCCACCATGAAGATGTGGTACAACCACGAACACGAAGCCAAACAACAGCAATGCAGCTCACCAGCTCAAATCCCCCTGCAACCCAGACTAACCGGAGCACAGCCAAGCCCCCACCCAAACAGAGCACACCCCCAGCCAATCAGAGCACAGCCAACCCCCCATCCAATCAGAGCTTAGCCAGGCCCCCAACCAATCAAAGCACACCTCCACCCAATCAGAACACAGCCATGCTCCCACCCAATCAGCTCCCACCCCCACTGGCAGTTAAAAGGAAGAAACAGCTGCGATCACACATTGCTCCTGGAAGCACGAAGCCGAGAACACCAGCCTGAAGATGACGAATGAGACTTCGTCGAAACGTTGCCAAGACACTTCCAATTTTACGCGGGAGAAAACCCGAATAACCAAAGACCTACATACAAATACCCGCGAAAACCTCAGAAAACATATATATATATATAAATAAAGGAGGGTCTTAACAGCACAGCGGAAAGTACGCAGATCCAGGATCCTCCATATCTCCGGGGGGGGGGAGCTCATTCCAGATAGTAGGTGCCCCCACAAAGAAGGCCCTCCTCCTGGGGGCCGCCAGTCGACATTGTTTGGCTGACGGCACCCGGAGGAGCCTCTCTCTATGAGAGCTTACCAGCCGGTGGGAGGCTGTTTGTGGTAGTAGGCGGTCCCGTAACAAACTTAAGAAGTTTGTTTCATGTATACACTCCAATGATTGATTCCCTATGATGAACATCATAAAAACTTATTTTCTATATCAAAGGTATGCATTTTTTTTCAAGCTGAGAGCTTGATTTGATCTTTTATAGGTTTAGCCAGCATGAAGACCCAATCAACAGAAGTAGAACTGAAACACATGTATTAAAATAAATGACAGAATAGATAACTGCAGATTTAAATTTAATTTTACAAATAATTTATTTGCAGGGGTTATAGCTTTCTCCAATCCAAAGGCTCTGGGCAGGACAACACTAAAAATATAAAACAATGAAATATAAACTAATTTTTTCTAGATTGAATACTACTAGTAACAAATTACAATTTTATTTTATTTTTAATTTGATTTATATGCCACCCTTCTCCGGAGACTCAGGGCGGTTTACAATGCGTTAAGCAATAGCCTTCATACTTTTGTATATTTATACAAAGTCAGCTTATTGCCCCCACAAACTGGGTCCTCATTTTACCTACCTTAGAAAGAATGGAAGGCTAAGTCAACCTTGAGCCTGGTAAGATTCAAACTTACAGTAATTGCAGACAGATGGTGTTAATCACAATGCTTTTAGTCTGCTGAGCCACCAGGCCCTCTTGAAGGCTTGGTGGAACTGAACCATGTTAAATAACTTCTATAATGAAAGCTTTATGAAACTTTGACAGTAAACTGTTCCAAAATAAGGCAGACACAGTAATAAAATGCTATTGACATGATTTTTCTCCAAATTATTAATAATTGTTAAGTGAGTGATTATGTCTAAATCTAAATAAATAAATAAATCTAAATCTAAATCTAAATCTAAATCTAAATCTAAATCTAAATCTAAATCTAAATCTAAAATCTAAAAATGTGCCACCAAATCAGAGTTTACTCTTAGCAACCTCACAGACAGACGTTCTGCATGATAATTTGTTCCCAATATGGCTTTTTAGGTCTTTCAACTGTGCACCCATTGCCACCGTAATCAAACTAATGTTCAAGAAGTTTAATTAACTGTATTAGTGTAATGATTTCCCCCTTCTTTTATTAAAAGTTACAATGGAAGAACAACTTTTAAAGGACTTCTGGAGCATCACATTCAAGGCCCTTTGGGAGGCTAAGAATGATTCCTTCTATACTGCAACCCCTATATCCGGTAGAGCAGGGGTCTCCAAACCTGGCAACTTTAAGACTTGGGGACTTCAACTCTCAGAATTCCCCAGCCAGCATGGCTGGCTGGGGAATTCTGGGAGTTGAAGTCCCCAAGTCTTAAAGTTGCCAAGTTTGGAGACCCCTGCAGTAGAGAAATAAAGGAAGCAAAATTGGCAGAATTGGGAATAATAGAAATTGTTTCATAAAGTTCAGACGTGCTACTGAGATTTCCGAACATTTATAGAGCATTTCTCCCTCATTCAAGTCTTTCTGAAGTCACCACTGCTTATCCTTTGATTTCATTCACTGAAAACCAACTCCAACCAATTCCCAGGTAAGCAAGCAAACAGATTGGCATCTTGCATACAATTCCCTATGCGTTTGTCTCGAATCAGTGTGTTTGGAGGACCATGGGATTTCCTTCCTACAAGAATGTTATAGGATGTTTTTCATTCCACTATGAAGGCTCCGGGCACCACTGATGTTGAACAGAACATGATGTACATCACAGATTGTAGCTCTAACATAAGCAGTACATGTTTGATATACACTTGGCACACACCAGAGCAGTAGGCTGGAAGGCAGGTTTTAAAATTTAAAATAAATAAATAAAATGCCATAAGCTTTCAGAATAGAAGTGCTTCTCTAGTGAGAAATTATTTTACACACTTCCCACACACAGCCTCCCCCAGCACACATATTCAGTGCTTTGCAAATCTGGCTTGCAGCCAGAGTATCAGTTAAGCGTTAAAATCTATTTGAAGGTTAAGAAATGTAATTCAAGGGAATCTACTGACTGCCTAAGGCTGTAATCCTATGCCTGCTCTTGGGAGCCAAGCCTTACTGAAACAAATGGGGCCTATTTCAGAATACAAATAATTCAGTTTCTGCTGAGAATGCTGCTGTGGAGTTCACTTAAAAGTTTATTGTAGGATTCCTCATAAAAGACTTTCTAAAAGTTGAACTAGCTATACTAGAAACAGTCGGTGAGATATATTCCAAAGTGCATGGTACACCAACTCCAGGTTTTTTCCAACTTGGCATTCTCTCTCTGGAGGGTGCTAATTGGAGAAGTCTGATCTAAACCAATGCTTGTCAGCTTCAGCAACCTCAACCTCAGCATGCTGGTTGGGCAATTCTGGGAGCTAAAGTCTATCCATCTTAAAGTTGTTGCTGTTGAGAAAGACTGATCATTTAGACCACCTTGACTCATTTTCTGAAGCTATATCTCAGGGACTCTGCTACTCACAGAGTTGTCATCAGCAAAGACATCTTGATAAATACAGATAGTCCTCAACTTCTGATCACAATTGAGTCCAAATTTTCTGTTGCTAAACAAGACAGTTGTTAAGTGGGTTTTGCCTCCATTTTATGACCTTTCTTGCCTCAGTTGTTAAGTTAGTAACATGGTTGTTAAATGAGTCTGGCTTCCCTGTTGACTTTGCTTGTCAGAAGGCCACAAAAGTTGATCACATGACCCCAGGACACTGCAATCCTCATAAATACATGCCAGTGTCTGAATTTTGCTCATGTTACCACAGGGAATGTTGCAAAGGTTGTTAAGTGTGAAAAATGGTCATAAGTCACTTTTTTCAGTGTCGTCGTAACTTTGAATGGCCACTAAACAAATGGTTGTGAGTTGAGGACTACTTGTAAGTTTGTCTTATCATAAAATGGTATTAATTGTGCTTTCTTAAAGAAACAGAGTGATGGCTGCAGCAATCATTATTACAGTTTTCCCAAGTCAAATGTTCATTATATCAACCTATTAAGGTGTTAGATGTAGAAGTTATGGGAGAAGTTAAGAAGCTTGTGAGTGCACACCTGTTTCCCAAGTACTCCTAAAATATTTTATCATCATTATTATTATTATTATTATTATTATTATTATTATTATCCATTTCATTTTTGAAGTGATGTTTGATTTTAGATTAACATTATAAACTTTTGATTCTATGGTTTTTGTCATCTTTACTGTTACGTTTTGACTAATTTTAAGAGAGGCTTAGCAGAAGTGGTGCTAGTATGAAAAGATGTCAATAGGCCTCCAATCCTGGAGCAAATTCTAGACATGTTGTTGACCACTTGTATATCCCTTGACTGAGCCAAACGATGCATTTTTTGTTTATCTCTGCAATTTCCATTCATGGTTTGTTTTTTTTTTCTGTGTGAAAGAGTTATAAAATACCTTCACTTTCAGAGGCCTCAGTACTGTATTCTTCATGATTTGACAACAAGCTGTTAAATTTTGGCCTGTGCTCCAAACCTGCTTGGATTCCTTTTTCAGAAACTCCTGATCGAAAGCTCTGCGAACGAGAAACTGAGATCTCAAACTGTTTAATCACCTCTTCATCACTGTCTGAGGATGTTGTTAGATCTTCATCATCCCCATAACTGTTCACTGAGAGAAAAAGAGACAGACAGAAGATTTTGACAGCCCAGGAGGCAAAATCATCTTACAAGCTCAGAAAGACAAAACAAGGCAGGAGCCACGGGATACAGGATCTCCAATGAGCGTTTACCAAGAGGTGTGCCAGCTTTCTGCTAGTGATCTTCATAACAACAATGAACGTTTGTTTTTTTTGTTTTGTTTTTTTACTCCTCTCCCTAGTCATCATTCCATTTTTGTCTTTCCCTTAAGACAGGGGTGTCAAACTCAAGGCCTGGGGCCCAGATCACAGGGTACTTAGATCTGGCCTACGGGGCCACCCTGGAAACAGCGAAGGACTGGTTTGTTATGCTTCTGCCAGTGAAAACGGGCTCCCAAGCTCCGTTTTCGGCTGCCACAGCCTCCTGCAACTCTCTTCCAGTGAAAATGGAGCTCAGGCAGCCCTCCCGAGTCCTGTTTTCACTGGAAGAGGGTTGCAGGAGGCCGTGGCAGCTGAAAACGGAGCTCGGGAGCCCGTGTTCAGTTGCAGAGCACTTGGCCCACCACAGGCGCCAACAGAAGTGACATCGAGCTGGCCATGCCCACCCTGGCCACACCCACCTCAGTCCCCCAAGGTCAAATACAACCCTGATGTGGCCCTCAATGAAATCAAGTTTGACACTCCTGCTTTAAGAGGATGTTTAATATTTTTTGTTTCATTTGCTTTACTTGGAAGTAGTTGATTTTCTAATATCTCAATAATAAACTTTCAAGGGTTTTCTAGCAATTAACTTTATCCTGAATGAAGATGTCAAATGCTACAGCAAACAAAGAGGAAGCATTCACATTATAGCTCTCAAATGAGCAATGGAATTAACTCTGCAGCTGAAAAGGCAAATCTAGTAACTGTAATTCAGACACTGCTCAACCTTGCTCCCCATACCCTCCACGAGGTTCATATGAGCCGTATGTGATGAGTAGATATTTAAAATGCTATTTGTCTTAGACATTTATTCATGCATCACCGTTATTAATATTTTTAAACATAGTTTACAAAGTGCTGTAGGAATGGGAAAAGAAATATTTATTGGAGATCAATGATTATCATCTGAACTTAATTACAAATGAAAAAGCCTCCCCAACTATTCCAATCTCCATTCTGCCCTGAAGGATAAGGTATACTCATGTCATAAATGAACTTGGATAGCGTTTCAAGATCAGCTGCAATACTCCATATCAATTATTTCTCTCTGCTATCAAGGTATTAGATACAGACAATTCCTGCATAGAAAGTGCCATTAAAAGTCCTACTGTCAGGGTTCCTACGGATGCCCTAATTAAACCATGAGCCTCGAGCCAAGCTTCAAAAGTAATCCAGTTACCATATTTTTCAGAGTATAAGACGCACCTTCTTCCTCCCTAAAAGGGGGTGAAAATTTAGGTGCGTTTTATACATTGAATGTAGCCCTGCCCACCCACTGGCCCCCACCCTTTCGCCTCTGCCTCGCAGCAGTTACCTCCTTGCAAGCATACAGCAAGAAAAAACAGCTCCTTTCAGCTTCAGCCTAATTAGCACAAGTTGATTGGATCGGCGTCCCGACTGTTTTGCTGTTTTGCTCTCAGCTGTTTTGTGCACGGCTCTGCTGCTTGCTGCAAAGAGGTAAATTGCTGGAGCAGATTTTTTTTTCCTCATGCTAATCAAGCTATGCTGAAAACAAAAATGAAAGTAAAGCAGGCTGTTTGCTGTTTGCTGCAAGGAGGCAAAATTGCTCAGAGGCAGAGGGAGATTTCTTTTTTTTCTTTTCCTCACCCAAAAAGATAGGTGCGTCTTATACTCCGGTACGTCTTATACTCCGAAAAATACGGTCGCTATTAGGAACAACATGTCAGCACGTACCCAAATGAAGCCATCTCTGCCCCATGTAATTTATGGCCCAATTATGAGCCTGTTTTCCCACTCTTCCCAGGGTGTTGCTCCTAATAAATAAGTGGATTTCTTTTGAAACTTGGTTCGAGGCTCATGGTTTAGGCCAGGGATGCTTTGCGAGTTGACACCCAACTTCTTTGCTACTTGGTCAAAGTCATCATTTTGATGGTCACAAGATTCGCTTTTTAAATGTAGTCAGTCGGTCAAAAGCTCTGCAAAAACTCTTGACATGGGGCGATAGTCACCATGAAGTCTTGTGCTACTGTTGATTAAGGCAGCAGAACTGATGGGATTGTGAAGAAAGCATGCCCGACAGATCTCCAAGTCCCTTGGGCCACCAAAGAGAAGGCCATCTCCTATGCTGGATACAAAATACAGTAAGGCTAACAACATGTTTGTGCAAAAGAGTAACTAGCCCTCAAAGGCATGCGCTCCATATTCTTTGCACATATTTTTGGCAATACTGAAAAAAAAAATCTGCATTGCCAGAGCTGTATTCCTTTATCTTAAAAAAAAAAAGAAAAGAAAAAAGCAGTACCACATAGTAACACACTTGACAGCTGGTATATTCAAATGCATCTGACTGTGTGCGTGTGAGAGAGAGAGAGAAAAAGAGAGAGAATGAGCACACACACACACACAAATTGTCACTTATATCCACCACTCCCCCACCCCAGCAGTTCCCAAAGGAAAGATTTCTCCTGTTGTTTGCCCCGATGCAGATGGCAAAAAAAATAAATAAATTAAATTAAAAATCAAGAAGCAGCACACTATTTTTTTTTTGTATCAATTAGTAGATGATGGTGTTGAAACACCTGCTTTTTCATAGCCAAATTTGTAAGCTTAGCTCATACCTCAAACTCATTCTAGAAATACCCCCAAAAGCTTTGCAATGAGGCTGTAGGCCTGTGGTGGGTTGCTCCCGGTTCGCACCGGTTCGCAAGAACCGGTAGTAAAAATTTGTAGTAGTTCGGAGAACCGGTAATAACATTGGCTGGCCACGCCCCTGAACTGGTCCCCGGCCGGGTCGCCGCTCGCTTACCCCGTCCCACCTCATCAGAGGCTTTTTATTTTAACTTTTAAAAGCATTTTTTCTACAACCTCTTCGGCCGAAAAAATGCTTTTAAAAGAAAAAAAAAAGCCTCTTGGGATCCCAGCTGAGTTGCCTGATCGTCAGAGGCTTCTAAAAGCATTTTTTTCTGCAACCTCTTAAGGTTGTAGAAAAAAATGCTTTTAAAAGTTAAAAAAAAATGTTGGCCACGCCCACCCAGTCACATTACCCCCCCCCACCAAGCCACGCCCACAAAATAAGCCATGCCCACAGAACTGGTAGTAAAAAAATTTAGAACTCACCCCTGCTGTAGGCCATGGCTCTCCAAACTTGGCAAGCTGGCTGAGGAATTCTGGGAGCTGAAATCCACAAGTCTTAAAGTTGCCAAGTTTGGAGACCCCTGCTGTAGGCATAGAAAAGTCAAGCATTTGCAAGCCTAAAATAATGTAGCAAATGCTTTGATGTCAAAGTCACAGAATTGATCTTATACTAACTAGGCACAAGAATCCACTTCCATACCCATGCATTTCGTGTATGTGCATGCTATGTGTAGCTGTGAGTATACACAGCATGAAGATTTCAGCCTCCGTTTCTTTTCCCTTTACTCTTCTCTATCCATAATGCTAGATAATAATATGGATTTGGCTCTCCTTTATGTAACTAATCTCCCTTCCCTGCAGACAGAGGTCAAATGTATAAATAATTACTGTAATACTAGTTATTATGTTTCCCACTGTATATGAAAAAGATCCAAAGACTAAAAGAAAAACAGGGATTTTTAAAATTTATCTGCATTCCACCTTTATTATGTTTAGAAGTAACTCTGGGCAGCAAACATATCCAGGACACATTTCTCCTCCTATTTTCCCCACAACAACACCCATGTGAGGTGGGTTAGGTTGAGAGTGTGTGACTGGCCCAAGGTCGCCCAGTTGGCTTTCACAGTTGAGACTGGAACTCATGGTTTCCTACTTTCTAGCCTGGTGCCTTAACCACTAAACCAATCTGGTTCATACAGAGGGCTAAGCATTCAGATGCCTTCAGGCTTATGCAATTGGATACAATATGTTAAGGAATTCTCAGAGCAACCCTTGAGTAGCAAGGGTGTGCACATGAAAGCGATTGAGACCAGTTGCGAATAAACACAGCCAACACACAGATACACTGAGTTGTGTTTACTTTTAGGAAAATAATAATAAGGCACAGTCCAATAAACAGTCCAGGTCATACACAGATAAAGCAGTAGATAGTAAAACAATAGTTTTTGTTTGGTTTTTTTTAATTTTATTTATATGCCGCCCTTCTCCGGAGACTCAGGGCGGCTTACAATGCATTAAGCAATAGCCTTCATACTTTTGTATATTTTATACAAAGTCAGCTTATTGCCCCCACAATCTGGGTCCTCATTTCACCTACCTTAGAAAGGATGGAAGGCTGAGTCAACCTTGAGCCTGGTGAGATTCGAACTTACAGTAATTGGAGACAGCTGGATGTTAAATGCTGCCTTAGTAGGAGACATTAGCTTGCTATGCCCCTCAGGCTCCAATGGTCCAGGGATAATCCAATAACAAAATCTTCTTACCAGTCGTTGTAGTCATACACAATATACAGTTGTAAACAGTAGCAAACACAGCAAAGAGCAGTAACGATCAGCACAGAGCAATAATGATCAGCAAAAAGAGGCAAACCATGTTTCAAGCTCCCTCTTAAGGACACTGGCTACAGAACTAACCAATCAGGACACAGTATGATGCAATACAGCAATACAGTCTTAAAGCTATATTGAGGGTTTATATATTGCCAACCCAACAAGTTAGGTAATTATCATTTCCTAACACAATATAAATTAATAAAGAAAATAGATGAAAACATTGCATAAACTTTCTGGTTTATGGCTTACTGTAATAGGGAACTTTAACCACTATGACGCTAAGGCACTGAGTTTGTCGATCAGAAAGGTCAGCAGTTCGGTGGTTCGAATCCCTAGTAGAGGTCTCCTGCATGAGCAGGGGGTTGGACTAGATGACCTCCAAGGTACCTTCCAACTCTGTTACTGTTAAATACATAGTTAATGTGAATGATGAATGGCATAAGATGCTTAACAGTTGTTAGTTAAAATGGGAGCACATTTCCATTCCTTCATTTCTTGGATTTTGTTTTGTCTCGGTGAATAAAAATAAAAACAACAACTGGGAAAAATCAAATATGGTGCTTAAAGTAAAAGCTACAGTTTGCTACAATCAGTCACTGGAAGAAACAGGGTGCTAGGCTACTTTATTCTTTTGTCTTATCTAAAACAAGAAAGATAAATCTATCTCAGCATCTACTTCTGTCCTACTATCACAGCACCATTGAGAGTGTCCTGACATACAGCATTCTTGCATGGTATGGGAACAGCTCTATAGCGGACAAAAAAGCTCCTCAGAGAATCATTA
The DNA here is from genome assembly GCA_012654045.1 of Ptyas mucosa. Lineage (NCBI taxonomy): Eukaryota > Metazoa > Chordata > Lepidosauria > Squamata > Colubridae > Ptyas > Ptyas mucosa. The sequence goes on from WNWU01000001.1 coordinate 75,687,246, forward strand.
AAACTGCCCAGAATATCATCGGACTCCAGCTACCAGCCCTGGACAACATCTTCGAATCTCCCTGTTTGAGGAAGTTGCATAACATTCTCAGAGACTCTTCCCATCCTGCTTACAATCTTTTTGGACTGTTACCTTCTGGCAGAAGATACAGAACAATTAAAACTCGGACCACACGTTTTCTGAATAGTTTTTATCCCAGAGCTATAATTACACTCAACAATGAACTAAAGGGCCACCATCAGTGAGCTGTTGGACAGTATTACTTGGTCTGTTGTGTGGATGTTTGGGTGGTTTAGGGGTGGAGAATTGTGGTGGGTGGGAATGTGTTTGGGGATTGTTATGTGTGTTGGACCTGGTCTTTGGGTGTTAAGTGAATTTCGTTGTGTTGGTATACTGTGTATACACGTACAAAGACAATAAAGTTATTTAATTTATTTATTAAAAAGGTTTTTCTTTTACTCTTGAGAAGTATCTACTGCATTGCCATGAACCTAAACCTAATGTTCACTCAAAAGATTGCAGATGAAAACAACAGGGTTCCTTGCAGTAAAATAAGCTTCCTTACAGAACCATTGAAAATATTACAACTATGGCATAAATGAGATTTGTTGTTCATTCTGACAATAAATAAATATGGCTATTTTATTTCATTTCCAACTCTTTGGGAATGTTTAACAAGCTCTCTTTACTTCCATTTGGAGAAAGTTATGTTACGTCCATACAACTAACTGCTGTTTTTACAGTTAGAAGAAAACTGTTCTAAAGATTCCATACTCTCATCAGCATCCCAAGCGGAAGGTCATGGATCAAATCTACTTTTTGGAGTCTTTATTGGCCTAAGAAATACTGCTGTAAAACATTCTTTCTACAATTTGGTATGTTTATACTAGTTCATATTATTTTAGTGGGGAAGACTAAATTTATTTAATTCATGGTAGCTACAATTTTTCCATTACAGAATTCAAGACCGGCCTAGCTTAATCAAAGTAACCACATGCTGTTGGATGGTGAAGGATGCAAAACAGTTAACCAACATGGGAAAGTCTCTTTGTTTCTTACTGTAATTGAGATGCTAAAATCTAACACTTTCTCTTCCAATCTGAACACGGTCATTAGCTAGCACAGATCTCATTGTAGTCGCATGGATACCTTCAATTTTAGCTATTTTAACTCTGCCAATGTCTCTCATATGTGTCAAGCTCAATTATATCTCAGAACAAGAATAACAGTGCCAGGCCAAGAGGCTGGACTGTTTCTTTAATCACACACATAAGAATTAAAGTGCAGAGGATGCTTTGATTGTCATCTAAACTATTCAAGGTGAAGCTACTTCTCATTCCTATTTGTCATGCTTTTATTATCCCCCTGTCTCAAATGTCATATTTTCAGATGCTCCACAGAACAATCTTCTTTGTTCACAGCTTGCAAGTAAATATTTACCTCTTGAGATGAACAATCTATCAAAGAATTCACTTCCTCAGAGCACAAATGCGTATTCTGAAGTCATACTTCACACGCAGGCACTTATTTCCATCAAATTCTCTCCTCCTTATCCTCATTACCTTGGCTACCTCCTTCAGTGGAGAGATGACTTTCTGTCCTGACTTTGACGTATAGTATTGCAAATCACAGCACCAGCTTCCAGTATAGATTTTATTTCTTGTGATCCATAGGAACAATCCTGGAAACTAAACATTGTAAATGGCAATAATCTATTACTTTTTGTTCACAAATATATGTCCCTCCATATGAAAAGAAAGAGCAGGATAAACTGGGTAGATAAGAGCATCTGGAGTGGTGTCTAGAGATAATGGCAAGGAACAACTACGCTACTGGAATTCTACCACATCCAAAGCCTCAGAATTAAGGCATTAAACCTGGAAAAATTTAAGAAAGGGATTTTTGCTGTAAAACTAGTTGCTATGTGGGCACGTAATATGCATTTCATGCAGTAACTCTATAAGTGGCATTTAATTTTTTTTAAAAAATGCATATAACTAATCAAAGATAAATAGATAATTGCTTTACTATAGGTGTATGCTGGCTATTTCAATGGGGGGGATGTCTCTGAGAGGGCTTTTTATTGAAGGTACATGGCCTGTAAGACCCACTCATGGAATGGCAAACAATTAAGGGCTTCCTGGCATGCATGGCTGGGAGGTAAAGGATTAGGGGAATGTACCAATCAATAATTTAGAATTTTAAGGCTCCCAGAGATAGATAGATAGATAGATAGATAGATAGATAGATAGATAGATAGATTCTGTGTCTCCTGTGAAAAAGATTCTGTGTGCTTGAAGACAAAAGAAAGCAATCGATTAAGGAAGGAAGGAAGGAAGGAAGGAAGTTGGATTACTTTATTCTGTTTTGCACCATGAATCTACTATCTCAGTAATGACTATAATAGTCTTTGTCCAGTTCTTCAGCATTCTGGAAGCTGTAATTCAGTCTGTAACAGTTGGTTTGATTATGAATTGTATTGTTACAGCCTTTTATTTTCCATATATCAAACAAGCATCTACTGGAGAAGCAATGCTCCTGAGCAGGAGGTAGTTGGCAAGAGAAAACATATTTTAAACAATACAGATGCAGTATTGCTTGCAAGTTGCTGAAAGAGAGTTAAGAAGGTTTATTCTAAGAGAACCACTAATGTAACTAGTGAAGTCACTGAGTAAAGAGAATGGAATGATTTTTAAAAAAGAATGTATAAAATCAGAAATGTTCAAAAGAATGGAAGAGTTCTTGGTCCTGGTCTAATTCAGAGAGAGAAATGTAGAAAAAGATTTGGTTAACAAGTAGCTCTATGTCAATTAACAAGATACACTAACCAAGAAAACATTGTTAACAAACATAATGAAGCCATAACCATAATAAACATTATTAAGTTATTCCCATCAAGCGCAGTAAACTTAGAAGTAACATTGAACTGGCAATCTCAAGAAGCTTGTAAATATCAAAAGTACAAAATATTGTTTGCTTCCTCCTGAAAGTTAATAGCTCTGAACCATCTGTCAGGCCAATTGTATTTTCTGCTTCCATATAAGAATTTTAAAATAGTAGTTGATAACTCAAAGGAATCCCAGATTTATCATATTCTTCTGACTGATGGTAGCAGTACTAAAAAAACCCCTTTCAGATGTTATGAAGAAATTATAGAAACTGATAAGGTAGAAATTAACAACCAAAGAATTCATAACTGTTGCTTTCAGGATTAATGGTGTCAGCCATGAATCTGGGACAATCAGTCTGCAACAGATATAGATAGACGATGGATCTGCAGGAACTGGGAGCACTTCTCCTGGATTTCATATCCAGTGGGCTCTTCCAATTCTATCAGAGATACCACAGACTTAACTTGAGATCTCATAAATCTAAAGCAAGTGTGAAGATTAGAGGGACCAAGATCTGATGCAAAGAAGATGAGGACAGGCAATTGCAACAACAATGCATGAGAAATTATTGGTTCTTGATCATTTAGGAAACACAGGAGGAAATGTACTATAATATTTGAACCTGAGATATATAACTCTCTATATTGAAGTTTGACACTTAGCGTTGTAATAGGTTGTAATGTATGAATGTTTATGGAAACCATCTCCTGGTGGCAAAATGTGTGCATAGACTCTCAGGGTCAGTTAGATGGTAGCATCTGGTTGACCCTGACAAAAAGACCCACAGAAAGCTAGGAAGATTTGGATTTGGCTAGTAATTGGCTGGAAACCCCTAGGAAACAATGGATGGAAACTAATCAAGGAGAGAAACAATGCAGAACTAAGGAAAAATTTCCTAACAGTGGGAACAATTAACCAGTGGAGTGGCTTGCCTTCAGGGGTTGTGGGTGTCCCATCGCTGGAGGCTTTTAAGAAGAGACTGGAGAGTCACTTGTCTGGAATGATATAGGGTCTCCTGCTTGAGTAGAGAGTTGGACTAGAAGATCTCCAAAGTCCCTTCCAGTTCTGTTTATTCTGTTGTTCTGCTAAATATCACTATGTCTACCTTGGGAAGTTTTTAAAAAATGGGAAAAATGCAGTGATGAACCCCAGTATTGTTGTTGCGATGAAAAGTGTGAGGATTTTTCAATGTCATAATCAGGAGTCCAAGCTGATCTTCAAGGAGACTTCAGTTTATGGGCTCTCAGACAGCTTTAGCAACTACTACACTTGTATGTCAATTTGTGGAAAGCTATGGCTGCTGGTGATTTTATGGCTCATATAGCACAGGGGTTGCTTGGCCAGATAGTGGAATTGCATTTCCAGAAGCAATTGCAACTGAAAGCTAGTGTAATACCATCCGTGATCACAAGGACTTTTGAGTGTACACTGCAAACTTGGCATTAACCCAAGACTACACTTTGCTTTGTATCTGTACATGACAACATAAATGTTGGTTTAGTCTCACATCTATGCTTAGATGGACTGTGCACTCTTTTACTATTTTAACGCAATACCTGCACTTGAGATATCCCTGCTTTGATGTGTCTGATGTATACCCATGTCCATAAATACAGATCACCAGCTTTTCTTTTAGTGCAAACATTTTCCTGAGAGATAAAGAGTTAAAATGGAACACTCTTGAAAACTGCAAGGTGATTTTTCTGAGCTCAGAAAGACAAAAAAGATTTGGAGTTAAACATAGCATTGGCACTTCTAAACTATCCCCAAATACTCTTGATTTTAGGTTCCTCTTTTATTCAAGCACGGGATGAAAATTGTCATAATAAGATATTAATTCTCGTGTTGCTTCCTGCCCCTTCCCAAAATGAAACTCATGTACATTCAGTAAAGACTATTCTGGACTAAAGAACATAAGGCTTGTTTGCTTTTTCATCAACAGCAATTACTTGATGAAGAGTGTGTCTATTTTCTTCTCATAGTTTACTATTAGCCAAAGGGTCCTTCTGTGATCTGCCAGAAGTGCTTCTATGGCAACAAAAAGCATTCAAGTATTGCTCTTGTCTTGTGCTAATTTATCATTAAAAGCCTCTATTATATTTTGGGGAGCTAGGTGAAAGATGGTACATTAAAAATAAATAAAAGTGGAGAAAGCAGCATCTCCCTGCCTCCCAAAAGCAGCAATAAAATAGAAAAAACAGATACACAAAAATCTCCACTGAGAAAAAAACCCCCACAAAGACAAGTATTTACAATTTTGAGGCAGGAGAACACATTTTTGGGCCAGGGATACAGGAGAAGATTTTTAAAAATAATCTCTCTTCCATTACCAAATGTTATGTACCGGATCACCTCAGCTTTAATAATCATAAAGACAGTGTCATTCCTCTTCTACTCAGTTTTCATATGTTTGGTGTTTGAAAGAGCACTTGAAGACAGCACATCTGACAGCTGTGGCTAGGGGGACCTTTGCACAGGTTCGCCTGGTACACCAATTGTGACCCTACTTGGATCAGGAGGCTCTCCTCATGGTCACTCATGCCCTTGTCACCTCACGGTTAGATTATTGCAACGCGTTCTACATGGGGGTACCCTTGAAAAGTGTTCAGAGACTACAGTTGGTCCAGAACGCAGCTGCGCGAGCTGATGTGGGTGCACCTAGGTACACTCACATTACACCAATTCTCCGCGAGCTGCACTGGCTCCCTATTGGTCTCCGGTCACAATTCAAGGTGTTGGTTATTACCTTTAAAGCCCTTCATGGCTCAGGGCCAGGTTATCTTTGAGACCGACTTCTACTGCATAGCTCCCAGCGACCGGTAAAATCCCACAGAGCTGGTCTCCTCCGGGTCCCGTCAGCTAAACAATGCCGGCTGGCAGGCCCGCGGGGGAGGGCCTTCTCTGTGGCTGCCCCAGCTCTCTAGAACCAGTTACCTCCTGAGGTCCAGACCCTCCCCACCCTATTGGCCTTCAATATACTAATAAACAGGGTTTAGTTAGCAGTGATTGCATATTTAAGCATTATCCCTTAAAATCACCTAGACCATCGAATAGAAGCAATCTAAGTCATGTATATACTGGTACAGTACCTATGTGGATACAGGTAGATCCAAAGGTGATTTTTTCCAAAAGTCAACTGGACTGTCTTGGTTTTTTTCTTTGAAAACATTTCGCAAAATGAGAAGCAAAATGTTTTCAAAGAAAAAAACCAAGACAGTCCAGTTGCACCTTTGGGGAAACCATTACCTGGATGATTGAGAATCTCCACAGATGATGCAGGTAGAATTTTCCATTTGCCCAGGGAAAGCAGTAAATATTAGCAAAGTTGTCCAAAGTCAAAACCAGGAAAATAATGTTAGTTTATTCAAGCCTATCTCAAAAAGAGAAATGAATTGCAAAAAAATCCCAAGTTGTTCAATGATTAAAATAGAAATCCTGGTAAAGAATTATTGGCCTTTGAACTTGCCTTGCCTTTGAACTATAATTGCTGATACCTATATTAGGAACCTACAAGGGACTCTGTGTGTGTGTGTGAGTGTGAGTGTGAGAGAGAGGGGGGATGCTAACTTTAAAAAAAATGGGGGTGCTAATGGAATATTATGTTACCTTTCTTTAGCTCTGATAATGTCTAGCTAAGAACATGTTATCTAATTAGATATGAAGTTGTTTGAACTGATCAAGCCTGATTGTTCTGTGCACTCTGAAACCGTTTTAGGGAAGGTTCTCTGAAGGTGTTTTCCATAGTTATTGCTGACCATCTAGCTTATAAGGCGTATTTGAAGCCAACTCCCATGCATATTTACATCCAATACAGAGGGCAACCCAGAGAACATATTTGTCAGTTTATCCTCCAAACTATGCTCCTGAAATCAGTAAGATGATGCATATTCAGATAGTCTCAAATTACAATGGTAAATTGGACTGTAATTTGCATTGCTAAGTGATGACAATCCTGGTAGTCCCAGTTGCCATCAAATGAATTCCACAGATCGTTAGGTGAGGACCAATCTGAATCCAAGCCATTCCCAGTTTAGATCCCCCTCCTCCCCGCCCCCCCCCAAACCTTGGTTAAGATAGGAAGGTACAAATTAAACTCCTCAGGTCCCATTGTAAAGTGTCTAATATGAAGTACTTGTCTGCAGTGAGACTTATGCATAGGATATCCTGATCTGCACTGAATGTTCCAAGAGGAGAAAAGCCATATTGTTTGGTCTGTAACCTGACAAGAGTAATTTCCTTTACAGGACATGATAAATGGGAACTTTCTTTCAAACCCTTAAAATGGCTCAAATATTTTTGGATCATAAACATTTTTCCAAGGTAGCCCGAAGCATTTCTGGAAAATTTAGCCATTTCTTGAATAGTTTCAAATTGTAGGGTGTAAGGTGCACTGAAAAATCAAACTTTTAACTTCTCCTCCTCAAAATTCAAATATTAAGCCTGTCTAAATGTACAGGTGACCAGCCTTGCAGATGGAAGATCATCTACACAAGCAAATGTAATGCCGTCAAAGGAGAATAAAAACTCACCATCCCAGCTACATGAAAGGTTCTTTATTTGCTTGGAGTGGAGATGTTCCTCCTCCTCAGGGATAGTGGGGAGAGCTTCCATAGCTTGATAAGTCTTGTAACTTTGGTAGACTCCGTGGGAGGCATCCTCAAAGTATTCCTCCGAGGTGTGTGGGGTGGTTCCTTCCTGCTCAGGCCAAATCAAATCAAGATCTGAAGATTCAGGTGAAGCAAGATCTTGACAGGATGAGGAAGACTGATGAGATTTCTCACTCTCCTGACTTGAAATACTGTCATCATCAGAACCTACAGAGTAGCGTTCATAAAGCCCATCACTGTCTTCTAAATCCTCATCTTCCCCATCAAATCCATTTTGATCTGGTTTGCTTCCCAGATTATTCAACGAAGAAGATAAGGATTCTCCTGCTTGCTGGAAAGCCTCATAGACTCGAGATATCCAGGAGGAAAAAGGCTGGAAGAAGCTTAAGACATCCTCTGAAGCCATACTTTTATATATTTAATGAGCAAAACCTGTGATGGTCATAAATTCCAGCTGTTCCTCTTTGCCAGCGTATCAGATTCAGTGCTCTGTGAGCTACAGAATAAGCATTGCAAGAAATTAGTTTGAATCATCTGTTCTTCTTAACAATGGTCTTTGTTAATCACCAAATCTAGCTAAGAAGATAGAACCCAAGAAAAAGAAGAACCCGGGCAGTATTTGATTTTACCCTAAATGCATCAAAGTAGAGAATGATTATGAAAAATGCTCATAAGTATGTAATTGGAAAGGGATTAATTAAATCTCACCGCACATATTTATTCATATGAATTAAAACCCTAGCAAATCTAGGAAGGGCTAAAAAAACTATCTTAATGGGTTATTACAAGTTATATAGATAATAAGAAGACAGGAGGCACTTATCAGATTAATATAAGGCAGATTCATCCTAAGTGGCAAACACAACTAAATCAAAACATCTGGAATAAATCCTGAATACAAATCAATGGAACACTCAATAGTTTGATTTTTTTAAAAAGGTGAAGTACCTATATCAGTATGTTGTTAAAACCTTGCAGGAGGAACAAAACAAAACTTCTAAGCATCAAACTATTTCTTGCTATGTCTATCCCTATCCCCATCCCTATTAAGTCACCCAAGCTGTCAACTGCTATTATGAATCCAGCTTGCCTGCAGCATTTGTAGAACAAAGTTATTTGCAGCCAAGAAAGAAGCAGCTGAGATTAGACAGCCCTCTCACAAATGTAATTCAACTGATATTAACAACTGATACTGAACAGGCTAATATTTTATATTAAGTCATGATTTACGGTATCTAATGATGGTTTATAAACCATTAACAGCTGGATTCACATGATATGTGTTTATGGATTAAGACGTTTAATAGACTTTATTGATAACTGGTAGGATGAAACTCACTAACAGAATACAAAGACTGATGAATATAATTTATACAAAAGAAACAAGCCAGACAAAAGGAAGGTGAGGAAGATTGGCATTATATGCAAAGGAAATAAATATTATATATTAAGATCCAGGAATTCGAATGTAATTTGAGGGTCCAGATGAGAGCATTTGAATAAGAATACAAAGAAGAGGAAACAGCAAATTTATTATTCTGCTATATGTTGTTAATTGTTATGCTGAACAAACAAGCTAGTTATTGCCCTCCTTGATCAGGATATAAGATGCAATAATAATAACAGGGGGGCCCTCAACTATCTGAACTCTTCCTGGAAAACCAAGTCAGACAAGAATCCAAGATCCCAAAAGTTCTTTCACACATGTTCAATTTTTAGAGAGAACAGGGAAAGATAAATTTGCTCTAAATTTGAGCCTAACTAGTATGGAAGACTTGGTTGAAGAGATAAAAGCAACAAATTACTTTGGTAGACAGTAATCATGTCATCCTGGGGTTCTGGCACACTCATTAATGCATTCATGCATTCTAATAGGTCGACTTTAAACTTTGAGAATACTAGGTGCAGAAATTCTCAGGTCAAGTGAAAAGAGGAAAGCCGGGACTGAAAGTATAGTTGCACACAAGTCTTAATGATAAAATGGGGATGCAGGGGGGGGGAGGGGAGGGGAAGGCAACTTAGGAAGTTTAACAAGACACATGTACAGATGGGTATAATTGTCAAAGTGTATCAGCAAATAGCAATTGTCTGCAGAAAGAAAATTAGAAAATTGAAAACACAAAAGACAGGATACACTAGAACTGTGATGGCAAACCTATGGCATGGGTGCCACAGGTGGAACACGGAGCCATATTGGTGGGCACACGAGCTCAGCTCAGGCATGCATGTGTGCACCAGCCAGCTGATTTTCGGGCCTTCTGGGGCCACCAGAAGTCAGGAAACACACTGTTTCCGGCCTCCGGAGGGCCTCTGAGGGGGTGGGGGAAACCATTTTTGCCCTCCCCAGGCTCCTAGAAAGGTGCCCCTTTCATAATGTTGTCCCTAAACCTACATGGGCACATTCAAGCTCAATGCTAGGATGCATTTATCCTACTATTTATCTTATTTATCTTACATACTAAGCGTAGTACACAAAATTATCTGCTACAATGTCCTACCTCTCAATGACTATTTCAGCTTCAACCACAATAATACACACACACGCAATAGATACACAGATACAAACTTAAGGTAAACCGCTCCAAACTCGATTGCAGAAAATACGACTTCAGCAATAGAGTGGTCAATGCCTGGAATGCACTACCTGACTCTGTGGTTTCATCCCCAAACCCCCATAACTTTAACCTTAGACTGTCTACTGTTGACCTCACCCCAGTCCTAAGAGGTCTGTAAGGTTTGTGCATAAGCGCACCAACGTGCCTACTATCCCTGTCCTATTGTCCCCATTTTTTGTACCCATTTCCTGTATACATAATCATATTTATACTTATATCTGTTATCTTATACATGCTTGACAAAATAAATAAATAAATATTTTATTTATTTATTTTATTTTATTAAACTTGTATGCCGCTCTCTCTCCCAAAGGACTCAGGGCAGCTCACAATGATTAAAAACACATAAAATTCAGTATTCAAATATAAAAACCAATAAAATCATCTTTAAAAAACCCCCTTCAGTCCAATCTGGCCAGGCCAAATAGCCATGTTTTGAGGTCACAGTGGAAAGAGCGAAGGTCAGGGGCCATCCAGAGCTCCAGGGGGAGCTGATTCCACAGAGTAGGTGCGCCCACAGAGAAGGCCCGCTCCGTGGGAGTCACCAGCCAACACTGTCTGGCTGACGGGACCCCAAGGAGGCCCTCCCTGTGAGAGCGCACCGGGTGATGGGGAGCTGTTGCTGGCCGCAGTTGGTCGACCAGGTACCCCGGGCCTAAGCCATGTAGGGCTTTATAAGTAATTACCAGCACCTTGAATCTCACCAGGAGGGCAACCAGTAGCCAATGCAGGTCCCGCAGGAGGGGTGTAACATGAGAGTGTCGGGACACTCCCATCACTACCTGCGCGGCCGCATTCTGCACCAGCTGAAGCCTCCGGGTGGTCTTCAAGGGCAGCCCCGTGTAGAGAGCATTGCAGTAGTCGATACTCATTTGCTATTTTCATGACTTACAAAGTTTGAATATCTTTCTATTCAGTTAATTGCTATTCATAGTAATGGGACCTGGCAAGAGATTCATGAGTTGATATCAAAGACATCTGGAGGACATCCATACCAGAAGCCAGTCAACGTAATGGGGGAAATGGAACATGGCACAGTTAAGGCAGGGAAGTGGTTGCTCCAGGAGAAATAATCCTGCTTTTGACAGAAGATCCTCTTCGTTTTGGTTTTAAGTGCATGGGCAGGAATGTGAACAAATAAAACTTGATTGCCCTGTCACATTTAGGTCTTGATAGATTTGACTTAGAATTTCAAAAGTCCAAAACTTCTTTCAAAATAATGCAGCCCACTCACACCTAGTTTTTCAGCCAAGTTTCCTTTTGCTGTGCTACAGTAGTTGCATCCCAATTGGAGCTGTGCTTTTCCCCAACTCCCAGCTAGTATAATCCACCTGCTTTCAAAAGCTGTGGTTAGAATCAATACAAATCTTTCCATTGTAAATACCATATTTTCAAGGTTTTACTCGTCAATGACATGTAAGTGAAAGAATCACTTTCAAATGCAAATCACTACAGCTTGGAAGCAAATGAATTCCCCTCCTCCTTCCCACTCTACTCGATTTTAAAACTTCCCCTGTTTATTAATCATTCACTTTTTAAAAAGCTTCAGTAAATATATGTTTGCAAGATCATCTCTGGCAGCTCCAAAAAAATGTCAACACCCACATAAAGGGAAGGAGAGATGTTGTCATTTAGAAAGGCCTCTCCATCGTGCTATTTGTCAAGAAGAAGAAAGATTTTGCAATACTCACACAAAAGAATATCAGTGTTTATGTAACACTGGAACTATGGCAGAGAAGAAGAAAAAAAGCTGAGCACAAGTACTGTAGAACCAGAAACAAGTTTAAAACTATGGGTGGCGAGGACCAGGATCATACTACACACACACAAACACACACACACCTCAATATCTACACATCTATGCATGGAAAGTGCCACTTTCGTGCACTGTTAAACGTGTATACCCAGTTTTATATTTATCAGGATTCCATATGTTAGACATTAAATATGCTATTTTTAACACGTATGTGCAAAGAAGACAATCTGCTTTGCAGAATCTGTCTGCAGTTCAACCAAACCCACTGTGCTTTCCAGAAGCAAACATCTATACTCCTTGAAAGTGATTCCAATCAGGAAGGTCCAGAAAAAATGATCAACCTCTTTTGCAGCTGCACATTGCTTAGAAATCCAACTAACTATAACTTTCTATTTTGCCTTATCTAATATTAATAAACTTCCATCACTGATAAGATAGAACAAGCTAGAATCTTAGGCTCTGAAGCTGATTTGGCAAAGTTGGTAATTTTGGTTTTGATATAACAGGAAATGATGATTAATTGGGAGCTTCTGGATCGCAATTGTGTCATGCCACAAAAAGAGGATATAAGGGTTATGCATTTGATCAAGTATTTATTACTCATACTGCTCCCATTTTCTTGACTTTTCACAAATTTTTCTGTTGGTTGGGGATCAGCATTTCAACTTTTTTAATGGTGAAAAAATACTTTATTCTGCTATGATATCATAAACAACCAATGTGGAAGTTCTGTAAACCCAGATAAAAATGCTGCAAAAATATAATGAATGTGAGTTGGTGGATGGATGGATGGATGGATGGATGGATGCATACGTACATACAAACAGACACTAACTATATCCTTTGCATACCTCTTAATTTTATATTTTAAATGTTATGTTGCACAGTATGACTTATTTTAATTGTGATGCTTCTGACATGAATAAACAAACATAGATCTCAATCTGAAGGGAGCAGAGTATCTATCACCAAGCAGAAAGCACACAGAAAGCAAAATTGTGAATCACCCAGGTGGCTCATGCCTTGTGTCCAAATTCTTGCAGGTTAAAAAAGAGATAAGCTGCAATACAATGCATGTTGTGATTTATTTTTGGAAAGAGAAAAGATTGATTATAGTGCAAAGATTATAGTCATGGGGAAACATTAAGGCAGCTGTTCTGGCTAAGCTAAAGCTTTGCAATTTGCATGCAATCAATATCAAAACAGAAATAAGTTATTAAAATCTACAAGAGGATAATTGTTCTTGCTGCTGATGCTGTTCTTGCCAGAATACTGCGTATTACTTACCAAGACCCTCCCGAACCCCAGATTTTTCTTTGTAGTGCTTGTGCTTCCCTTGTTGCTCCAAGCAGGGAAGACCTCCAATCTTTTCAAAACAGAGCTTCTTGTTGATGAAGAGGGAGAGGACTGCAAGGAGAACTATAAAGACCCCAACAGCAGAGAGGAACCCAATTGCTTCAGGAGTAACTGGGAATAAAATGAGAGAAAGCAAATAGAATAAATGGGAGGTTGTACAAAATATGGCAGAAATGCATGAGCTGCATTTGCTACATTATGAGCGTGCAGATATTGGAGGTGTTTACAGGGATCACCAGGAAGGGAGAATGAGTAGTTAAGATGCTGACTTAGGAGCAACGATTCTAATTCGATTCCATTCTCAACCGTAGAGGCTCAAGGACCCCAAGGACGTTGACTCCCTTTCAAGTCAGCTCAACTAACAATATTATTGTTACGGGGGGGGGGGGACAGGAAGGGAGGATGCTACAAGGTCCTAAATGAAATTACAGATATACAGCTAACAAATAAATATTACTTGGACATCATGATGAAAATAATCACTTCTGCCATCCCATCCTAATTTGCAATGAACCACAATCCATTTCTATGAAAAATGGAGAATGCAACCTCTGAAAGCCTACAACTAGTGCAGTCTTCCTCAAACTGGTGATGATGTTTAACTCCACAGCTATTGGATATATAGGTGGTCCTCAGCTTACAACAGTTCATTTAGTGATGGTTCAAAGTTGCAACGACACTGAAAAATGTGACTTATAACTGTTTTTCACAGTTAAGACCTTTGCAGCATCCCCATGTTCATATTTTTTTTTTAATTTGATTTATATGCCGCCCTTCTCCGGAGACTCAGGGCGGCTTACAATGTGCTAAGCAATAGCCTTCATACTTTTGTATATTTATACAAAGTCAGCTTATTGCCCCCACAAACTGGGTCCCCAATTTACCTACCTTAGAAAGGATGGAAGGCTGAGTCAACCTTGAGCCTTGGTGAGATTCGAACCTGCAATAATTGCAGGCAGCTGTTGTTAATAACAGGGTGCTTTAGACCACTGTACTATCCAAGGCTCTGTGATCAAAATTCAGATGCTTGGCAACTGGTTGCAATGTCTCAGTGTTATGTGATCTCCTTTTGCAACCTTTTGACAAGCAAAGTCAACGGGGAAGCCAGGTTCATTTAACAACTGGCTTACTAACCTATCAACAGGAGTGATTCACTTAACAACTGTGGCAAGAAAAGTCATAAAATGAGGCAAAATTCACTTAACAAATGTCTCACTTAACAACAGAAATTTTGGATCAATTGTGGTTGTAAATTGAGGACTACCTGGAGTAGCTGGGGAATTAGTTGAACTTCAGGAAGGGACATGCTAAAATGACTAGATTAATCACAGTAAAAAGACATCAAGTAGAGCTCCTGGCTATGACCATGTTCTTTTGAGGGGTAGCAGTAGAGAAAGTGTTTGCCATTGCCTTCTTCTGGGATTTTTTTTTTTTATTTCCCATCTTATTTTTTAGTTTGCATTGAATCTGTTCAGCTATGCGACTGATTTAGCCATGTTAGATTAAACCAGGTTTAAAACTCCACTCAACTGCATCATCTTGCTTTGGTCCAGGGATGACAAATGTGGCTCTCCAACTGTTTTAACACTGGGTGCTGATCTGGGCTACTAAAAGCTGAAACTGAACAATATCTGTTAGACACAGACAAACGTGTACAAGTTAGCTTTATTTTTCTAATCAGTGCACTGTTTCCATGGCAATCCTAAGATACAGCTTTGGCTAATGACCAAGAACCCTCACTCTATTTTCATAGCAGGCAAGCTTCTGAAAGAAATGTTTTACAATATACATTAATGCAAACAGAGCATCTCACTTCAGCTACATAAAGCTGATGGGTCTTTCACCAGGAACAAATCTTCAGCCACCTGTGCACATATATATGTGTGTAAATGGAGACACTTCTGCTAAGACTGTCAATGAAGTACAGTAATATTACTGCACATGGACTTTCCTGTGGAGACTTCAAGGACAATGTAATCAGCAGCTATTGTTCAATACTGCTACAAAAATAGCAACCGATTTGGGGAACAAGCCCACCATGGCTTCCAGACAAAAGAAACTTTAAAAGTAGCTAGCTACTGCCAGTTATACAGTTCCTGCCTTCCACACTGAAGACCAGCAGAAGGTACACTAGCATACAGATAGTCCTCCACCTATAACCACAATTGAGCCCAGAATTTATGTTGCTGAGTGAGTAATTTGTTAAGTGAGTTTTGCCCCATTTTATTATTTTTCTTGCCACTTGTGTTAAGTAAATCACTGGAGTTGTTAAATTAGTAACAACGTTGTTAAGTGAATCTGGTTTCCCCATTGACTTTGCTTTTTTTTTTTGATTTGATTTATATGCCACCCTTCTCCAGAGACTCCGGGCGGCTTCCAATGCATTAAGCAATAGCCTTCATACTTTTGTATATTTATACAAAGTCAGCTTATTGCCCCCACAATCTGGGTCCTCATTTCACCTACCTTAGAAAGGATGGAAGGCTGAGTCAACCTTGAGCCTGGTGAGATTTGAACTTGCAGTAATTGCAGGCAGCTTGATGTTAATAACAGTGCTTTAGTCTGCTGCGCCACCAGGCTTGTCAGAAGGTCACAAAACATTATCACATGAGCCCAGGACACTGCAACCATCATAAATGCGAGTCAATTGCCAGAAGTCTGAATTTTGGTCATGTGACCATAGGGATGCTGCAATAGTCATAAGTGTGAAAAATGGCCGAATGCAAATGACCAGCTGTCTGCAAGGAATATACCCGTACTCACCAGAGTATAAGACGCACCTTAGTTTTTGGGGAGGAAAATAAGAAAAAAGCTGATTGGGGGTCGATGGGCCTCTCAGAATACCCCCAATCAGCTGTTCCCAGAGGTGAACTTTAGCAACAGGTTCATTGGTTGTGAGCTCTGCTTTTTTTTTCAGCCTCTCAAACGGAAGTTTCAGAGGCTTTTTTTTCACCCTCTCAAATGGAGGTTTTAGAGGCTTTTTTCAGCCTCTCAAATGGAGGGTTCAGAGGCTTTTTTTCAGCCTTTCAAATGCAAGTTTCAGAGGCTTTTCTTTCAGCTTCTCAAAGGGAAGTTTCAGAGGCTTTTTTTCAGCCTTTCAAATGCAAGTTTCAGAGGCTTTTCTTTCAGCTTCTCAAAGGGAAGTTTCAGAGGCTTTTTTTTCACCCTCTCAAATGGAGGTTTTAGAGGCTTTTTTCAGCCTCTCAAATGGGGGTTTCAGAGGCTTTTTTCAGCCTTTCAAATGGAGGTTTCAGAGGCTTTTTTCAGCCTTTCAAATGGAGGTTTTGTTAAGGATATTGATGTTGTTTTACCAACCAGCAGAGTAACTGCACAAGGAAACGTTGAGAGCAATGAATAAGAAAACTGGTTTAGCAAAAGTGTACTTTATCATAGGAAAAAGCAGTCACGTAGTCATAAACAAATCCCAAGTCTTCACCAATAAATCAGTCCAGTAAATCAGTCCAAACAACTCACTCTGGTTAACAAACCACGATGGTAGCAGATCCATCAACAGATAGCAACTCCTTCACAATAGCAGCTCATAGTAGTTCAGTCACAATAGCAGTTTCTTTACAACAGTTCATAGCAGTTTCTAGCAGTTCAGTCACAATAGCAGTAGCAGTTCATAGCAGTTCCGTCACACTAGCAGTAACTGACCAGGTTACAATACTTTGTTTAAATATACTCCCAACTAGTCATTATCCCATTACAGCATGACTCAGCAAGAACGTAACATTTACAGTTTAAAGTTACAGTATACATATATTGCCTGGACAACTGGTTCTAACATTATATACATCATATAGAATCCTAACAGGTTTCAGAGGCTTTTCTTTCAGCTTCACAAAGGGAGGTTTCCGAGGCTGTTTCAGAGGCTGGGCAGGGCTACATTCGGTGTATAAGACGCACCCAAATTTTCACCCTCTTTTAGGGGGGAAAAAGATGCATCTTATACTCCAAAAAATATGGTAAATCCTTCCATTCCCCACCATCATTAAGAGCTGAAGAAGCTTCCTGGATGAAAAGCGAAAGAAAAACAAGACAGTCCAGTTCCTCCTTGAAAAAGCACCTTTGGGACAACCATGACCTGAATAATTGAGAATCTCCATAGACAGATTTACTGATTAATAAAGATAAAAATCCGATTGTCACTTCTTAATATCCATCTACCCATGTTCTGTTCCTTTAATGATCTCAGAACATACTTAAAAGCTGGCCATGTATGCATACAGTTCAGGGAAAACTGCAGCTAGTGAATTCTTAGCGATTATAAAATACAGTATTGAAAATCTGAGAAACTGTATCAATTGAGTTGGAAAAGGTGAGAAAACAAGAACACTTAACAGTAAGAGTTAAGTTTACATTTCTTTCAGATTTAAAATCCTCTCTTAGGGCCATTGGCAAGATTCATTAGATGGCTTTGCAATTCAACCTCAGATGGGTATAAAATAAGACCGTAGAATAGTATATGGTACAGCAATTAGCAAGTAATCATGTCCAAGAGTGTTAGCATATAAACAGCAAAAGACATGTTGTCTAAGGCGTGCAAGTTAAAAGCATCCGTCACATAATCCCAGACAGTGCATATTCCCCAGAATTTGCTTTCTAAACAGAGCAATTCCTTAGCATCACTAAACTGGAAGGGAGGATTCATTGCAAGGTGGCCTCTTAAACTGCTACTTGTCAGAGACAGCACTGTTCTCAGCAATTGCTTTAATTCTAATTTATTCCTGACATTTGGGTGGGAGGTGGGCCAAAAAATAATAAGGAAAGAGTCACTGGTACTTTTCCAATTATAATTCTGCCACCTCCCAACCAGTAGTCCATAAACTGCCTCTGTTATAACCATTTGTGCTAATTGAACTTCATTATACATTTGTAGCAATGTGTTGTTTTCCAACTGATTCCTGCGGCACCCTTTCTAACCAACGGCTAATTATACCACACGTACATGCACACATACACAGAAGACATCACACCAAGAGAGCTGGTGCGTGGGCAGGCGCTCGGAGGAAAGCTGCATGTGGCAGACTTGTACGACATTACTATGGGCTCGAGCATTAGAAGATTACCTCCCACAAGAAGGCCCAAAGTGCTTCACAAAAAGTATTTCCGTGGTGGAAAAATATACCCAGGAAAGTTGCCTGATAAAGGCAATTACTCTGCTTCTCTCACACTGCTTGGGAGTGTGGTAAGGCTGGAACATTTGCATAGCCTACCCCAGTGCTATCCTCAAAAGGGCAGCATTTGAGCAACCCCCCTCTCCAAAGAAGGCATTGGATTTTGGAAGAACCTTGTCAATATTTGGAGATATTGCTTAGGGATGATAGCAGTAGCACTTAGATTTATATACTGCTTTACAGTCCTCTCTAAGCGATTTTAGAGAGTCAGCATATTGACCCCAACTATCTGGGTCCTCATTTTTACCGACCTCGGAAGAATGGAAGGATGAGTCAACGCTGAGCCTGGCGAGATTCGAACTGCCAAATTGCAGGCAGTTGGCAGTCAGCAGAAGTAGCCTGCAGTACTGCATTCTAACCACTGCGCCACCGCGGCTCATATGATGGACGCTGTAGTCCAACAACTCTCCTTGGAAAAAAATCTGATTTAGGCGAAGCCACAGACAATAGCCAAATAATGTTTTCTGAAGAAAGTAGACAGGCCTATTTTCCAAAGCATCTGAAGGCAAGACAAGAAGCAATGGGTGGAAAACTAATTGAGAGATTCAGCCCAAAACTAAGAAAACATTTCCTGATAGTGAGAACTATCAACCAGTGGCAGTGGTGGGTTGCTACCAGTTCGCCCTGGTGTGAGCAAACCGGTAGCAAAGGCAAGTGAAACCCACCACTGACCAGTGGAATGGCTTGCCTTCAGAAGATGTGGGTGCCCCATCACTGGAGACTTTTAAGAAGAGACTAGACAGCCATTTTTTAAAAAAAATTGATTTATATGCCGCCCTTCTCCGGAGACTCAAGGCAGCTTACAATGCGTTAAGCAATAGCCTTCATACTTTTATATATTCATACAAAGTCAGCTTATTGCCCCCACAATCTGGGTCCTCATTTTACCTACCTTAGAAAGGATGCTAGGCTGAGGCAACCTTGAGCCTGGTGAGATTTGAACTTGCAGTAATTGCAAGCAGCTGGCAACTTAAGTGCTACTTTAACAGCACTTAGTCCACTGCGCCACCAGGCTCTTTGTCAGAAATGGTATAGGATCTTCTGCATGAGCAGGGGATTGGATTAGAAGACCTCCAAGGTCCCTTCCAATTCTGTTATTCTGTTTCCAAGTTGCCTTTACATTTGGGTTCAATCAATGCAATTAGACTAAAACATGGCTACTTAGTTGTCACACTAGGTACTAAATGAACCTAAACAGTGTGGTTAGTTTACTGAATGAAGGCTCCTTCACTGCGGGGGGGGGGAGCATTCTATGGTTACAGGTAGTACAAGTCTTTGCATTATAAGGACTATATTTTCATCTCTTGAACAGCCCCAACACTGGGTCTTCTTGTAGAAGAACCATTCCTCAATAAAATAAACCAGTCTACCCAGGATGTTTTGTTGTTGTTGTGCTCAGTTGCTAAGTTGTGTTTGACTCTTCAAGATTGCATGGACCATAGCATACCAGCCCCCCCTCCTCCTTTGTCTCCCAGAGTTTGCCCAAATTCATGTTCATTGTGTCGATGACACTGTCTAACCATCTCATTCTCTGCCATCCCCTTCTCCTTTTGCCTTCAATCTTTCCCAAAATCAGGGTATTTCCGATGAGTTATCTCTTCTCATTTAGTGGCCAAAGTATTTGAGTTTCAGTATCTGCCCTACCAAACAATAATCAGAGTTGATTTCCTTTAGGGGTGACTGATGTGATCTCTTTGCAGTCCAAGGGACTCTCAAGGATTTTCTCCAACTACCCAGGATGTGTACAACAAGCCTATGAACATAGTAACTAGATTCAATGTGATACCTTCCTAGGAAGAAGACCAGGAAGACTTAACTCTGGAATAAACCACAGTAAGCTAAAGTGCCTCAAACCAGCCAGGTTATTTTGAGGGGTACTTGAAAGTGCGTTGGGATAGTTGCACTTGTAAAGGATGGTGACACCACAAAGATTGAGAATTCTTGAAGTAAACCATGGTTCAGTTCACCATGGGTTTTAGCATACAATTTTTGCATTTTACTTCCCAAGATTAAAATTGGGGAAGAGTCAAGTGGACAATTCCACCAATTTTTCCAACTTGGATGGATGAGAAGATGTTTTGGATTTATTTTGCTAATCAGTGAGCTGCAGACTAAGGAAAAATGTGAAAACCTGATTTTATCAACTGTCTGAATTCCAACATCCTTTTGAACAAATTAAATTTGGATGCTCCAACCCAGTCTTCTACCACCATGAGTTCAATATAAATTATTTATACAAGCAACAAATACAAACTATAATTCAATGAGATAGGACTACTCGTCTGGACTACTGTAACACTCTCTACATGGGGCTCCCCTTGGGGTGCATCCGGAGGCTCCAGCTGGTGCAGAATGCGGCCGCGCGGGGGATTATGGGAGCAACGGGGCGCTCCCATGTGACCCCTCTCCTGCACGAGCTAGACTTCCGGGTGCGCTTCAAGGTGTTGGTGATAACCTTTAAAGCGCTCCATGGCTTAGGGCCGGGGTACTTACGGGACCGCCTTCTGCCACTGATTGCCTCCCACCGGCCGGTTCGCTCCCACAGAGAGGGCCTCCTCAGGGTGCCGTCAGCCAGACAATGCCGGCTGGCGACCCCCAGGGGGAGAGCCTTCTCTGTGGTGGCGCCCACCCTCTGGAACGATCTACCCCCAGAGATACGAGTAATTCCCGACCTCTGGACTTTTCATCGGACCCTAAAAACCCATCTTTTTCAACTAGTCGGGCTGGCCTGATATTATGTTGCTTTTATATAGTGATACTGATCTAAATTTTAAACTTTGAATTTGTAATACCTTTTAATGATATGGGCCAAATTATTTAATTTATTTTAAAATTATTTTAATTTTTATATACATATGTTTTATTCTGGCTGTTCACCGCCCTGAGTCCGAAAGGAGAAAGGTGGTATAAAAGTTCAAAAAAATTAAAAAAAATAAAATAGGAAATCTACTTATGCAGGTTACCAATTGCACAAGGGGAGGTTAGCAAAGTACAGTTACCCATGAATAAACTTTACACAAGCATTAATTCAAACATATTGTGGTTAGTAGCTGGAAAAGAAAATACAATTTTATTTATTCTCCTACCTACACCCCACCCCTATTAAAAGCGGTTAAGTACAGGAATCTTGGAGAGAACTAAGAAACTTGTGGTCTTCTAGACAACATCTGAATCACATTTCCCAGCAAACATTTGACCAATGGTGAAGGTCCCGAGGATGATGGATCAGCATCATTGGGAAGACTACAAGTTCTCCACTCTTATGGTAAGCATCTTGCAGAGGGATTGCAAATCGTTAAGTTATGTACCCAATAGTAGAACCATCTGTGATACAGGCGTAGTTCTAAAATCCCTCTGCCTGCACTTATTGGGAGTTAGCAGCTTCTCTCCAATCTACTCGAGAATCTTCATCTCTTCAACTTCTTTCCACCAGATGCTGACAACCATTTTCAAGCTTATCTCTGTAGCAGGAAACATATAAGAAACTGTTTTTGTGCAAATTCTGAAAGCCCAGAGACTTATTAAAGCAAACTGAACAGCAGGCAGCTGTTTTAACAAAATGTGGGTCACACCAGAACTGCTAGAGCCACTTCTGCTTGTTGCTACAGCAAGCCAAACTGATATGTGCACTATGAGCCATAGTTATCAGCCACAAACAGGTGGTGCTTTTATTCATGTGTGAGGCTCACACAATGTGCAAACACTCCAGAAATAAAATGTGTGTGTTTTCGCAGGACAGCAGGTCTCTGCTGATTATTTCAAACAAGCTAGAGAATGAGTTATTGCAACTGCTTGTATGCTGCAAGGAATAAAACAATTGTGTAACGCATCCACTGTCCCAAAGGTGACCCTAATCATCAATCACCTGGAGTGGAATGGGAGAGAGTGGGTGGTTTGTCAGCCTTGAACAGAAGCAAGCAGCAGTTCAGGATTGGGCAGGAACACTGCACTTTCCATCTGCAAATTTTTCAGTCTCCAAGGGCTGGGAGGACATGGCCATAGCGTGATGATATCATGATCCACGGCCTTTTTAATGATTCATTGTTGTAGATAGCTATAGGAATTGCCAAAAAAATGGAACTAGGGATTCAGCATCTTTGTTGTAGTTCTT
Organism: Ptyas mucosa; assembly: GCA_012654045.1. Lineage (NCBI taxonomy): Eukaryota > Metazoa > Chordata > Lepidosauria > Squamata > Colubridae > Ptyas > Ptyas mucosa. The sequence continues at coordinate 75,709,762 of WNWU01000001.1, forward strand.
ACTCAAAGGAACCATTTCTGTAAACCGCTTGTAGACCTTAGTTCAACGTACTGAGCATTATCTTGAACTTCAGACTGTACCTAGTCTACTACATGCTGAAGAAGGGCCATTTTTAGGATTCCACAAACTCTCAAACCTTTTGGATTTTCATGTATAGGTACTAGCATGAAAGGTCACATGTTTATAACGGGCTCTGTTTCCCTTCATGAACAAATATTATCCCATGAAGGCAGTGGCGGAATTCAAATTTTTTTACTATCAGTTCTGGGGGCGTGGCTTGGTGGGCGTGGTGTTGCTTGGTGGGCGTGGCTTGGAGGGCATGGCAGGAGAAGGATACTGCAAAATCTCCATTCCCACCCCACTCTAGGGAAGGATACTGCAAAATCTCCATTCCCTCCCCACTCCTGGGGGAAGGATATTGCAAAATCCTCATTCCCACCCCATTCTGGGCCCAGCCAGAGGTGGTATTTGCTGGTTCTACAAACTACTCAAAATTTCCACTACCGGTTCTCCAGAACCTGTCAGAACCTGCTGAATAGCACCCCTGCATGGAGGACTCTTTAAGATCCTTAGGACCGGCCCTTCTGTATTGAAAAAAAACCACTGAAGATCTCTAAGTAAAGCCTTATCTTAACAATAGTGGCAAATATCTGTAGCTCAGGTGTAGGATGATAAGCGTGAAGGTTCGTTCTCTGAGCGTTCGGAAACCAACCCACAAGCTCAAAACCTCATCTCTGCTGATTTTTGGTTGACAGGCAACAACCTAGTTTTTATTCAACAACTCTTGAGCAGCTGGCAGTTTTAATTATTACTGTGCCAAAATCAGCCTTATAATTTCTAGGGAATGTTCTCCTGAGTGTCTGTTTTTCTCTGTTAGCTTCAAGGTGTTGGAGAAGAACTTTTGGTTTTTTCCTTGAGACATTTTCAACACATTATACTTGGATGTGGGAAGAGAACAGATGCTGGTGCTGTTTTGATTCTACTATATAGGTAATCCTCAATTTACGACCACAATTGACCACAACTGAGCCCAAAATTTCTGTTGCTAAGCAAGACAATTCTTAAGTGAATTTCTTGCCACTGTTGTTAAGTGAATCACTGCAGTTGTTAAATTAGTAACCTGGTTATTAAGGGAGTGTGTTTTCCACATTGACTTTGCTTGTGAGAAGGTCACAAAAATTGATCACATGACCCCAGGACACTGCAACCATCATAAATATGAGTCAGTTGCCAAGCATCTGAATTTTGATCATGTGACCATGGGGATGCTGCAGCAGTCGTAAGAGTAAAAAACAGTCATGATTTCTTTCAGTGCTGTTGAAATTTCAAGTGATCAGTAAATGAATTGTAGTAACTTGAGGACTACCTGTATATTTTTTCCATTACTCTGCATTCTCCTTGGCTGCCCACAATTTACTATCTGAAAAAAGCCAGAAAGAGAAATCCTCTCCCAATATCTCCTCTTCAGATTGATGGGAAGCAGGAGAAGTCAGAGAGGCTGCAGACCAATAGCAATAGCACTTAGACTTATATAGCGCTTTACAGTTCTTTACAGCCCTCTCTTAAGCAGTTTACAGAGTCAGCATATTGCCCCCAACAATATGGGTCCTCATTTTACCCACCTCGGAAGGATGGAAGGCTGAGTCAACCTTGAGCCTGGTGAGATTTGAACTGCCAAATTGCAGGCAGTCGGCAGAAGTAGCCTGCAGTACTGCATTCTAACCACTGCACCACCGTGGATCAATAGAAAGAGGATTGTGCAATGACAGATGGGGCATTCACACACATCCCAGAGCCCCTTGTTAGTAACATGGGCAAGAATACCAGACTCCATCTATTAGAACTTTGCCAAATGCTCTTTGCTTTTAAATATATATATATATAAAGGTTTATTCTAAGATAAAAAAAGAAAGAAAACGTTGAAAGCTAAGAGAAAGAAGAGAAGTGCAGAGAAAAAGAAAGAAAAGAAAGTAGTGACTTCTGACTTTTTTCAGTGCAGTAAAGTACCCCCCAAAAAAATTACAACCTCAACCTTTTGCTTTACATTTCTAAAGATTTCAAGCCATTTCTGGAACTACAAAGTCATTAAAACCTTAACTTGGAGTTTCATTTTTTTTTCCAGTTTCAAGCAAAAACCCCAGAAGCAAGTAGAAACAAGACTAGATAGGTTCTTCTCTTTAATGAAAACAGACACTTTTGCCATCTCTGCCAACTCTATCACCTTTACCTTCCATTATTCTATTGTGGGAATTATTGTATCTAATGTTCTTTGTTTTTGAAACAAAGTTGGAAAGCAGTTTTTTAAAAATTAGATCAAATGGGAACTGGTAGCAAACAAACAGGACAATTTCTCCCCAGAGCACTAGTTTTAATCTAGTATATACTGTTTCTTGTTTCTTATTCCCCCCGCCGCCCCCTCCAATTATTATTATCTATATAAGAATATAAAAAACAAGGAACACAAAGAAAATCAGGTACAGGAACCAAAATATGGGTATGTCAACAACAGATCTGAAATATCCAATAACTAATATAAGCTAATACACCATCAGGAGCATATTGTATAATATGCCCCTCTCTGAGTGGGATGGGCGGTGAAGAAGTATGAAATATAAAGACATAAGTTATTTCACCTTCATTTTTGAGTCAAAATCCACAAGTCTGTTGAGCTTAATTAGCATTATGCAAGTCTTTATAAATCTATAAGCAGTAGATAATGCATTCCACCACTACTATAAATTGTGCATCAAGTCAAAATTTGAGCTGTAGAACCCAAATTTTCAGTGTGGCATGTGGCACAATTCTAATGTACAATACAATGGTCCAAAAACAGTTTCCAATTTAAATTAAATTCTGCACCCAAATTTTGATAGGTTTTTCATTGATATTGCCTTTAATGCCCTTATAATGCCTTGGTATGACTACACTTAGAATACTGCATCTTGTTTTGATTGCCATGATATAAAAAAGATGTTGAGACTCTAGAAAGTGTGCAGAGAAGAGCAACAAAGATGATTAGGGGGTTGGAGGCTAAAACATATGAAGAACAGTTGCAGGAACTGGGTATATCTAATCTAGTGAAAAGAAGGACTAGGGGTGATATGATAGCAGTCTTCCAATATCCAAGGGGCTGTCACAAAGAAGAGAGGGTCAGCCTATTTTCCAAAGCACCTGAAGGTAGGACAAGAAGCAATGGATGGAAACTAATCAAGAAGAGAACCAACCTAGAACTAAGGAGAAATTTTCTGACAGAATAATCAGTGGAGAATGACTTCCTCCAGAAGTTTTGGGTGCTCCAACACTGGAAGTTTTTAAGAAGAGATTGGACAACCATTTGTCAGAAATATTATAGGGTTTCCTGTCTGAGCAGGGGATTGAACTAGAAGAACTCCAAGGTCCCTTCCAACTCTGTTATTCTGTTAATTTGTTAATCTTATAAAGAGACATATTTTATAGGTATCTCTTCTGTAATTTTATTGTAAGATGTCTCTCACGTGCTATTTTTGGTGGAAACTTAGGATTTAAATCTATTGAATAAACAGCTGCAAGTTTTACATGTGCTTTCCCTCCTTTTCTTTTATGGTTTCTAGATCATAAACCGGAAAACAGCAATTAACTTGCTTATTATTTCTGATCCATTTCCATGGACGACAGAGTAAAAAGTATACAGACTTCAGACTAGAAGCAACTGCAAGGGGAATTAATTATTAGGCAAAGATAAAACATGGAGTAGATATGTTTTTTGCAGAAAAAGTCAGATCAGAAACTGCAAACCAATGAAATAAAAATTGAAAAAAAGATTATGGCATACGTTTCTCTCTTGCCGAGGCCAGAAAAACAGGAAGATGCATTTAAATATCTGTTTTACAGATCCAAATGTTTCTCTCCCCTACAACATTGGCCATGTTCATGAATATGCAGAGACCTCTAATCTTCAGTATTGATTTCATGCATAAGGTGAAGGAAGATACTACAAAAACTCATGCCAATATGTTAAGTTGTGCCTGTCATGAAGATTCCACTAGAATTCTGAACCGGATTACAAGAATCATAACCTTCTTTTTTCTCCTATATTTTTTATGCTAAACAAGTAGAAGCCGAAATCCTGTTAAAAAGAAAATAAAACTCACCAATTACCATAGGAACATTGGTTCATATAGTACCGTATTTACCAACTTTCCTAAGGCAAAATCAAATTCATAGATGAATAGGCTCTTGGAATAGTTTCAACCACTGTCTTATTGTGCTGTGTGAGTTGTTAGAATGTTAAAATTATTATTATAAAAGAGCAATTTATAATTCAACAGACTTTCCAACATAAGAAGAGTTGGGGCAAGGAGCTGCTTACTTCTAAACCTGGATTTTAAAAATGCAAATACTGTGTTCGTCTAACTAAGGGTTGTCAAACCCAATTTCATTGAGGGCCACATCAGGATTGTGTTTGACCTTGGGGGTGTTGGGTGGGCATGGCCAGCTCAACATCACTCATGTTGGGGGCCCCTATGGTGGCCTGGGTGGGGCTGGGGCAATCCATTGCCTCCAGCAGAAGAAGGCAAGACCAGGGAGAGCTCTGTTTTGGGGCTCCGTTTTTTACTGTGATGGTCTCTTGCAGCCCCCTGCCAGCGAAAACGGAGCTCCTGAGTTCTGTTTTCACTGTCAAAGGCACCGCTGGCTTGTCCTTCGCTACTTCTAGGATGGACCCATGGGTCAGATCTAAGCACCCCGCAGACCGGATCTGGCCCACAAATCTTGAGTTTGACATCCCTGGTCTAACATGGTGTTCAAAGAAATAAACTACTATAGCTTAGTATAGAGAGCCAAGGCATCAGCCTAGAACCTGGAAAACTGTTGAGTTCTACTCCTGCCTAGCTGACTAGCTGTGTTTCTGGGCCAGGCATTGTTTCTTGGCCCTAGGAAGAAGGCGGCAATGGCAAGCTATATGGGGGGGGGGGGGAAATTGGCAAGAAAATTGCAGGGATTAGTCCAAGCAGTTGCCAAGAGTCAACACATTATGACAAAATATGGAAGAAATAACAGTTGCAATAAAATATGTCCATTCATCAGTTAAAAACCTATCAGTATTTGGATACAGAATTTAATTTGGGAATAATTCTTGATAACTAAATTTAAAAAATAAAAAAAAATAAAAACACTGAATTGAAGGTGCATACACACACACAGTTGAAGGCACACACACACAAAAAGGGAAAAACCTAATCTCTGGATTCTGGATAGTTTTTATTTTTACTGTATTTTTTTTCTCCCTTTTTTACTGTGTTTAACTGTAATCATCATATTGGGGAAAAACACAGAATATAGAGACGCTTCAGCTGCCTCAGGTTTATTATGGGGGATGAATGCTTAGCACTCACCACTCAGCCCACCACAATCCATTAACTTACAACGTTTTCCATTTACTCACATTATATTCAGTTTGGGTTTAAATTGGACCCCGAGTTCCATCGTTGCTTCCTGCCAATATGAACAATCGCTTGTTTTATTTTGCACACATTTGGGCTCTAGGAAGTGACAGCTGCCTTTTATATCCGATGGCCTTTTGCTCTCTTTATAGAACCTCTCACATATACACAGAGGGAGAGAGAACAGGAGTGAGATATGTAACACACATAGCACTCTGCTAACTGACTTTAACACTGTGCATCTGCCAAAACAGGCTCAAGTCCACAAAAGCTTATGTCACAATAAATAAATCTGTTTAGCCTTTCAAAGTATCACAAGATCTTGGTTGTGTTTGCTGCAGGAGCATAAAGCAGATATAGCGGAGGAGGGAGGAAATCAGTCGTTCCATTCATCTGAAAACTGATCCCCCCCCTCCCCACACACACACACAGATATACTCCCCTGATGAACTCTCAGATCCCTCTTGGGACCCTCCATGTATTTTGCTCCTTCTCAAAATTTAAGATTGTGAGGTACATCCTGGCAGGCAGCCAACTCCAACATCCATCTGGAACGTTTTCCCTCAAAGAGACGTGAGTGCAATATCTTTGTTCCTATGACAACATACTGATGAAATATTTTGACTTAATGAAAATTATGTACATCACTGCTAGGAAGCTTCCGCATAGCTGCCATCTGCTCAAGTAAAATAGCCCTTACCATTCTCCTGAGATATCTATAGAATCCAGACAGGTCCTTAATCTGCAGTTTAGAGTAATAGCTGCTCTCTGCTTTTGCTACAAAGAAATAAATTCCAGAAAGCAATTCTCTAGCTTGGAAAAGAATTAACCACTTACATGATGTTTCGAATTTCAAAGACCCAAAGCAAACATACACTAGAATTTTGGTTCCCTTTCATGGTTAGTTCACTGAATAGTGGTAATAGATTTTGAACCCAAAATCAATAATCCAAAATCTACACTGAACTGGCACATCAACTGAAAATTTACAAAGTAGCATGCAAGCTTTTAAGTGTCCAAAAGTAATTAATTTGTGGGATCTAGTAGATGGATTTAAAAAATATCTGAATAAATTCATAACTGTCAAATATTCTGAGGGTGATTAGTGTTAATGTTTCCTCTGTGATGGGGAAAACTGGTATTTTGTCTGCGATGTGAAACAGGCATTTTGTCTCCAAATACCAATTGCAGAATTCCTCATTCTTTGTGGTGAATATAAAATATTACAGTTCTGGTCAATTTTACAATTTGCAACGATCTAGGCCATGAGTGTCAAACTTGCGGCCTGCGGGTCAGATGCGTCATGCACTGGCCAAGCCCATGCCCGGTTTAGCGAAGGGGAAAAAAGTTGTGATACGTGACGTGATGACATGGCACCACGAGTTTGACACCCTGATCTAGGACAGTCCTATCTTAGTTTTCTTACTCCTGCCTCCTATTTTCAATTGAGTGCATTTACTAATTCAGTCCACAAAAGGTCTGCATCTTGAACGGAAAACTACTTCATCTCTTGCAACCTATATTTTATTTTGCCTTCTTAAAAGTCTGCATATTTTTCCACCTATTGCATGCTAAAGACCGCAATTTCCGCATGCTTCCATAACAACAACTCCTTACTGGATGGCCTGCTTTGAGTGAGCCTAAATTAATATTCCATCCATTCACACAAGTACATGGCACAAGAGACTATCCATGAATATATTAATTGGATAATAATAGTTTTGAGCAGAAACATAAGGCCAATGAGGAGTCTTTCTTTGGTCTTTTTCTATGACTGTAGTTTAAAAAAAACTTTTCAAACATTTTGATTCCCAATGTAACTTTCAAAATAGAAATAGACAAACATGCACAGTAATGCACTGAACGTTAAAATTATGTAGCTTTAGATCATTTTCCTCAGGAAATAAGAACGGGTATAATCTTTTTGAGTCATTTTTTTTTAATGTTGGCTTATCTGCAGTTAGAAAACTGACTTGAAAGAAATAAGCAACAATAGCTGGGCTTATTTGCAACGCTGTTCTTCTATTAGACAACAAAATGCCCTCTAGACCAAGTAAAATATTACGGTTTTTCATCTTCATTCACTCAACTTGCAATCACGCAAGTTGGCCCTGCAGATTGATCCAAATGCTACTCCAGCTGATATAAGTCTAAACCTTTCCTCTCAAGGTTGTATGTGTGTTTCCTTGGCAACCCACCGAACCTCCATAACTCCAGGGAGCTACAATGTGCTGCCAACGAGAGTCTGATATTTAATCAACCCTCTATTTTTAACAGTTATTCAGCTTCCTTGTGCAGGCCACATGCCCAGATGTAACAGGGCATCTTGCAGATCTTGTTTCCCCTTGACCTACAATTATTTATGTCTCCCTTCAGGACACACGCTTAATCAACGGTGACATAAAACAAAGTAGGCCAACATGTACTTAACACTTGCACTCCAGGCACTCTTTCTGTTCTCTGGATTTTGATTTGTTTTGTTTTGGCAGGGACCGCACACCGATTACAACAGTTATTTTGGGAGAAGCAGGTAGGGAAAATAACACATTTATTTATATGCACTCTCATAGATTTTGCGCCTCCTTAATTTTAAAGCTTTCTGTCAAAACCTATCACTAGCATTGTTTTTTTAGGTCTTACTAGATTCCCAGCCCACTGCCCAATGTGCCAAAGCTATTGCTTGAAGTTCTTCTACTGACTCAAGGTGAAGTTAGGCAAAATTAAAAACACAGTAGAAGTGGAGCCTTAAAAAACTTTTGAGGCAGAGTTCAGCAGGGATCTATTCCAGTACTGTTACCTCTGTCTTGAGATGGATGAACACAAAATTTCACAAACAAAATGCTTGTTTGCCTTGGTTTAGAACAGGGATATCTCCAACCTTGGAAAAAACTTTAAGATTTGTGGACTTCCGCTGCACAAAAATATATAACCATGCAATGTGGTATGACCTGGGCCTCCTTGGCACCCATTATGCAAAGCTACTACACCTTTATCATATAAAAAAATATTCTCTATCTCTGCTTCTCAAATTTAATACAAAGAGAAGGAGGAGGAAAGGTCCCAACCAACTGAGAGAGAATTTCAATTGATGTCTGGCCAAATGAGAGGAGAAACTGAGGGAAAAGATACGGAAATTAAATTGACACATTAGCTGGAAAAATGTATCCAGGGGATTAATGGTACCCCTCCATCTTTTTTCTCCCCAAAGTAAAATGTTCTAATGGTGAAAAATCTAATGAAATTCGAAGAAGACCAATGTGATATTTCAAAGCAAAAATGCCAGACAGATGCTGTTTTCTTTTTCTTTACCAGATAATAAGTGAAAACCCTGGAGCTGCAATTGACCATGGGAATCAAAAGAACCACGTTCTCACTTATCTACATTAATAGCCAGAGATTCTACTGCAAGTCTCTGAATATCAGCTAAAGTACAAAACACTCTTGCCAACTGTTTTGTTTGCAAAAGAAATCACAAAACAAGGACAGCATGGTAAGAAAACCAACTTTAGACCATAGAATCATACAGACCAGAACAACTTACCTGATTTCCCTTATGCCCCATAGGAAAGTTAAGCTTCAAACTCCAAACTTTAATTAATGAATTAATTCAGATGTTTCACTTCATCATCCCAGCGCTGATTGTGTGATTAAGGAAACTTTTATTGGATTACAAGTTCGGGTTTCCACAATAGGTTCGCACCTGTGAGATATTTTGGAGTTCTTTGCAAACCTTGAATGGCAAAGTTTAGAACTGGGAGTGCCAATTTATCCAGAAGAAGGAGGAAGCTTCTGGGTCTATAAACATATGACAAACAGCCAAGGAATGTTAGCCAGACGGACAGCAGAAAAACTGGCCTAACATGTTTCTCCATTATAAGATAGCTGTTCACAATAGCCCTAATCCAGGTAACAAAGTGTTTTAGAAGAGCACTGACACAGCCTGCTGTTGGTCAAATTATTACCTGTTTCTGTACTAGAGTGCTTGTTTTTGCTGACAAAATCTGCCCAGTGGAAAGAACTGTAAATTATTGTTTACTAAAGTCTTCCACGGCAACAGTATAATTTTCCTCCTTGCTTAGACTCAAGATACTTGCAGTCACCAGAAATATGCTTCAGCCACCAGAGAGACTTCCTGTAGCTAAAGTTCAATATTTACAACAGAAAAAGGTAAAACGAAAGGCTTTCACTTGCAAATATAATTGTCCAGACCTTCAGCGATCATTTATTCTCCCCAAAAGACATATTATTTCTTACTCCTGAGGTTCTAAGGCCAAGGAACTACACACATTTTCAGCGCATTATGACACACTTGGGACGACGTGTTCTAAAAGAAATGACAGCTGTACCCTGCTCTTTGTGGACAAAACAATGTCATTCTCAAATCTGAGTATTTATCATCCGATCATCGATTTGCCATACAGAAGAAAAAGTACAGAAGGCTAAATTACTTTTGCAAAGATTTAGTTTCTTTTCCTCCCACGAGCATCACTTACAAAAGACATCTGGTGTATCTATATTTAGGGGAGAACCTGGGGGGGGGGGATTTACAACATTTCAGAACAGACTTTGCCTCTCTTTCAAATCTTTCTTAGTCACAAAATTATTCTGGGTGGGGCAATTTAGAAGCGAAGTTCACTCTTCAGGTTAAAGATGGCTGAAAGCTAGAAGTGTGTGAATCCCAGAAGCCCCAGTCCCACTCAGAATGCCAAAACCAGACAAGACAATTTAAACCAAGACTTGCATCCTATCACACTCTTCAACATGAAAGGAAAATCTCAGTATGATGCCACAACCTCCTCCACCACTGTTCAACTGTAACTTTGAGTTTATTTGCTTGAAATACTGCATGCAATGGAAAAAGCCATTTCCTTTCCTAATCGTATCAGTTTTCTGCTCTTCAGTATTAGACTAATCATATGTAGCATCGTGTAATATCGAAGGAGATGTATAGATACATCTGAACAATCTACAAATCTTATGGGAGGTAGAGAAGTGTATTATTTTGAACAGAAAATGTGCATTTATGAACACAAAACATCTAAGTAGCAAGTACATTCCTGAAGTCCAAATCTGTCTCAGATCAATGTGGTTAACAGATCTGAAATTCACATTGTCTTTTTTAAAATGTCTGGTGTATAAAAGGTACTTCTAATCACTGTTGGAAATGCGCAAAACATCAAGGAACATTTATAGGCTTCGGAAAAAGCAAAAACATACTGGATAGAAATACAAGCTGTGGTGATGCAAAGATCAGTTTTATGTTTGGCAACGGCAGAAAGGATATTATGAGCACAAAGATGGACGTCTGCAGAAACACCAGTAATGGAAGAAAGGATTGTGAAGATGGCTGAAGTTGCAGGAATGGTTAAATTGACTGGTTGGATGAAGGAGGGAACTGCAATTAATTTTATATATAAAAAAAACCCACTGGAAACCCTTTATAGACTTTTTTTTTGCTGAAAACGGATAAAAACGAACTGCTGATTTCAGGATTTATTGATTTAAAAAGTTTTTTATGGGAAGGAGGGAATTGTGGCCAGAGGAAGTGGCCTCGAATTAAATTATTGCCAAACCTATAAGTCAGCTCTTCAGAGTTCTGAAACAGGCCAGCCAACTGAATTCTTATAGATGCTGGCACAAATTTCACTGTCAAGAATAATGACAAAGGTGTAGATTGAACACGGGATTGGGTATCTGGTATCTGTCGCTTACAATCATGAGACAAATGGCCTTTCTGAAAAGTTTAATGGAACTTTGGGGACTATGATTAGCAAATGCATTAATGAATGCTGTAATAACTGGGACTTGATGGTGTCCCATGATGTCACTGTTAGCTTACAGGCAGTACCACACTTGTGTCTTGAGTTCTTCCCCTTTGCTCTTGTGTACATAAGAAAAATTATCAGAAAGGACCAGAAGAATGTAGTTTATGTGAAAAGGGACAACATAGTCCAGATATGAGAGCCATGGGAATTAAAAAAACAAAACCTCGCCTTAATTAATTCATTGTAATTCTGGCTAAGAATTTACCCTTAGAGTTTTTAGTTGTACCCAAGACTAGCTTTAAAAGTTCTTGTGATATCCATGTGGTTCTTGATTTTTTTGGTTTATCAGCTACATAGGGCATCAGGGTTAGTCCAAAACCAGAAGAAAGGAAGAAAGTGAAAATCCTGGATGTTCAACTACACAAATATGGTTTTCAGTTAGATTTATTCCATTTGAAAACAGCAAGTGTGAAAGAAATAAAAATGAACATAAGACTCAAGGGGAAATGATCTCAAGCTTCACTCATTATTACAGACATAAGTAATAATTTCATCATCATCCTCATTTCATTAGTCATCATCATTATCATCATCGCATTTTTCCCACAGGTGCAGGGTCAACAAGCACCATCATGCGTGATCAAATGCAGCATTCGGGTTCAACTGGACATTTTTCATGTCTGCATTTACTGTATCATGCCTTCTTTGCTTCAGCCTTCCATGCTTCCACATATATTTCAGATCCCTAATAATTGACAGCAGAAATAGAATGCCCTTAGATCAATACAAGAATCACTGCTTTTTCTTTCTGTGTTTTATTTAAGTGACAAAGAGAATATATTAAAGGGAAAGAAGGTACCTCAAGAGTTAATCAATCAAAACTAAACCTGACATTCTAGATAGTGAACAGAAGCAAAGCTCAGGAAACTCAACACTAGAGTGACTAATCAGAAGCACTAACTTTACAGGGTGTCAAACTGGCGGACCACAGATGCGTCATGCACAGGCCACGCCCACTCCAGCTCCGCAAAGGGGAAAATGTCACAATACATCACGTGACAGCAACGTGCCGCCATGAGTTTGACACCCGTACACTAAGGCATTCCTCTCTTTCAGGTGAGCTTTTAAATTAGGAGGGGGGGGCTGCTCAATTTTGGTATTTGTTCTTTTCCCTTCTATCATAACCAGCTAGCTGGCTTCCCATATTGACTTCTATCCAGTCAGAAATGAAGTCCAAGATAGACAAGAGTTGGAGAACCGGAAGAAAGTAGGCATCTAAGGAAAAGCGGAGCTACATGAGAATTAAGATCTTTTTTTAAAAAAAATTGAAAGTATGGGTTAATTTGGGCTGTTTCTTGGCATTCTTAGTCTTTGTTTTATCTTTATGATGAGTATATTTAGATATGTTTTCACTCCTGTAAGGTTAAAGTGTACATGAATCATGAGATTTTCATTTCCTTTTCTCCCACAGCCTTTCATTTTCAATTAACTCCCAATCTTACTTTGCAGTATGAAACCAGCAGTCTCAACAATGAAAAGAAGCCTACACGCACCTCAGCCTTCCTGCTAGCTTCAGAAAGAGAGTCTAGAGTGGTGTTTGTCCATCTTAGCAACTGTAGGATACGTGGACTCCAACTCCCAGAATTCCCCAGTCAAAGGTCTACAATATGGGAAATTTTCCCATTCCCTTCCTCTAGAATAAAGGTACAAAGGGGCATTTTCTCTACAAAGATGATATCACTGCCCAAAGAAATCCTCCCTCACAACACTCTAAGAAAGTGATTAGGGGCTGGAGGCTAAAACATATGAAGAACGGTTGCAGGAATTGGGTTTATCTAGCCTAGTGAAAAGAAGGACTAGGGGGTGATATGATAGTAGTGTTTCAAAGTAGTGTTTCAAAGAAGAGAGGGTCAACCTATTTTCCAAAGCACCAGAAGGCAAGACAAGAAACAATGGATGGAAACTAATCAAAGAGAGAATCAACCTAGAACTAAGGAGAATTTCCTAACAGTGAGAACAATTAACCAGTGGAATGGCTTGCCTTCAGAGGTTGTGGGTGCCCTATCACTGAAGGCTTTTAAGAAGAGACAGGGCAGCCACTGGTCTGGAATGGTATAAGGTCTCCTGCATGTGCAGGGGGTTAGACTAGAAGACATCCAAGGTTATTTTTAACTCTGTTATTCTGTTAAAGTGTCATTGTAGTTATTACAGAGGTGGGCTTAGAAATACTGCTTGAGGGAATTAGGAGCCAACCTACCCCATCCCTACTTGTGTGTGCAAGCATGTGTTCCATTACAAATGTCAAGCCACTGCTTTAGTGTCCTTTACAAAAAGATGCTGAGACCAAATATTAACCTTGAACGGCTAAGAGAGCAATCAGCATGCAGATATAGTAAGCAAGAACATACTTAATGGTTAGCAGTCACAGGCTTCATCAGCTCACCATGATATCTTCTTCAGGTTACATAAAAAAATCGAGCTGCTGAAACTACAATAAGTCAGCTCCTAAGTAAGCTGCATGAACCGAAGACGATATGGGAACTTTAACAGATTTAACAGATTAACAGAGTTGGAAGGGACCTTAGGGGTCATCTAGTTCAAACCCCCCCTCCCCTGACTGAAGCAGGAGACCCTACACCATTTCTGACAAATGGCAGTCCAATCTTTTCTTGAAAGTCTCAAGTGATGAAGCTCCCGTAACTTCTGAAGGCAAGCTGTTCCATTGGTTGATTGTTCTCACTGTCAGAAAGTTCCTTCTCATTTCTGGGTTGAATCCAGTGATGGGATTCAAGTAATTTAACAACCGGTTCTCTGCACTAATGATTTCTTCCAACAACCAGTTTGCCAAACTGCTCAGAAAGTTAACAACTGACTCTCCCGAAGTGGTGCAAACCGGCTGAATCCCATCACTGGTTGAATCTCTCCTTGGTCAGTTTCCATCCATTATTCCTTGTCTGGCTTTCAGGTGCTTTGGAAAATAGTTTGACCCCTTCCTCTCTACGGCAGCCCCTCAAATATTGGAACACTGCTATCCTGTCTCCCCTGGTCCTTCTCTTCACTAGACTAGCCATGCCCAGTTCCTGTAACTGTTCTTCATATGTTTTAGTCTCCAGTCCCGTAATCATCCTAATCTTCCTTTCTTTGAAGGAACAAGTTGAGCACAGGTAAAAATATACAAACAAAATCATAAAGACTGTGGGAGTTATACTTCTTTGGCCAGCTTTTAACTACTGAAATTAATAAGGGAAAAAATCTGGCATGTTCACCAAGGGATTTGGCTTTTTTTCAAATTTCAGAAAGCAAGGAAAGATAAATGCAACCGTTTATACAACACATCTGTCTCTTTTGGAGGAAGGCCAGAGTGAGCCTTCAATACCTTCAGAAGAACGAATAGGAAATCAATCCACAAGACATTCATTTAATCTTACAGATGCACCTTGGCAACAGACCTTTTTATAGTGCTCTGAAGGCAAAGTCGTTGCTTTTTCTGGGCTCAGATGGGTTGACACGTGCGCTGAACCCATGAAATTGTAACTGTTCTGTTGAACGGGAAACAGAATGATGTTACCTGGGTAACCATGCCTTCCGTGAAAGGATGTTTGATTTTTTTAAAAAAATAATAAGCCTAATAGTAAAAAGGGCAAAGATTTATGAGACAATTGCCATAAAGATTTTTTTAAAAAAATAACAGCTTGACATTTAAAAGCAGTAACAGAGAAAAAGAGGCAGATTTTACTATTTAGGTAATGGTTGACATATACATTAGCACCAAGAAGTCCTTTGACACAAATGTAGATGGTTTCAACTGGGCCCAGAACACAATTCAAAATGAAAAGTATTAAAAATAAACCTGGATGAGAATTTCATTAATTCATCCAATTCATTAATGAAGGACAATTTCTTTGTCCTTAATAGACAAAAGGCTTGCAGGAGTCTTCAGCTTACTTAAAGAAGAGGCAGAGTTGGACTACATGTTACCCTTGTCCTGGGAAAATATCAAAAGCTACCTGAGATAGGTATACAGGAATTTTGCTGTTGTTCTATTTAGTTCTCTTTTCTATCAGTTTGTTTTTACTTGACATTTTAAGATGAGAAGCAGGAACAATCCGCTGCTAAGATAAAGCAGGAGAACTATATGGAACAGAAGCCAGTGATTCTATAATCTCCTCAGCATTCTCTATTTCTGTATGGTCTTCAGCATTCTGAGCTAGATTTCATGAGATTCTGTTCCATTCTCCATGAGTAGAATGTATACCTCAATTAGCTTTCAATGGGACTTACTTCCTAAAAAGTATGTATCTGCATACAGAAGTTTCTATTGAAACATTCTAACCTTCAGAGGCAATCACATGTTCATTTCACACACAAAAAAGGGAATATACTGCAGGGTATCAACATAAACAAAGTTTCTTTAAAGCGTTAGAGAAGATACACACACAAACACACTGGTACCAATATAAGCAAAGCTTTTTTTCAAAGGGTTAGAGAGGGAATATAGATCTTTAGGAAGGTTCAAAAGCTTGTTTCAAAGGCTGTTCCTAGTGATCACGGTGGCGCAGTGGTTACAGTACAGTACTGCAGGCTACTTCTGCTGATCACTGGCTGCCAGCAGTTTGGCAGTTCGAATCTCACCAGGCTCAAGGTTGATTCAGCTTTCCATCCTTCCGAGGTCCCAGGTAAAATGAGGACCCAGATTGTTGGGGGCAAGAGGCTGACTCTGTAAACAGCTTAGAGAGGGCTGTAAAGCACTGTAAAGCGGTATATAAGTCTAAGGGCTATTGCTAGTGGTATATGTATGTGCCAAAATTGCATAGCCTCTTCATTGGATTGCAGAAGAAGTTTGGTCTAAGAACATACACAAGTATAGACAATTGGGGAGAGTTTTTTCCACAAGTCAAGCCAGTCATGTCCACAAAGCAGAGGACATGACTGTTTTAATGTTTGAGGAAAAGTACTGTGTCAATACTGGCATGTTGCATGAAGCATCCCTTTCAAATATTTGTGCAGCACTAAATTGCATTAAGCACAAATTGTTTGAGGGTGTATAAATAAAGTGAGTGGAGGCTATCCAGGGGCTGGGGGGGAAGATAACCAAACACCAGTGATTATAACAGAGCTATAACAGATAATGCCAACTCTATGAAGACATTAGTGTACATGGGCCAGAAGAGAGTGACCTTTACAAAAATAATAAGAAGCGTTACCTAGGAAACAAGGGATGAAACATACTTTATGACTTGGGAAGCAAGATAATATTTGGAAGTACCCTGTTTCCCCTAAAATAAGACATCTCCTGATAAGCCCAATTGGGCTTTTGAGCGCCTGCACTAAAATAGGCCCCACCCCCAAAAATAAACCCTCCCTGAAAATATTTAAAGACATGTGCAGCCGGTCCCCGCCATTTCCTCTGGTTAGGGTTAGTTAGACAGAGCTGGAAATCAGGTAAGACGGCAAGAGGATCCCTGTCGTGCTCCACGAACCCAAAATAATAAGGCCTCCCCAAAAATAAGGCCAAGCGCTTATTTCAGGGTTCAAAAAAGTATAAGACAGGGTCTTATTTTCGGGGAAACCCAGTAGATGAGGCAAACAGCTCCCTGATTCACTAAGATATAAGAGAGAGTGGAAAAGAAGCCTAATAAGATTTTTAAGATTCTGTTATTATAGTCCTTCTCAATAAAGTTTAGTGCTAGTCTTCCTGGGAGAACTGATTTTTGGGTCTGGTCTACCTAGTGGTGCTGACCACTGGCAACATCAGGCCAAATATCCAGACCTTGGCATTCCTCAGTTGTCACCCATAGAAGAATTTGCTACATGAAATGGTGTATTTTATCCAAAACGTGTTCTTTAGGGAGGACACCCAGTGATATGTCTATGGAGATTCTCAGTCATCCAGGTCATGTTTGTTCCAAAGATGCTTTTTTTCAAGAGGCATACTTGGGTCAAGATCAAAACACAGGAATTGAAAGCATTCACCAAACAAATGAACTCAAATTCACATGGGAAGATGTTAAGGAAAATAGGCTAACATTCCTGGAAGATGTTAAGGAAGACAGATGCCTTAACATTGAAGTTTATAGAAAATCCACTCACACAGATCAATATTTACATTTTGATTCCCACCACCCACTGGAACACAAAATGGGAGTCATCAGAACCTTACATCACCAAGCTGAAAGCCTGCCTACCAGCAAAGATGGGAAAGAAAAAGAATGAAAACATATCAAGGAAGCCCTCAGAACGTGTGGTTATCCCAAGTGGGCCTTCATCAAATCTCAAAAAAGACCCCAGAGGAGCTTGTCCATAACAGACAATGATGAGAACAATAAACGAAACAACGTTGTCATTCTGTACGTTGCAGGAAAAGCTCAGGAGAATCTTCAGCCAACATAACATGCATGTACATTTCAAACCCAAGAATACACTAAGGCAGAAACTTGTCCACCTCAAGATAAAAGATACCCAGACATAAACTGAGCAATGTGGTATATGCAGTACAATGCATTGAGCCATGTGCAGATCTGTACATTGGGGAAACAAAACAACCACTTCTTAAACGCATGGCACAACAGAACAAATACTTCAGAACTAGTTTCAGCAGTCTATCTGCATTTAAAAGACACAGGCCACTCTTCTGAAGATAGCAAAGTCTACATTTTGGACGGAGAGGACCAGTAGTTTGAATGAGGGGATAAAGAGAGTCAAGGTGGTGCAGTGGTTAGAATGCAGTACTGCAGCTACTTCAGCTGACTGCTAGTTCAGCAGATCAGCGGATCAAATCTCACCGGCTCAAGGTTGACTCAGCCTTCCATCCTTCTGAGGTGGATAAAATGAGGACCCAGATTGTTGGGGGCAATATGCTATTTAGTATATTATCTTTGGTGTAAGCCGCCCAGAGTCCTCGGAGAGTGGGCAGCATAGAAATATGAATAATAAAAAAAATAAAAATAAAAAAGAGATCATCTATGTCAATTCTGAACAGCCCTCCCTCAATGGGGGTGGGGAGGTGGGAATACAACATCATCTATCTCCAAACTACAACACAGTTGTTTCAACAGTTCCAAAAAGGCTCCATACCAATTTGCACCACTGAAGTGACCCTGACGACAGAGACAAATCTCTAGGTGACCTTAACGACCCGCTAAAAGAATGCCAATCAACAGCTGTCTGCAGGGAGTATAAATCCTTACATACCCCACCATCCAGTCAGAGCTGAAGAAGCTTCTTGGATGAGAAGCAAAACATCTTCAAAGAAAAACCAGAAAGTCCAGTTGCCTCTTGAAAAAAGCAGCTTTGGGACACCCAGTGATAGTTATGAAATATTTTTAGAATGTTGTAACAACATATTATGAATGGTGCGATTGTTTTGACTGCATTTAGTCACATACAATGATCCTTTGGCAGTGAACAATATAGTCAAATCTAATACACCAGTGGTCTCCAACCTTTCTGGCTCGGCAGACCAGCAGAGGCAGTGGGTGGGGGGGAGGGAATGGTTTCATGTGCACATGTGTGTACTGCTTTCACAAATGCAATTACACACATTTGCACACATTCACCCACTACTTCCATGTCCCGGTTCTGAACAAGCTGCGGCCTGGTACCAGGCTGCGGCCTGTGGGTTGGGGACCCCTGTAATACACCATTTCTGAAATTGCCAAGATTTTCTTCTTCCAGTTTCAAAGGAATCCAAGGTGAATATTAGTGAAGGAAGATACAGTATAAGAAATAAGACTGATAAAATGTTAACAAGGAGGATAAAATGGGTAGGATAAGAAAACAGTCATTCACTACATTGGGAAAGCAATGCTTCGGGACAAATTCAGTTCTTAGTAACTTCATGGAAATGTTCGTGTTCTCTTGACAGAAATACGAAGGTATCTCCACACAACTCTATTTGTCCCCAATATGAAACTTCTAGGAAGGATCACCAAACTCTTGGTGAGGAACCTAGCTGTATTCACTTAAGTGAAGCGGTTCAAGAACTGGACCTCTGTCTGGAGCCAGCAATTGGCTGGGTGGGAAAAATTTAAAAACTGAAACTGGATTCTGATGAGATAAAGAAAGTGAAAAGAGATCGTGGATGGGGCTGAATTCCATTAATACAACAAATATGTGTAATGGAGGCAGTTCGGGATTCACTGTTATTAAAGAGCCAGGGACTATATAAGTTAAGATCTGCTCATTTTAAGCTCTTGATAAGCTGTCAACAGTAGGACTGCTTGGATAGACATTATTAGTGTAATGTGTTTTAAGGTGCATTACACTTTTTATTTGAATTTATTAACCACCCAACTCCAATGGACTTGGCACTTGCAACGAAATGCTACATCTCAATGACTATGTTGCATGCAAAGTTGGGAGTATATCACTCCTGTTGCATATAATCAGCACTGATTGGCTATTTATTTCAAAGTTTACTTCAAAATACTGTTGGGTCTTGTAAGGCCCTAAGTGCTAGATGCCCAAGGACTGTTCAGGACCTTTTCCAATAAGCTTTTAAGATCTCTGTAGGTGTCTTGTTCATGACAGCCGATGTTCAAGAACTGGTTACCTATGTGAAAATATAGTTTATGCCTGCTTTTGAAAGCATGTTGCACGCTTAAATCAATTTTATGTCATGTTACTTGAAAATGTACCCAGGCTTATTTAGAAGTTTAGTACTGTTTTAATAGTTAATAAACTTAGAATATTGCATTTGTATCTTTACAAAATACTCTCAGATCCTCAAATGAACTACTTAAATAAAATTATACAAGGATCATTTAGACCCCTGAGTGCAAAAATCCAAATGAAAGCATGTCAAGCAAGTCTAAATATTAAATATGCTTTTTGGTAATTTGACAAAATAAAAAAAGCACTGTGAAGCGGTATATAAGTCTATGTGCCATTGCTAAGTACTATTGCTATTATTTATTTATAACTAATGACCAATGATTATGCTGAAGCAGTAAAAGTATGCAATAAAGCACAGTAAATCACGTGCAATGATCAACAGTCACTCAAGAATCATTCAAGTATCAGCAAAATCAAGAATCATTCAAGTATCAGCAAAATCCAGTGAAGCTTTTTTTTAGGAAAATACAAATGAAGAGAGTTGGAATTACAATTTAAATATGGAAAAGACTGCTTGCTCATTGTGTGGTTGACAATCCTCAAGGATTACAATTTCCTTGCTATTGGCTCAACCTGTACCCTTTCCCCAATCAATAAAACAATTTAAAGCCAGAGTATTTTCTTTCAAGAAACCTAATAAAAGTGCACCTTACACTCTTCTGAGCTGTGGAAAATACAAACTATTGATGGTCTGATTTCAGAACTTAAAACCAGCATCTCTATTTCCTTTACCTCTTAGATGAATAGCACTCCCCTCTCCCTCCCCCCAACCAGCGAGTAACATCTTCTCGAGTCAATTTAATATTACATTTAGGGCCCTCCTTGCTCCATACACCATTGATTTTTATTTTAAACAATACAAGACAGTCATTCTACCGCTTCCAATCAATGCAAAGATGTTTATGCTGGGCACATAAAAGCTTTCTCTGTTATAGAGAGACAATTGCTCTCAGCAAGGAACTTGCCGATAATTGCCAACGTTGTGGGATTATGTATTTCTTATTCTGTAACTCTGCAATTTACAGGAAAGACCAGTCAATCTTGACCAAGCAGCCTGCTAGACTATAACCACCAAATATACCAAGGAAGACGTCTGAAATCCCTATAGGATTCAAATTAAAGTGCTGCTTCCTGCTGACTGCTTCATATATCTTTGCATAAGGGCATAGCTACTCTAACCGCAACATCTAGTAAGCAGCAGTTACAGCTTCAAGAGGCTTAGGAAAATAAGAAACATGAGCATCTCCCTCTAGTGGAAGAATAATATAAGTTGTTGAAACTTGAAAATTGCTGAATTTTTTTAATGTACAGGATATAATTGCTGCCACTTCTTATATATGGGCTGGAAACTGAAGAATTGTTTACCTGTGGAGATAACATCATAGCTCACGGCCACTCGCATAGGTGGAGCTGATCAGAGCTTAATGAAAATCTTAAGATCTGTATAATTCTCACCCTACTCTATTTTTTGAGGTAAGTGTCATCTATCTAGCTTTTCTGGAGCTAAGATGGATAGACCACGGTTAGTACTTTGACCGGAGATCATAGAACAACATGCCTGTAAGCCATATGGGAAATAGAAGGATAGCCTAGAACAGTGTTTCTCAACCGTGGCAACTTTTAAGATGCTTGGATGGACTTCAACTCCCAGAATTCCCCAGCTAACATAGCATTGGAGGAATTGGGTCCAACCAGTGGCATCCACAACCAACTTCAGTGACACCAAAAGAATGCAAACTGTATTTGCATCCCAGTATCTGATGCAACCACATCACTCGCTTCACTTGGATCATGATGTTGTCAGGCACGTTGCATTATGCATATGCTTGAAGATGCATGTATATGCATCTCTATGTTTTACTAGTTCATACACAGTATTTTGGAATGGTTTATTAGTGTTGAATTTATATTTTACCAACAAAGAAATAAAGGGAGACTAGTATAGATCTATTTCAAGCTATTTAGCTCTCGTCAGTTAGCCATACCCTTTCTGGGATTTGAACCCAGGCTACTTGCATATTAGGTAGATGTATTAACCTCTAAGCCATGGGCTCTCCTCGCTTTGTCAGGTATACCAGGGGAGAGATTGTTTTTTTTTCCAGTGAAACAGGTCTATCAGGGCAACCTGGTCTACCCAAATATGGGACGGAGCATACTGCTTCCTCTTTGGCCTTTCAGCCCCAATCCGGGAGCCTTTGCAGGCAATCGCTTTTGTGACAAACTATATTTGTGTTGAATTTACATTTTATCGACAAAGGAATAAAGGGAGACTAGTATAGATCTTGTTCAAGCTATTTAGCTCTCATCAGATAGCCATACCCTTTCTGGGATTTGGATCCGGCTACTTGCATATTAGGTAGATGTCTATCAATGAGTTGCAATGTTAAGAGTCAGTACTATTAAAACAGAAACAACCTTAAACAAAGCAAGTGAATGTAAAATGAATGTAAAATGTTCTGGAACACTTGCCTTCCTTTAAAATCAAAGATTTTTACATATACCAGTAATATTCAAATGTGTATGCATGCAACAGCCACATTTCACAATGCAGATAACCAACTGCAAAATCATGATGCCTCACTCTAATGGGCATAAGTTGGTTCATAGATAAATTCTGTCCTGGCACCTGTTTCCATAGGAATGAACCCAATGTGCCTTATGGTACTGCATCATTAGTTGATTGGCTGAGTGAATACATTTAAACACTGTCCATGTCCAAAAGGTGCTTTTTCAAGAGGAAATTGGACTTTCTTTGTTTTTCCTTGAAGACATCTCACTTCTCGTCCAAGAAGCTTCTTCAGTTCTGGGAGAAGTTCAGAACTGAAGAAATTTCTTAGATGAAAAGCCAAACATCTTCAAAGAAAAACAAAGCCCAGTTACCTTTTGAAAAAGCACCTTTGGCACACCCATGACCTGGATGACAGAATCTCCATTGACATATAATGCCCATGTCATTCTGAAAAGCAACTTTGGGCAGCTTGCTGATTGATTGATTGATTGATTGATTGATTGATTCGATTTATATGCCGCCCTTCTCTGGAGACTCAGGGTGGCTTACCATGCATTAAGCAATAGCCTTCATACTTTTGTATGAAGTATGCTTAGTAGGGCTTTCGCGCACCCCCCCCCAGCAATATTCTTTTTTATACAAAGTCAGCTTATTGCCCCCCCCAAACCAGGTCCTCATTTTACCTACCTCAAAAGGATGGAAGGCTGAGTCAACCCTGAGCCTGGTGAGATTTGAACTTGCAGTAATTGCAGGCAGCTGGTGTTAACATACTTTAGTCTGCTGCGCCACCAAGGCTCTTATTGGTCGTTGTTAATCGCCCACCCTCCTAATATTACCACATCAGAATCATTTTATTAGCCTCACCCACAATGGAAAAGTGGATGGTAAAAGTGATGGAGTTGGCACATATGACAAAACTGACTGTCTTAATTAAAGAGAAGAACTTATTTACTTTTGTTGAAATAGAAAATGAAACTTTGATTTTAAGTTTTGACAACTAAATTGACTTTGTCGTTATAGAAATGGTCTGAAATAATAGGAATGTAAAGCAAAATGTTGAGGCTGTAACTTTTCTCTACTACACTGAAAAAAGATCAGAAGTCTTTACCTTTTCTTTTTCTGCATCTTTTGCCTTCTTCCCTTCCCTTTTCTTTTCCTTGTCCCTACAGCTAGTCCTCGACTTACAATTGTTCATTTAGTGACCGTTTAAAGTTACAATGGCACTGAAAAAAATGACTTATGACCAGTTTTCACACTTATGACCGTTACAGCATCCCAATGGCCATGTGATGAAAATTCAGACACTTGGCAATTGACTCATATTTATGACTCATATTTATTGAAGAACCTTGGTGGAGCAGCGGATTAAAGTGCTGTTAAAGTAGCACTTAGCTGCCAGCTGCCTGCAATTACTGCGAGTTCAAATCTCACCAGGCTCAAGGTTGACTCAGCCTTCCATCCTTCCGAGGTAGATAAAATGAGGACCCGGATTGTGGGGGCAATAAGCTGACTTTGTATAAAAAAGAACACAGCAGGTATATACAAAAGTATGATGGCTATTGCTTAACACATTGTAAGATGCCCTGAGTCTCCGGAGAAGGGTAGCATATAAATCGAACCAATCAATCAATCAATCATGGTTGCAGTGTCCTGGGGTCATGTAATAACCTTTTGCAAACTTCTAGCAAGCAAAGTCAATAGGGAAGCCAGATTCACTTAGCAACAGTTTGATCTAATTTAACAACTACAATGATTCACTTAGCAACTGTGGCAAGAAAGGTCATTAAATGGGGCTTAAATGCTAGATTGATATCTCTGATTTGAAACAGCTTTGCAACTCAAAAGTTGACTAAGGAATGAGATTGCATATATCCCTGGCAACTGGCATATATTTATGACAATTGCAGTGTCCTGGGCTCATGTGATCACCTTTTGCGATCTTTTGACAAGGAAAATCAAATTCACTTAACAACGTGTTACCAACCTAACAACTCAACTGTGGTCATAAGTCAAGGACTACCTGTATTTGGCCAGTGTTTACAAATTCACCCAGCACATAAAGGGAAAGTTACTGCCCTGTTGGATTAAAACAAAATGTATAATATTTGCTTTTAAAAGCACCAATGGTCAGGTTTCTTATCCTTTCCTGTAATTAAATGAAATCAGAGTTATACTGCGAAAAGAACAAAATTGTGCAAAATTTAAAAATTATGAGATGTGTGTGTGTGTAAGTAATTTAATCATGTAGTCCATTTGTACAGAAATTTGTAAAACAAAATATAATTTCTTTTGTGCTGCCAATCATACACTCAGTCCTCTACAATAAAGCCTGCATAATATTATTTCATTATTCTTAAGAATCAAATATCCATTCTGAAGGCAGTAATTTTTCACAGGGGAATTTTTCCCTGCTAATTACACTCATCCACCACAACATATTCAAAATTTCCTACTGTAAACTACTGGCCTAATACAAACTCCACTTAGGGGTTTCTTCTTTTATTTTAATTCTTCTTTATGCACTGTACCTTCCTTTAGTAGGAAGGCCGCTAGTTTAAAGGGAAAGGATCTTATACTGACCTCTAGTGGCCCAATACGAAATCATCTATTTGAGACTTCCAACCACTTCTGAAAAACCTTGCCAAGAAAACTTCAATGACTTGTCCAGGCAGACTCCAAGAATTAGACCCAATTGAACAGAAAAAAATATATTATTTTTTAAAAAATATCTAATATGTACATTTCCTTAAGGAAAATTATATTTTCCCCCAGTTCGCTAAAATGCCAGAACCTCTTTTCCCTTTCTCTGAGACTTCTTAGTTAGCTGAACTATTTTGATACCACAGAAGCTTGGCTGTTTTAAACAGGAAAGTTTCCCAATAGGAAAATAACTGGCTGTTACATCACAGCTCTGGAAGCTGTGGTGGAACCAAATTCTATGGAATTTGGAAGCTATGGAACCAAATTCAAGAATGGATCGCTCTTTATCTCTCCTTAGCCTCCTTTTTCTATCGTCCTTTTTCTGTTTTTTCCATAGACAGACAAAACTTCCCTATACTACCCTAAAATAAGGCCTATCCTGAAAAGCAGCCCTAATTTTAGCATGCTCCTAATATAAGCCCTACCCCAAAAATAAGCCCTAGTTAAGGTCATGATCATCATCATCATCATCATTGGGGGTGTGGCCAGCACCAGAGGCAGCAAGGGCGCAGGGGCAACAGGGTCTGGCAGCAGCCGCAGCCTGTGCAGCACAGATGAGTTGAGTAGCTGTCCAAGCAGCAGGTGGAGGCAGAGGTGGTGGGGAGCACACAATTCAGACGCATCACCCGGGATGCAGGAAAGATGAGAGTCGGTGGGCCAAAACAGGCGGGCAACTGTGGGAGTCTTGTCTTCACATGGCGGCATCGGCAGCAGATGGAGGCAGAGGTGTGGGGAGGGAATGCAGATGATCCCAACGTGCCGCGTGGGCCGCGGGAAAGCCGAGAGATGCAAAGATGAGCCTCCACGCCCACCTGCCCACTCCGCCTCACCGTGTTTCAGCTTGCCTGCTCCGTTGTGGCTGTGGAAGAAATGGGCCTCTCATGCATGGGGGGGGGGAGAAATAAGACATCCCCAAAAATAGGCCTAGTGCTTATTTTGGTGCCCCAAAAAATATAAGACTGGGTCTTATTTTTGGGGAAACACAGTACTTAGAAGAACTTGCATAAATATCAGTTCAGTCTACAGATCATGGATTGTTTTGGAGTTTTTTTCTCTGACTTCTTTTTCTCCTGCTGACCACAGCGGAGCTTGAGATTGTGACGGAGGTGGTAGTGTCAGCTAACCAGTTTCACGATCCTACCAGTGGAGGCAAGGGGTCACACAAATCTTACAAGTTGCCTTTCTCTACGTAAACAAAGCTGCAAATATAAATGCCTTCAACACCTGAGCTACCACAATAGTATAGCAAGCCAGGGTCTTGTTCTCCATGCAACTCCTTGCAAATTATTCATTAATGAATACTCTCTACGTGGGGCTCCCCTTGGAGTGCACCCGGAGGCTCCAACCAGTGCAGAATGTGGCCGCGCGGGGGATTTTGGGAGCGACGGGGCGCTCCCATGTGACACCTCTCCTGCACAAGCTGCATTGGCTTCCAGTGGACTTCCGGGTGCGCTTCAAGGTGTTGGTGACTACCTTTAAAGCGCTCCATGGCTTAGGGCCAGGGTACTTACAGGACCGTCTTCTGCCACCAATTGCCTCCCACCAGCCAGTTCGTTCCCACAGAGAGGGCCTCCTGAGGGTGCCATCGGCCAGACAATGTCCGCTGGCAACCCCCAGGGGGAGAGCCTTCTCTGTGGTGGCGCCTAGACCTCTGGAACGACCTCCACCCAGAGATACGAGTGATCCCAGACCTCCGGACTTTTTGTCGGGCCCTTAAAACCCATTTCTTTTGGTTAGCTGGGCTGGCCTGACCCCACGCTGGTTTTATAGTTTTTGTTATTGATTTTTATCTCAAAATAGGGCCAAATTCATTTATATCATTATAATTGTTTTTAACTTTTGTATACTGTGGTTTTAGTTGGCTGTTCACCGCCCTGAGACCGAAAGGAGAAGGGCGGTATAGAAATTTAATAAATAATAATAATAATGATGATGATGATGATGATGGATGATGATGATAATAATAATAATGACTTGTGTCCTTCTCTTCAATGGCATCTGCAGTGTGGAATAACCATAAAAAGACAGACGCTGAGGTTAATGTGTTTTAAATGTCTTTTAAAAACCATCTATTAGTCTCCTTCCGCTAATATTTGTTTCTTGTTTTAAAAGAATTGTGCATATTTTTCTTTGTTTTTTTTCCCACTGCTTTTATACACCTTACTGTATTGCAATAGTGGCGAATATCTGTAGCTCGGGTGAAGGATGAGGGTGAAGGTTTGTTCTTCGAGCTTGTGGGTTGGTTTCCGAATGTTTTGTTACCAGGCTAGGTAACACCTTCAGAGGAGTTTAGGGGATGTCAGTGTCCTTCTGTTTATAAGGTATGGGTATGTCAAGTGTTATGATGGGTCAGGTACGAGTCATCAGTGAGTCTTATGTTGGGTCTTGTGATAAGGAGATTACATGAGGTCAGGTTCATTGGGAGGTGAACTGCCGGTGTGGGAGGGGTTGCATGGATTGTTTGAGGATAGGTGCTCTCTGTGTTTACATTCGGAAACCAACACATAAGCTCGGAGAATGAACCTTCATCCTCACCCTACTGTGTTTTTATTGCTATTGCAAATAGTTTATTGTTTATTGGTTCAATTTATATGCCGCCCTTCTCCAGAGACTCAGGGCAGCTTACAATGCGTTAAGCAATAGCCTTCATACTTTTGTATATACCTGCTTAGGAGGGCTTTTGCCCCCCCCCCCAAAGAGGTGTTCTTTTTTATACAAAGTCAGCTTATTGCCCCCACAATCCGGGTCCTCATTTTACCTATCTCGGAAGGATGGAAGGCTGAGTCAACCTTCAGCCTGGTGAGATTCGAACTTGCAGTAATTGCAGGCAGCTGGCAGCTAAGTGCTATTTAACAGCACTTTAGTCCACTGCTCCACCAAGGATTATTTTAGGATTATTAAAATAAGAAGAGGCATATGAATACTCTCCTAGAGAAAATATATATGTAATCACTAAGAGATGACAAATGGCACAAAACAACAACCATCAACCTTATGCATGATTTCAATGTGCTTATCAAAGATAATATACATGACATTCTGTGAAATATATTTTACAGAAATATTTATTGTTCTCTACAAAGGCAGTTTGATTCCAACGCTGTCCTTCTGTGCAATTAAAAGAACAGATTTCGCCTTCGCATGCCAGTCTGTCCCTGTTAAAATAGAATTATTTTTATTTCAATACAGAATCAGTTAGTTTTAACACACTGCATCCTGAAATAACAATTTGAAAAAGAGAACCAAAACAGCAGATTCTCATCCAATACTGATTTCAGGAGGAGAGAATATAGGTAGCTCAAGAGTGGAACGGTGGAGTCCTTGATACTCTCAGAGTTTGGTTGTTTGCCTGCAGATGTTTCATTAGCTGACTAGGTAACATCCTCAGTGCTGTCTATAAGAAAACAACAAAGCTCAGAGAACACCAAAGACTCCAGATATGGATTCCTTTACTCCCAGGGGAGTACAGTCAGCTCAAGGCATTTTGCTACCCAGGGAAGAAGACAAGGTAGCAATCCAATCATTCCATGTTCGCAAACAGCCTGGACTGACAAGTGATGAGATACCATCCTTCAACATACCTGAGGCAGAAGACTATTTCCAGGGACCTGGGACAGATAATATGCCATATATTGTTCTGCTCTCCAAGAGGGGAAGATCTGAGGAACTCCAGAGAAACAGCCTGGGATTCTTGAAATGCTTTATTTTCTAAACAGCTACTACTTGAAGTGCTTCCTTCCTTGAACTGAACACAAGAAACCCGTCCAATTTCACAGATCCTCTGCTCTTACCAGCAACAAATCTTTACATGTTGTTCTAAATCTTAGAAGAGGGCTCAACAACCTTTTAAGGTAATAGGCACTATCACATGGTTTTACATAGTGTCTTAGATGCCAAAACAACTTTTAAAAAACATGTTTTGAACATGAAATTACAAAAATTAAAATAGAAAAAAAAAGAACCCCACTCGAGAACTCATGTGAGAACAAACAACACATGCCTTTTTAAAAATTTTAAAATATAATTAATTTTGGACATTTCCTTAATCTAGTTCTGGGGTGAAATGCTCCTGATTCGGACCAGATCACCTGATCCGATAGTGATGGAGGTGGGTGGTTCAGAGAACCGGTAGCAAAAATCCCTGCCCCCCCCCC
>WNWU01000001.1:75739322-75796135 GCA_012654045.1 Ptyas mucosa
AAAAAAAAAATTGGGCCACGCCCACCCAGTCACATTACCCCCCTCCAAGCCACGCCCACAGAACCAGTAGTAACAAACTTTAGATTTCACCACTGACCTAGTTTATATGTTGCTCTATGCCAAACTCCAAGTAGCTTAAAATGCCATATACTAAATTGGATTAGAAACAATAAAAAAAAACAAAATAATTCAGTCTATAACTGCACTCATAAGCAATGTGCCTACAACTCAGGAAAAACACAACCTTCTCACACATCCCCAAAGGCAGGTTTTCAAATCTGTTTGGAAATATTCAAAAAGCATCATAAGAAAGTAAGAACTGTGATAAATCTGATAAAAGAGCATCTATTCCAGCATTCTGTTAGAAAACAACTGCTGCTTTCCAGTTTCTCCACATCATCCAGGGTTTGAAACACATCTACCGTGTCGCCCATCATTTTCTCCCCTCTGAGCTAAGAAACTCATGTTGTGATATTTCCTGCTTAACAGCTATTCTAACTTCTTGATCATTCGGTAGACCTTTTAGTGTTTATTTGTTACTACTTTCCTTTAGGCACATTTATTATTTGTTGAATTGATGAGCTTTCATTTCTCAAAGTAACTTGGAGCTTTCAGGTCCTAATTTAACACCTGAGCCACACTTGCTCTCCTTTTTTATATCTTTCCCAACTCTAGAGTATCTTTCTTCAAGTTTTGAGTTCAAAACTGGCTGGTTGATTTATAAGATTCCAATGTGCAGTTTGCTTTTCAGAACAGCCATCAGACCAATCATTCAGTCACCATTTCCCAACCTGCTGCCTTGTAAAGGCAAGATTGCAGTTCTTTGCAAGATAGTCTTTTGGCCAGTGGTGATTTAGAATGCTGAGAAAATATCTGGAGCAGGGGTGAAATGCTACAGGTTCACTCCAGTTCAGGTGAACCGGTAGTTTAAAAAAGCTACCGGTATTTCCGACAATCAGCTGTGCCGCAGGGTTTATCTTTGCTAGAAAGCAGGAAATCCTAAATTGCATGGCACAGCTGATCCACCCCCTCACTGTTTTACTTACCTTCCCAAGCTTCCTTTTGGTACGTACTGCACGCGCACACAGCACGCACCAAAAGGAGGCTTGGGAAGGTAAGTAGAACAGCAGGGGAGGATCAGCTGTGCCGCAGGGTTTATCTTTGCTAGAAAACAGGAAATCCTGCTTTCTAGCAAAGCTAAATCGCTCGGCACAGCTGATCCACCCCGCTCACTGTTCTACTTACCTTTCCAAGCCTCCTTTTGGTGCATACTGCACGCAGCGCACATGCGTGGCCAGTGAACCAGTAGCAAACTGGTTCAGATTTCACCACTGATCTGGAGGTCATGAACCCAAGACCATAATTTAGCTCTCCTTAAATACATTGGCTACAGAGCTCAGCCAATCAGGATGCAGAATGACTCAGCACAATTCTTAAAGCTACATAATACATTCACATAATACAAACATACAATGTTGGCTTATATATTTCCTGGCCAACCAATTAGACAATAACCATCTCCTAACATAGACAATTGTTTTCATGGCATTAACCATCCCAAGAGCCAAACCTGTTTGCTCTTTAGGGCCATAGAATCATCAATTCCAGCCGGTAAGTTTATTGATGTTCTGAGGTTGTTAGTCCTTTGATGTAGTTAGATAAGAATCACAACTATAACTCTATATTTATTATAAGATTACATTAATAGAATCTTGCTAAACTTAAAACTATTTCAACCCTGCTCTCCTTTTACTCTCTGGGAAATGAGGATCCCTTCTAAAATGCTTCCCATGTTCCCCTCCCCTTTTGTGACCTGAGACACCTTTTAAAGTTGTCCAGTCTGCAGCTCTTCCTCCCAATATCATTCCCACATACCATTAGAAGTTAAAATAATCTTAATTGCTACAATCCTGTGAGCATTAAAAGTTCTGTCAGGCACAAGAAACCAGGAGCCAGGATAGAGTTCAGAAAGCACTGCAAGTTTATTCCAGGCAACCTATATCTGAACATCTGACCTACTAACAGTCAAGGCAAATTGGCAACCAATAAGAGTCAGCGGACTTCAAGAGGGGCTGGACTTAGGTCTTTTTCGGGGGCATAGAGATTCCAGAATGCTGATATGTTTGACCCCACCCTCAAGCTCAGTCTGGTCATCTTCTACAAGTTCTCTTCTAAAGCCCAGGAATGTACCTGGGAGACTGGAATAAATAGATGCTTTCCACATTGAAAATATTGCTTTTCCTGCCAGAAGTTGTAGTCCTAGAACTGTGCAAGAAACTGACATATCATCCCAGCACTGATTAAAAAAATGCCAACGCTAGATATCCTTTTCAATCTGTGCTTCAAGATGTTAAAAGGCTCTTAGAGCTTTTGGGAGGGTGGAGATGAAAGACATTGTGGCTATACTTTCTACCCACCGTCAAGCTGGTTGCCATCTGGAAACCTGCCACGAATTGTAGTTCAGGATCTGAAGCAAGAAGTTGAAATAAATACTGAAACAAGAATATATATTTAAAAACTAACAAAAAACAGAGGGGAGAAAGAAAATGAAGGGTGAGGTTTTTGATGCTTTGAAAGTAGATTAGAGAAGGGTAAGAAATTCTCACCATCGTATCTCAAAACATGTTGATCATAGATAAAATGAATTATGAAACAATCAACAGATTCCATCATGAGCCATTTGCAAAACTGGCAAAACTGGACTTTCATCAACAAGCACACCCTATTTGTGAATGCCTTCCACATCATTATCATTTCTAATACTTATTTGCACACAAACAGTTTGGAGCCAAAGCCACAGACCCTCAAAATGCTGAAGTCACCATGAGTCAATTCAAAGCCTGTACTATATGTCTAATTATTAGCAAACTGGAGAACTGGACAAGAGATGGAAGAGAGAAAGTTGTACTCACCAATCGAATTATCTCCACATTCTGCCCGACTGCAATCAGATCTAAATCTCTGCAATCCCACAGCATCAGTAGTGGTTGAAGACTGATTTTATTTCTAGTTGCGTTGTGGTGTATCTGAAAGTAAACTTTGTTTTTGCTACAACAAGCCTCAAGAGGGCTGGTTTCCTATTAACAAGAACTCTTGCATCACCCAGGTTTTCCAGTTTCTGGATTCAATGCAGCATTTTCCCGCTCCAAGTGAAGAAATAAGTATTAGTGAATCCTACTATCCATGGGATGCTATTCCCATTCTCTATTCTCACCCCCATTCTACAGGAACGTCACTGAACAAATGCAGACAAATGAATTTAAAACATGATATAGAAGAGTCAGAGTACTGACTCACTGCCAGTTTACACACTCTTCAGTTGGTCAACCAGAAAAAGCATCAATTGGTTCATGGTGATCTTGGTATTTTCAGGGTCTGTGGCCATGAAGAGTTTAAATCAGCTTCAAAATGTTTTTGTGGAACTAAGGCCTGGAAATGATATTGACGTAGAACAGAGGTGGGTTTCAGCAGGTTCTGACCAGTTCTGGAGAACCAGTAGTGGAAATTTTGAGTAGTTCGGAGAACAAGTAGTAAAAATTCTGTCTGGCCCCACCCCCATCTATTCTCTGCCTCCCAAGTCCCAGCTGACTGGGAGGAAATGGAGATTTTACAGTATTCTTCCGCTGCCACACCCACCAAGCCATGCCCTCCAAGCCATGCCATGCCCACCAAGCCACACCCACAGAACCGGTAGTAAAAAAATTTGAAACCCACCACTGACATAGAGGCAGCAGCCTCAATGGAATTTTAACAAGACACAGTAGCTTAAAGGTAACAGCAACAACAGTAAAAATACCAGTGCTGTAAATTTTAACCATCAATGGTTTCTTCATTTTTTTTAACTTTTATCTTTTGAGAGCATGTGCAGTAATCAACTGCTACACGTTTGACAGAAAAAGAATGAGCAACTAAATGTACTGCCTTTAATTAGAATTCTAATTATTGTATCATACATAGCTGCAATGGAATATGAAAGATCTCCAACTGGGAAAATAAAAAATTGGATTAATTATTCATTTCTATCTGCATTAACTCTTCCTATTGTTATTTTAGGGGAAATAAGAAATGCAAGCAATAATGAGAAAAAATTCAATTAAAAGGTAGGGAATTTTAATTCCACTTTAATTGTGAACAGTTGACCAAATGCTCTACTCAACAGACTTCCCATATCACTCAAAGATATATCAAGTTAGTTCCATCTCATAATTTCAACACTGGTGGGGCAAAAATGCTCACATTACCAGACAGGAGCTTTTACTTACTGGCAAGAACTAAATATTATAAATTGAGTTATGTAAAGTTTTGAGCCCCAAAATTTAAGTAACTGGCATCTCCAATTAAAGGAATTAAGTAGCATAGCTGGAAGACTGTGCTAGGCTGCATTGACCACCTGGCTTGGCTCTGTATAGGACTAATCCTTCATTACATGTGCCATTTAACATATGGGGGAATATGCAGTGGGGAAAGTATGTCAGCAATAGCACCATGACTTCCCAGGCAGGAAGCAACACAATCCAGAGAAGACTGCACCGTCCTGAAGTGGATTGGGGAGGGAGGAAGAGACTCAGGGTAGCCACACCCTAGAATTTCCCAGAATATACCTATCAGTTTTAAAAATTATAGTTTTAGTCTGGCAAGATTCTGTCTGTTAGGTTTGATCAAGTAAAGAACTAGACTCAATTGGATCACACTGTGTCGTCTTTGGGCTTGGACAGAATATCACTAATTTTCAGTTTTACTTCCCTGCAATATCAGACATATTTTCTTGCCTTTACATATTCAACATGAAGGTACTTCCATATAAAAAGAATGGAAGCATATAGATCACTCCTCGAAGTCTATAGTTACAATCATGTCTTTCCTACTAGTTAATATACAAACATGCCTGTATTAAGAGAATCCACAGATTATCCCAGCTTCCCTGTACATATTTATATAGCAGAAGAGAGCTACATACAACCTATGTAATAATACATCAATGGGTCACTGAATCAGCATTTTCTGTCAAATATTCATTAAAAAACATAATCAGGTCTCTCTTGCAAAATCCCTGGTGAATGCTTATAAAATTGTTCTCTGCAGCTAAGCAGACTTTCTCAAGTATGTTTATTATTTTGCATGAACTCAGTCCCTATAATTGATAAACCATGGAGATTATAACCATCTAATTGTGGATTATTCAATAAATCATATATAGACAACTCAAGGTTCAACCTAACATTTGGGGGAAAAAAACATAAATCAAACTTTGTAAACCACAAAGACTGGGTTTATTCAATATACCAAATCAAAACAAACCAAGGTATGGCTTACTGTTACTCTATGTAAGAATTACACTGCAAAAATCCTGAGCACATTTTATTATGGAGAACCAAATGTATAAAGTGGGACTGTATGAATATTTTTTTATGGAAACTAATCTTCGATTTTTTATAGTCTTCTGGAGGCTTTTCCATTGTAGCTGTTCTTAATTTACTTTGTGTAAGAATTGAAATGACGGGAAAATATTCTGGGTTATAAATTAAATCTAGAGATAGTTTATTGGCTGGAATTTTTATTATGAGAAAAGAATGTGTCCGCTTGAATAAAAGGAATAAAATGTTATTTTATAATTCAAATGTGTTGTAGCTAACCAACTAATAGACAGCACCTTTAAGGTTGGGGCCTTTTAGGAAACAGATGAGTTTAATTTGTTCAGAAATGGGGAAGTTCCAGAACAATTAAAAAATATTAGAAAATATATAAAAAACAAGATGAAGGATACTCGTAGAGAACTGAAGAAACCATGAACTATAACACTCTGTTGTTTTCTTCTGCTAAAAGCAAAAGAAAGAAGGACAATTGGTATCCTGGTAAAAAGGCTGGGATAGTGGCCAAATGAGAGAAAGACCAACAAGCCGTATGAATTTAATTATAAACAATATGAAGGACCACATAACTGACTTACAACCCCATCAAACTGACAGGTCTCTAGTTCAGTGAGACACGTAGCTCAGCCTTAACCAATTTAATATGTGCGGACTTCCCCTCTGAAAATTCCCTAGCCAGGTTGCATTATTTGTTCCGTTTATTTGTCGGCTTCTTTTGGCTCCAAACTTTTAAAAGAAAAATAACAAGAAGGTTCAATAATTCAGGTTTACTTTGCTCACTGCTCTAATAAAAACTCCGAACAGTTGTTTCAGAGATTAGGGGGATTTGTCATATGTGATTTCATATTTCCTTAGAGATTTGCTCAACACACTCTAATGGAAAGAGGACAAAGCTAGGTAGTTCAACGTATTGAAGCACATAAAAAAGATGAGAAAGTGAAAACTTTGAAATTGAACTAATTTTAATTGCTTGACCTCAGTTTCAGTATGATGGGGGGGAGGTGTTCCAATTTCTTAATTACCCAAAACAACTTTGTATGTAGTCAGACTGAGACAACTCCTTTTCTTAACAATACAAATGGATGAAAAAGACACAAAATCAGGCTTTGTACATCCCTAAAGGTTTATAAGGCTGTCCATCTCACCCCAAGGTCATTATGGAGGTGGATGTTCACCTATTTCCAAAATGGCTTTAAAGGTAAAGGTAAATGGCTTTAAAGGTAAAGGGAATGACTTGCACATATGTGCTAGTCGTTCCTGACTCTAGGGAATGGTTCTCATCACCGTTTCAAAGCCGAAGAGCCAGCGCTGTCATAAGACGTCTCCATGGTCATGTGGCCAGCATGACTAAATGCCAAAGGTGCATGGAACGCTGTTACCTTCCCACCAAAGGTGGTCCCTATTTTTCTACTTGCAATTTTACGTGGTTTCAAACTGCTAGGTTGGCAGAAGCTGGGACAAGTAACAGGAGCTCACTCCATTACGCAGCACTAGGAATTTGAACCGCTGAACTACCGACTTTTCGATCGACAAGCTCAGCGTCTTAGCCATTGAGCCACCTGGTCCCTATAATGGCTTTAGCCAGTCACAAACTTCTATTTACCTGAAGACAAATGGATAAAGTTGTTCAGCGACAGTTTCTCAGCCACCAAAGTGCCCTTTCTCTTTTCACCTTTTTTTTTTAATTTGGGCAGTCTTCCAAGCACTTTGTTGCTACTGGTATCATTCTCTGTTTCCATTTTTCTAAGCATTCCTATGGGTCTGATATTCTTGGAAGTAAAGAGAGCCTTGGTGGCGCAGCAGACTAAGTGCTGTTAAGTAACACCAGCTGCCTGCAATTACTGCAAGTTCGAATCTCACCAGGCTCAAGGTTGACTCAGCCTTCCATCCTTTCAAGGTAGGTAAAATGAGGACCCGGATTGTGGGGGCAATAAACTGACTTTGTATAAAAAAGAACACCGCTTGGGGTGGGGGCAAAAGCCCTATTAAGCAAGTATATACAAAAGTATGAAGGCTACTGCTTAACGCATTGTAAGCCACCCTGAGTCTTCGGAGAAGGGCGGCATATAAATTGAACTAATAAAATAATACATAAATAATAAATAAAGGATTATGCTGGAGCTTGCTGCTTTATGACATCCCAGCAACCCAGTCATTTAATTTGCAAAATTAACATTGGGAGAAGGGGCATGAAGTGCATTCATGTATACAAGCAGATACAGACTGTAAATGGAAATTGAAATGATGAACATGAAACACTGTGTAGGGTCTTGTGAAGATCTCAAGAACATACAAATATTTTAAAATAAAATAAACGTCCCATGTGTCAGCCATCTGACAGCCATCTGGACTCACCACAATTTATGTTGTCTGATCCAACACCTGCTTCATTCACAGGAATTTATTTATGGGGCTCATTCAAGTTCAGTGCAGAATATTTCAGAAATGAAATATAATAAGTGGGACTATCCAGTTGGTCCAGGACAATTGTTACCATTGTAGATTCAACCTGTCAAACATTGGTATTAGCCAGACACACACTGCCCCTTAAATGGGTATTCTATTATGTAAGTATTATAAAAATAAACATTTCTTTGCAATTAAAAATTGTCTCTCTTTCCTTATTTTCAGGAAGTATTTTATTGATTGGTTTTCTGGTTTATTTTCCAGCTTATCTTTTATTCTATCGAATCTACAATTTCATATTTTGTAACTGTATTCCATCGTTCTATTTATTGTTTTCGTTTAGGACAGCTAAACTCTTGGCTCCACTAGACCCATGCCTGGGACCTCCAGGCCATACTGTCTCAAGTTTGATCTCCTGGGTGCTGTTGAAGTTGCTGGAAGCTGCTCTGAGATAGATTCCAATTTCTCACCTGTTCCCTGCAGCTCCCTTTAGTAGTGAGAGAGAGTATACAGAGAGCTGGTGTGGATTACTTCTAATGCCCCCTACTCCAGTACAGTCCATGATTTGCATTATTCTATTTTACCAGCACCCTTTTGCTCTCATGCATGAGCAATGAACATTTTGTCAGTCTCTGGGCTGTGCGTGTCTTCCAACTTCTGGGTACCCAGTGGTGGGATTCAAATAATTTAACAACCGGTTCTCTTCCCTAATGACCAGCTGCGTGGGTGTGGCCATGGTGTGGCATGGCCAGGGGGTATGACAGGCAGCACACGGCCTCCTCCACCCCCCTGGGAGCAAAAAACAAGTCACGGGGGGAACGCTGGCCCCCTGCACCCTGTTTTGGGCCTAGTAGGCCTCCCTGCAGCCTCCTGGGAGCAAGAACAGGCCACAGGGTGACTTCTGGAAGGAGCGGGAAGGGGAGGGGTGGGGCCAGCCAGCAATTTAACAACTGGTTCTGCCAAAGTGGTGCGAACCGGTTGAATCCCATCACTGTGGGTACCCTTTTGCCAGCCCCTATGGGGCAAGCTTGTCAGCACTTAGGTTGCCCACAAGATCACACATGGATTCAGTCCCCTGGGAGGTCAACTGTGTTCAATGTTTATATATTTGTTTATATATCAAAGTTCTTAACTGCCAATCATGTTCTTTGCTGTCTTAAAGCATCGCATCTCTGAGACATCACAGCTTACTGCTTCATTCATTCATTCATGCTGTTGCTGCCGCTACTTTCCCGCTTCAGCTCTCTTTTAGTCCTCCTCCTTTTAGAATAAAAAATAGAGAGAGTTGGAAAGCACCTTGGAGATGTTCCAGTCTAACCCACCACCCTCAACCCCCAACAAATGGCTGTCTAACCTTCCTTTGAAAACCTCAAGTAATGGAACATCCATGACATCAGGATGCCGGCAGTTCAATTGCTCAACACATCCCATGGTCAGGAAATTTCTCCTTATTTCATGTTTGGTTCTCTCTTTGTAAAGTTTCTATTCATTGGAGATTCTCAGTCATCCAGGTCATGGTTGTCCATGACCATGACATGTTTTTTCAAGTGGCAATTGGGTTTTCTGGTTTTTCTTTGAAGACGTTTTGGAGAGCTGAAAAAGCTTCTTGGATGAGAAGCGAAACATTTTCAAAGAAAACCCAGAAAACCCAGTTGCCACTTGAAAAAACACTTTTGGGACAACCATGACCTGGATGACTGAGAATCTCCATAGACAAGAACCGAAGAAGCTTCTTGGATGAGAAGCAAAAGGTCTTCAAAGAAAAAAACAGAAAGTCCAGTTGCCTCTTGAAAAAGCACTTTTGGATTTCTATTCATTGATTCTAATATGATGCATGGGCGTTATGGAGAATAGTGCCCTGTGATAGCCCTTCAAATATTGGGAAACTATTCCCTTTTATTTTCTAAGTCTTTCCTTTTTTACTTCTTCTTTAGGCTAAACCTAATTGGTTCCTTTAATCATTCTTCAAAGGATTTAGTCTCCAAGTGTGGGGCTTTTTTCAGCATCCTTTTTGCATTTGGCAACCAAAACTGAATAAGCATTCCAAGCGTGACCTGACCAGAGCAACAAAATGAAGAATACCATTTGCCAAGATGTTAACATCTCAACATCATGCCTCTGTTAAGGGAGCTCAAACAGCATATGGCAGGTCTAGCACGTCATGCTTAGTCTATGATCTACCCAAGGTGCACAGATCCTTTTCTCAAGTAATTACTTGCTGTGGCCTGCCAGCTGCCAGTGGAGCTGGTGGTAGACTCACACGATGAGGAGGTTGGGGAGGACCTTGGGCCAGTTCTGGAGTCTGGGGAAGGCTCTGATGGATGCTCTGCATCAGATGCAGAGATAGAATCAGGGCTGTCCGACATTTCCCAGCCACCGGAGAGGCAGCTGCCTTTGGAGGCTGGTATGAGTGAGGAGGAAGAACAGCTGGGGCCTGTTCCAGATACATGTATGCACAGAGCAGTTAGGAGAGGTGAACAACAGAGGACAAGGAGTCGACTCGGGAAGCAATTCTCACGTGGACACTGAATGGCTCCTCCCTGGCTGGGGAATAAATAGAAAGAAAGGGGAGTGGTTGTCGTAGGAGACAACAGTTCGTATTTCTGAAGAATTTGCTCATTGCGTTTCATGCCACAAAGACTGCTTGCCAGAACTTAATTTGCAGCCTTTCGGCTGGGAGCTCACGGCCTTGCAATTATTGCAAAGAACTGGTAAGTTCTGTTACTGCAGTTAACTCCTTGAAGGACTATTGCCTGGACTTTTCAGTGGATGAATGCAATCAATTCACAAGAGGTAAGTAAAGAGGGTTTTTTCATGACAAGGAGTCTGTTTCTTACTTCTGCTAAGGCTGAGTCAGAACATTACCACCAATCCATGTACTACCTGTTTTGTACTTGTACATCTCGGTTTTCCTAAGTATAGAACCTTTTATTTCTTACCACTGAATATTTTGTTGAATAGGGTCCAATGTTCAAGTCTGTCAAGATCCTTTTAAACCCTGAACCTCTTCTCAGGTGTTGGTAACTTCCTGTCACTTTTATTCCATCTCTCCCACTCCTCTCTTCTTTCAAGAGACAGTTCTCTTCTTTCCTACCATAGTTGTCTTCATAAAACAGCAGCAGCACATACATACTGTCTTAATAATAAAAGTAAAGACTGATCTATAATTTCAAATACGGTTGTATCTGGGCTGCAAAAATCCAAATTATTCGTACTTCTAGCAGCAAAAAGAGATTTTTCGGTCTTTAAAAAAAATCTTTTTTAAAAAAATAGAGACCATCCATCTCACTCACAGGGCAACTATGAAAAACATAAAAACCATGTATTTTAATAGGCAATTAAAACAGGAATAAAATAGTTAAACTTTTTTGTTAATCCCCTGGTGGTTATTTGGATTCTTACAGCCCAGATATAATAAATTTTAAAAGTTTCTTTTGCTTGTATAAACTCCCAAGACATGTAGAGTTGGTGGTTCTTTGGGAAAATTAAAATATTTGAAAACAGATTTTATCACAAACTAGTTAAGCTACAATCCATCAAGAGATTCAGTTCCTGATGACGATGGGGAGTTGTATACTCCCAACTCAGAATAATACTTCATAGACTTAATTAGGTCAGCTACAACTTACTTAAGCAGCTATATATGTAGTGTGTGCATGTAGTGTAGTATATAGTACAGGTAGTCCTTGACTTATGATCACAATTGAGCCCAAAATTTTCATTCTTAAGCACTTGAGTTTTGCCCCATTTTACAACTTTTCTATCCACAGTTGTTGAGCAAATCACTGCATCTAAGTTAGTAACGCAGTTGAATCTAACTTCTCTATTGACTTTGCTTATTAGAAGGTCACAAAAGGTGATGGCATGACTCCAGGACACTGCAACCATCATAAATACATGCCAGTTACCAAGCATCCGAATTTTGATCACATTATCACAAGGATTTCAGAGTCACAAGTATGAAAATAAGTTGTTTTTTTCAGTGTCATTGTAACTTTGAAAAATCACTAAACAAATGGTTATAAGTCAAGGACTACCAGTGTAGTGCAGTATAGTGCAGTGTAGTTTAATATAGTGTAATGAGTGTAATGTAGTTCTTAGCTTTTAAAATGCCAATAAATATTTTAAAATCTTAATTTCATTTTGTCTTCTCTCACCTGTATTAGCAACTCTCTCTCTTTCTCACACACACTCACACACACACACACTAAAAAAAGCATCCAAAGTACTATTTGAATGTCACCAAGGGATGTTATAAAACAAATCTGGAAGCTACATAAGAGCCATAAAACAGACTCCCTTCCAATTCCATTTACTCATCGAACATGTTTTTTTCCTTTTCTTATCAATGTCCTGGCTTAAGAAAAAGCTAAGAACAAAAAACAAAAAGACCAACCTCCTAGACCAGGGATGTCAAACTGGCGGCCTGCAGGCCAGATAGGTCACATGTAGGCCACACCCACCCCAGTTCCGCGCAGGGAAAAACATCGTGATACATCATGTGACGGCAACGTGACAGCACGAGTTTGACACCCATGTCCTAGACTAACACTATTCAAAATATTATATTAAAAATGCATTGAATTAAAATATGTTTCAGCACCTAAGGTCAGGAAAACAGCACACACTGCACAACTGGAAGACCTTTAGAAGCAATAGTTGTTCATTCATACAATTTTTAAAGTCTAGTATGATCAAAATTAGAAACAGAAAATATTTCTTGTAAATTAAATGCTAACTCATACAAAGAACCCTAACAGTACAATTCTGGTAACTAAGCAACCACTGTACAAACCAAAATAGAAAACAAAACAGCCATGACACCTTAATTTCAGGGGCTGAAATCCTTGTCAACTTGAAAATAGCTAATTGAATCAGCTCTGGCTCAAGGCTAATTTCTATTTATTTATATCTGAGGATTTACCTTTAATCTGTTTTTTCGTAAACTTTCATTCCCATTCAACATGCTCAATTCACCCCCGCTCCCAATCTCTTCTAAAATTAAAAGCCAAGAGGACTCAGTGACCAAAGTATTGGATTTAGCACTTCTTAACTTTTCCTTTTTAATATTACAATCTCTGGGGTGTGATGCTAGTTTGCCTCCTCGAGGTGCAACCTGGATAGCACGGAAGTGGGAACCAAATGACTAGCAACAATTGACAGCCAGACTACATTAAAGAATTGGTAATTAATGACAGTTGGCAGTCGGACATCTTTGTAGAACTCCTGGCTCTCTAAATACATGGCAATGGATAAACAACATCAAGAGCTTACATCGGCCCAATGTCTGTTTTTTTCGGCATGGACCACCATGTCCTTGGATGGCTGGGTGGACTGGACATTGGCATTTGAACTACTAAAAGTCCATGTATTTGCCATACACTAAATAAATAAATTGCAATCTCTAAAATAGAATAAAAACCTACCTGATGAGGCCTTAATGTCAACAGATACAACAACCTGTCTAAAAACTAATAGTGAAAATACTGAAGTGCTGGGCAGATTCTGCTTATTTTGGATTGACTATGAATAAATAATTTAGGAATCAGCAGTTGAGAAATATGCCACAGACTAGGATATGGTAGAATAGCCACAAAGGCTTTGTTAAAGATATTCAGATGTCATGATGTGTCCATACCTACAAAGAATTCTCCAAGCTATGGTTTTCCTTATGATGCTCTAGTCAAATGGAAGTTGGATTTTGAAGAAGTAGGAGAGAACTAAATAGAAATGTTGATGTTTTTGAACTTTGAAAAGATAGCAAAGTAAACAAACCAATGGATCATTGAACAAATCAATCCAGATTTATCATTCCAGGCACAAGTAACGAGGCTCAAATGATACTTCAGATACAGTACATTATGCAAAGGCCTAACACTTTGAAGAAGTTTATAATGTTCATCCTGGTTAATAGAATGTCTTAAAAGACATGGATGATACTTTTATTACAACTTTCTCATGTGATACTTTTATTACAACTTTCTCACTAATTAATTAAATACTACTACTACTAACAATAAGACAACAACAACCTTGGAAAGGTCTTGATAGGTAGACAAAAATGCCAAATCCAGCCTGAACATCTGGCTGACTGTGTTCAATGAACCATAATAATAATAAAAATCTGCATTCTGAGAAATTCCCTAGCCTGACATGTTTTTTAGCTATTGCCTAAATTTTTTGTCAATGTTTCAATTTTACAAATTCATACCATGTATTCACAAATATTAAGAATTAAATGTACATATAAAAATCTAGAGTTTTAATGCAAACAACCTATACCAGTATACTCCTTTTTTAAAAAATAATTTTTTATTAAACATATTTCAATTTTTACACATTTCCACTCTTTACAGTGTTCCCATACTGGTATCACTCATATTTATGTAGTTTCCAATTTTCATAGACTGCTATTCTATATATTATATATTTACTTAATTATATAAATTTAATTATATTATAATTATTTATTTATGTACATAAATGTACATATACCGGTATGTCTATCTTTTCTCTTAAAATATGGACAACGGAAAGTTTAAAAAATTAAATAGTATTATTCAATCTATTGTTACCCTGTATCTATAATGAAAAAAATCTGCCACCCTAAAAAGTTGAGCACCCAAATTATGTAATATTAAAACTTCCTGTTCAAGTGTGACATGAAAAGCAATTTATGGCATGAAAGAAACTCATAAAATTCAAAAGAAAAATAGAACATCTAACATGCAAATAGAAAATTCATCAGAAACAAAAGGTTTGATTTTAGTTATAAAAATATGTGTCTGGAATATTTTTCTAAAGGCAAAGAACAAAAGAAACCTTGCCCATCTCAAACCACAGGAATCTTTATAGATCTGCCCTCTTGTAGATCTAAATGTCCAGATTCAGAACAAGATAGTTCTTCCCTAATCCATTTGAGTCTTAAAGTTTACATCAATATCTTAAATGAGGCCCTCAAAGAAACAGCAAT
Source organism: Ptyas mucosa (assembly GCA_012654045.1). NCBI lineage: Eukaryota > Metazoa > Chordata > Lepidosauria > Squamata > Colubridae > Ptyas > Ptyas mucosa. The sequence continues at coordinate 75,754,071 of WNWU01000001.1, forward strand.
GAATGTAGCTTCTAAACAACAGCCCCGTATGATTTCTATCTGTTTAATTAATTGAATGGGGATTGTCTTTAATCCCCACAATCCCCAGTCAAGGGATTATGGGAGGTTATCAAATTTGGTGAAAGCTGCTTTACCATACTGTGTCTTTTCTTAAAGAGTCTCAAACCAGAACTCAAGTTGTCCATTTATTTCACCTTCACTATAAACGGATATTGTTACCAGCTTTAGGGGAATTAAGTTGCTTGTGAAATTAACAGAGTGCTGCTGGTTTCCTGGGCCATCTCCTTCCTCCATTTCATCATAGCCATGGAGAAGGATGCGTCTTTGCTAAAGGCCTCCTTCCTGTCCTGTACTCTACTTGAAAGTGAACCATTGCCACTGCAGAGATCAAGCCCAAAACAACAAGCTTTCCAGGAATGGTGGCATCTGATTGTTCATTGGTGGCTTTTCAATCAGCATCCAAGACAGGCTATGATGGCTGGGATTGCTGTGCAACATTTGGAAAGCCACACATTGTATCCTGCAGCAGCAACTCCACTCAATACGGAGTTCAGGCTTAACTAGGTTAGAATGTTGCCCAGCCCTGTGCTAGCAAATGATGGTGATAACATAATCAAATAGACACAGACTTAGATTAAAACAGAAGTGCCCAGCCCAGGGCCTCAGATCCTTAGAAGTCAGATCAAAACTCGGGTGGCCCAAATAAATCTTCAATTGTCTCTTATGCCAGAAACAACTCCAGGGAACAAGACAGGATGATGCGTAAGAGACCCCAAATTACATACAACTTTTAAAACCTGACTACAATTTGAAGACCAGATTGTGAGCTCTGGAAAGAAAAACTCAGGTTGCAGCAGCTAAATGCAGAGAGGGGGAAATGGGGAGGGGACAGATAAGGACAAAGAGGAGGAGAGGATCTACAGACACCACACCACCCCCTCTCCAAGTAAGAGCTTCCAAAAATGCCAGGCCTGGTAGGGTTTGAAATCCCAAACATCTAAATTAAGGTCTCCAACTGAAAGAAGTATGGCAAAAATGCAGAACGGATAGGAAAAGGGACCCGGGGGTGGGGGTGGGGGGGCAGACACAAAGCTCTCACCAAAGCAAAGGAAGCAGGAATCCCATACATACACACACACAAATACACAAACACATACACACACACCAAGCGCAGAGTGGAAAATCCCGCAGAGAATCCGGCGTTCTGCGAAAGCCCGCAAGAAGGGCACTTACTATCGGTCGCCATAGCTGCTGCTGCTGCTGCAGCGGTTGAAGAGACCCACTTTTCCAACCGAGGACTTGCGGAGGGGCGGCGACAATCAGCTTCTCAGCCACCTGCTTTCCCACCTCGCCGCCGCCGCCGCGGCAGCAGCAGCAGCAGCAGCAGCAGCCGCTTTTCCATTAATCGGAAAGGAGGCGCATCCTTTAATCCATCACTTCGCTCCCTTCCCTCCAGGAAAAGAGGAGGGAGGAGGAGGAGGGAGGGAGCGGATTTTACGCACGCGCTCGCCGGGGCTCTGTACCTCGGCAGGCGCGTGCCGGAGGGGCGGCCTGCGGAGGCGCCGGGCTTCTGCAGGAGGCTCGGCACGTGCTCCACGGTCCCTCCTCTCCCTCCCGGGTGGAATCGGAAGACTGGAAGGTACCGACGCCCAGCTTTAGTGGTCTGTTGCTGGTCCTCCGCCTCGCGGTCATTGGAAAGGTTTCCTGGAATGTTTGCAATAAATGCGCGAAGTAAGAATGAAAATCCTGTAGAAAATCGACCCCAACGGGAAAAAAAATGGTTGGATCGATTTATATTATCAGCCACACAAAAGAAAATAACGTTTCCTATTTAGGGTCCCCCTCCCCCCCCTTCAGTATCCAGTTCTTTAGAGACTGGACGGTTTTCTTGGCAAGATTTTCGGAAGTGGTTTGCCATTGCTTCCTTCCCAGGGCTGAGAGAAAGTGACTGGCCCAACCTCGCTCAGCTGGCTTCATGCCTAAACAAGACTGGGCTAGAGCTCAGTCTCCTGAGTTCTAGCCTGATGCCTTAACCACTGCACCAAACTTGCTCTATATTTTAACTGCAAAACTGATCGCATACAAAAGGATTAGCTTCATTCTTATCAACTGGATTTGCAACAGGCAAGAAGATTGCATGGATTCTGGATAGGGGAAGGGGGTATGTTTCTTCTCCAACTCCCAACCCTGTTAAATGGTGCTGGTATTTTCTTCAACCACATAAATATCCTGTAAAGTATATTTAAAATACTTCTCTTGGTAGAGAGCTTTTAAACCAGTAGCCCAATTAATAGGGATGTGAATAGCATCCTCAATCCTTCTCACTTTCAAGGTAGGTTGGGACCTGTTCCAGTATTGACATAAGATCATAAATCCTGGAAATTCTGGGACTTGGGAGTCTCAATTGGTCCAGAGAATGTCAGGTTGGGAAGGCTGACAAAAAGGAAGCTACACAACCCATCCTAGGCTGCAGAGCTGTGTTTTCCACACAGAAATAGAGCCAGATTAGTTTACATCTCTTCTTGCAAAAGGAAGATGGCAATATCAGACTTGCGGCCTCCCTGTGATATCTGACCTGCTCCTAAGCAACAGACATGTTCACATTAATTTTTGACTTTAAAGAAAAAAAAACAAGCATTGAGTCCAATAGCTGGGACTGTCAAAAGCAAGATAGCTGTTTTTATTACTGAAATGTGTATTCCACTGAAACAAACTTCCAACAGTTTATAATAAGATAAAAATGCAATAAAGCATCCATAGTAAAAAGAAAAACAAATGCAATAAAATGTCTGTCATTGTGGGGGGAAAAGATTTCTTCACAACTCCAGTAGTATCACAAGAAGAAAAAACAAAAGTGAAAACTATACAGTTCAAAATAGAAATGCAATAGTGGCCATTCATATCTCAAAGGCACTCTTTAGAACAGTTCAACTGTCACCAGCTTCTGAATGGTCATAATTCTGGAATCCCGAAAGAGCACAGAGATCCAAAAGTTACTCTTTCTGGCTTCATTTCACCCAACTGGGACAATGTTGGCAGCTGTACTGCTTCAAGGTTGCAGGAATACACACGTAGACACCGTACTCGGAAGCTAAAGCAGATAACAGCAGACAGAAATGTAATTTAAATGTCTGGCAGAGAATGCTTGCCAGAAAAAATGCTGATAAAGTCCAAGAATAATAGCATAATCCAAAATCACAGAAAGCCATTCAAGTAGTCAGTAGGTCCAAGAATCACAAACCATTATTCTGAACTCTGTTTCCAACAGAGACTGAAGGCAGCTGGCCTCAATTACTCAGGTCTCTCCCTTTGCTTAGAAAGAAACCTCATTGAATGGCATTGCTCTGCTTACTGCTGCAAGCATCCACACCTGGGAGATTGTGCTTAATCATCCAACTGCTCCAGCTGATCAGAAAATATCTGATTGCTCAGCCTCGTGGGATGAATCATGACTTGAAGATTCCCAAGTCTGATAATCTACAATCTCAGCTGGAGCAACATTGTCAGTGTCCGAATCAGAATCCTGGCCCACGACAGCAGTGGTTTCTCCTACAAGCCATCCTCAGACATCTCAACTCTGATTAGAATGAATAGTCTTTGCAGGTACTTTGATGCCAACCCAGCTTTAAAAGCTAAAAGTATCAATTTCAATGGCAGCTGGAAGCCTATTGATAAGGCTTCCTTCCACATAAGCCTTTGTCTTAAGATAACACCAATTAGCAACAAACATGCATTTTGCGCTAACTGCAGTTTCTGAGTGATCTTCAAAGAAGATTGAGCACATGGAGCATACTGTGATAAAGGAATGAATCATGTTGTAATCAGTTTGTGGTTGACTATGACACGGTACATAAACAATGGAGGCATCCAGGTTTGTTAGGCGTATTCAGTAGCTGCATGCTCAAAGTTGGATTTTTTTCTTTTTTTTTTAAATAAAACTTTATTCATTGTTAAAAACATTTAAAACATACAAGTTTCTCTTAATCAAGAGACAAATTTACATATACAGTACACAACTTCACCTACTAATTTCCGTTATTATATATACATATACAGACACAGTGACATATTTCGTTTTCTATTCCTCTGACTGCTGTTTTTGATTGTGTTACTTTCTTCTAAATTTCATCTCTACCCATTTCCCTTCCTCTGGTTTATCCATTGGTACCATCTATTCCATATTGTGTAATATTTTGAGTCCTCCTTGTCCTGTAACTCTAAAGTTAGTTTGTCCATTTCTGCACATGTGTATATTTTTTGTATTAGCTCTTGATCGGTTGGCAATCGATCTATTTTCCAAAGTTGTGCTAACGCTAAAAGTTGGAATTCTTAAGAATTCTGGTTTGGCATTTTCTGTAAAGGTAGCCCTTTCAATTAGTAGCCTTTTCAATCAGTAGGTTTGCCAATTAGTAGAACTGAACTTTGATGAGCTGCTATTCAGCAGTTCTGTAGATTTCTTTACCCACCTCCTCAGCTTGAGATCTGCAGCAACATGAGATGATTTTAAATTCAAATGTGAATTTAAAAGATTTTCTGTGTGGTACAATTCATTAAAAATATACTAAATAGACTAAAGATTTTTGTTGTTGTTAGTTGCGAAGTCATGCCCGACCCATCGCGATCCCACAGAAAACGTTCCTCCAGGCCTTCCTGTCCTCTACCATCCTCTGGAGTCCATTTAAGCTCACTCCCACTAAATATTTTATTGTTCAATTATTTAGTGCATTAATATGAGCTGAAATGCTGTTTTCCAGTTAGCGTAAACCATACCATAAGTTTGCTTAAACAGAATTAGTAGTTTTACAGAGAAAAATACAATCCGCACACTGCTCTTTTAGAAAAGATGCCAGAAAAATGCCTTTACAAATGGAATTCTTTATTTTTCTGCATTTTTTAAAATTTGATTTATATGCCGCCCTTTTCCGGAGACTCAGGGCGGCTTACAATGCATTAAGCAATAGCCTTCATACTTTTGTTTATTTATACAAAGTTAGCTTATTGCACCCACAATCTGGGTCCTCATTTTACCTACCTTAGAAAGGATGGAAGGCTGAGTCAACCTTGAGCCTGGTGGGATTTGAACTTGCAGTAATTGCAGGCAGCTGATGTTAATAACAGTGCTTTAGTCTGCTGCGCCACCAAGGCTCTTAGGCCATAAAAGCAGACATTCTTGCATTTCTGAGAAAGCTATAAGCTTAAGAATTTAAATGTTTGAAATAAACAGCAAAAAGTCAAAGACCTTAAACACCAGAAATTTATAAGCAAATCAAGGGTCTATGTGTCAGAGAGAAACTGTTCCAGTCAGGAGGAGGGATCAAATGGGATCAGTCTGGAATCGTTACCAAGATACAAGAAGGGAAGGTCTGACACTACCACCATTCCACTTAAATGCCATGAACCTTACCTGGTCTTTCCCAGGGCAAACTACCAGTCTCGGAAGATTGCTATGAAACAGGCATAGAATAAACTAGCAATTTGAATTCTTCACCTGTGGGTAGAGATGGGAAGGCCTGAAAAATCGTAACATGGGGGGTGGACTGTTTTTTCCTGTTTTTTTCCAAAGCAGTTTGGAAAAAAACAAAAAACTCCCCCCCCCCCCCCCATTTTTCCAGTCTTTCCCATCTCTACTTGTGGGCCTGGTCATCAGGCAAATTTGGAATAGGAGAACTTTTGCTATAAGATTTTTGAAAATAATTAAACAGTATCTTCAGGGGAACTAAATTTGTCTATTTTAAATCATAAGAAATTCCATACTTCTATGATTTTGGAAATTGGACACTAGAGGGGACTAAAGATTCCAGGAAGAAAAGGAAAAAGGAGAAAGGTTTGTCTTTTGTTTTGGTGAACATTGAGACAAAGTAACAGGAAATACTGACATGAAATATTTTAGGAATCTTTGACATATGGGGTCAAAAAATAGCAGCTACAATGTCAGCAATGATGTCTGCTTTTTTTGTCTGATAATTTTTAAAAGATGTTAAAGAACAAGTGACGGATGAGAAAGAGAATAATACCCTGGAAGATCTAAAGCCTTGAAGAATCCTTTGAGATGGGAAGAAGAAAATCTGAAGAGAGATCAAACACTCCAACAATCCTACAATGAAATAAAGACTAAGGTGATTAGCAGCAAAAGGAAAGACTATAAAGTTTGTTTAATTAAGGTTAAAACAAGATGTTTCCACATTAAAAAAAATATGGATTTTTGCTGGCATCAAGACTGAATGAAATGTTAATGATTTATGAATTTGTGCATACATAAGGGATGGGTTATGGGAAGAGGAGGTGCTTCCATGTTACCTTATGGGAGTGAAGAATTACTACATTCGCTTTTACAGGCTGTGATGAAGATCCGAAATGGCTTCTTTAAATAGTTTTCTTATTTTTTCCTCTTTTTTTGCACTTTTATTCTTTATTATTTTTAATTTATGAGTTTAGTTTGCATTGCCTTTTACTACTGTTATTAAAACAATATCTAAACAAGTAGGACAAAGGCATGATTTCTTTCAACTTCTTATAATACATCACATTTCAGCCTGCCTGTAAATTTCAACCCTTAGTTTAAGCTGGGAAGCATTTGGTTTTCTATCTTCTCCTTTGTGAAAAATCTAGAATCACTTAAGGATTTTTCAGTCTCGTAATACTTCATTCCCCAAAGTTTTATAGAAAAAAAAGCAGAGATGAACTCTATAACCTCCAACAGTGCAAAAATGTTAAATCTTCTGATTCTTCAGAATGTTTCTTTCTAGATTCTTCTAACAATAACTTACAATTACAAATAAACCACTGGAAGCAGGAATAATATAGGTACACAAAAAGCTGAAATGTACATATGCACTGATTTACAGATTTACAAATTTGTTACTGTCCAGAACAAGAGTTTCTTCTTTCGTGTAATTAACATGGCTAAAGACCTTTTTAAAAATGAAACAAACTTTTACCAAAATCTATTTTAAATATGAATAAAGAATCATAATCTTCTATGAAGTAAATCATATGTAATGCTTGTCAGAATTTATAGAATGTCTTTTCTGCTTCTGTGCCTTCTTAACAAGTATCCAGTTCAAAACATAACATTGGGTCACTCAGATTGCTTCATCCCATGGTTCATTCAGACAGATGATTCATGTATCACCATTTCCCTTAAGATGCATTCTTAATGAGCCTTTTTCCTCTTGGTAGGTATGAAATCTGAAAATAGAAGAAACAGGTCATCGTAGCTTATAGCTATCAACAAAAAGAACTCTATATTCAAATTCTATTTTCTTAACAGTTTTTTTTTAAAAATTGACCAATGACAACTATTTTCAATCAACATAAAATACTGATTTTCTCAATGCATTTCACATGCATTTAATATTAGATATTTCATGTGCTTAGGGAGAAAATGACCAAATTATTACTTATATACCTTATTCTGAATCAATGCAATTGAAAATTACCTGTGCACCAGTGGTGGGTTGCTCCCGGTTCTTGCGAACCGGTAGTATAAGCAGCGGGAGGCTCCGCCCACCTACCCAAATGTCATAATGGACGACCTGCGCATGCGTGTGCGCTCCTGTTGCGAATCGGTAGTAAAGTTAAGTAGAACCCACCCCTGCTGTGCACCCTAGCAATTCTGTAACAACTGTATTCAGAAGTATAGGATTTGGGTTCTTTGAAATAAAAGAAAAAATAGAGTCCAAATCTTGACTCCATTTTTCCTAGAAACAATGGGATTTCTTTGTGGTTTCTCTCTAGAAATTAACCAGATCTGACCTTGCTTAGGTTTCTATGATCTGTCTAGGTCAGCTATGCGCTATGCATGCTGTGATGATCTTAAAAGCAGCACATAGCAAGTATTACTAGTAGCTAATTGAGGATTGCATCTTAGAAGAACGAAGAATGTAGTCCTTGGTGCTCTCTGAGCCTGGTTGTTTGCTTGCAGACATTTAAACTAGGTAACATCTTCCATGCTAGGAGGGAGTGAGATTTCCTATCTGTTTACATATAGTGCCTGTCAGTGTTGATGGGTGTGTTGTTTTCACTTTGATAGTTCCTTGATCAGGGTATTGTTTACTGTTTCATTGTTTGGTGTGGGTCAGGAGCAAAGTCCTGTTTATCTAGGTATTGAATGCTAACAAGTAGGACAAGTAGGTAATTCTGTTTTTTTTGTTTCCTTTTAGCTTTTTCATAAGCTCTTTTGAATGGAGTATAAATATTGCCTATCTCAGGGGTCCCCAAACCCTGAGCCACAGACCGGCATCGGTCTGCGACCCGCCAGGAACCAGGCCAAGTAAGTAAAGTCCCATCTGCACATGTGCGGGATCCAGGCAGTGTGTGGTCTGCGGAAAACTGCCATCCACAGAACGGTCCCTGGCAATCAAAAATTTGGGGACCGCTGGTCTATCTCAATTTGCTTGTTGATGGCTGATTTGTCTGAATGCCAAATTTCCAGGAATTACCTCATGTTTTTTTGGATATAGCTTGGTCTAGAACACCTTGTTGAAAAATTGAGTTGTTGAATAACTGAGGAATTAGTTTACTGAGGAACTAAGTAAGGAGGAATTACATTACTTATATATGAAAAAGGTTAATGTTTTTCTCCAGTGTAATGTTCGAAAGGGAAACTTCTCAAATGGAAGAGAGAAGTGGTAACTAAGTAAGACTACTCATGTATCTGCTTGTGTCAGAGATAGCTAAGAATGGTGAAGGAGGATTTTTGCAGACTTTTCTTTTTTTGTCAGAGCTATTGTGCAGAAGTGTACCACAACATACCTTCATCACTTGAGTGATCATTTTCTTCTTCATCACCATCATCTCCAATCACAGGCATATTCAGCCTCTCAATATTTTCCTGTGTTGTCGGCAGTGAAGTTCCTGCAAAAAGAACAAAATTAAAGAGAAATTTTCACTTCAGCTTTACTGAAATTAGATTATATCTTTGATAGCCAATCTTATAGGATACCCTTACATTGGAACAAGTAGCATTTGAGGGATTTGGAACATAATTCAGCCTTCCAAATTTCCAAAAGCTACATCAAATGGTTAGGGTGTAATCAAGCAAGGGTGCTTGAAATTTTTGCTCCTTTTGAAAGATAATATTTATTTATGTCTTTTTAACTTCATTAGCAACTCTATGTAACTAACAAAAGCAACAGCTATTGTAATAATGTCAAAATACAATAACAATTACAGATGACTACAATTAATTGTAAAAATAGTTGTAATGTTTCTAAGAGCTCTATAACACTCAAATCTGAAAGGCCTTCTAGAATAAACAACTTTCAGAAAGTAGGATAAATTTTTGACAGCCATCTTGTTACAGAACTTGTTTTTCTAATAGATCCTCATAGCTGTAAACTTCTACAAAAGCAAAATGCAGTCCATGACTTTAGTTAACTTTTGAAGATAAGCAGTTGAATCAGAAGGATTATTTTGCCTTATCTCGTAACATGTATGTTCCATCTTTGCATTCAAAAAATACATAAATGATAGACATACCAGCATGCAAATATCCACAATTTCCTTTCCATATGCCCAGAACAAGAATCTAAAACCCCATGGCAAAAATATTGTGATATTGAGTTTGCACAACACACTAACTGGCTTGATTTACTGTGTCACCTGAACCCATATCATAGATTCAACTGTAGTTACAAAGTATTACAATTCATATTTATACATTGTTGTTCAGTAGTTTATATAGATTCAATGTATCTTCTAAACCTGGATTAATAGTTTAACCAGCCATTACTTCCCCAAAAAATAAAACAAGGAAAATTTCCCCTAACAAAGAGTGTCTCTTTGACTGCAGTAAAACTATGTATAGGTAGTCCTTGATTTACAACAGGTTGCTAGCGACTGTTCATCCTGATGGACCCCTCAATCCCGATGGACCTCTCAAAAAGGACTTACGATCCATTTTCAAAATTCTGATGTCAACCTCTCCTGTTGTCAAGTGACCACATTTTGGACACTCAGCAACCAGTCTGCATTTACAGTCATTTGCTGTACTCTGCAGTCACACAACACTTTTGCCAGAAACTGGCATTTACTACGCATTTCTGGCAACAACAAAAAAAAGCCCAACCCATGGAAAAAAATTCACTTAACTGCTACAAAAAAGGTCATAAAATGGGGCTGGTCACACAGTCACCTGCTTTATAACCATCATTTAGATTTAGATTTTTAGATTTTATTGAACTTCTATACTGCCCTTCTCCCAAAGGACTCAGGGCGGTGTACAGCCATATTAAAACACATATAAACCACAAAATTTAAGAACAATTTAAAAACAAATATATAAAATTTGGCCCACGAAATTAAAAACTAACAAACACCCAATTTAAAAATTCCTATTAGGCCAGCCCGGCTTGTTGGAATAAGAGAGTCTTCAGGGCGCGGCGAAAGGTACGCAGGTTGGGGATCATACAAACCTCTAGGGGCAGCTCATTCCAGAGCGCTGGTGCCCCCACAGAGAAGGCTCTCCCCCTGGGTGTCACCAGTCGACATTGTTTGGCCGACGGCACCCTGAGGAGCCCCTCTCTGTGGGAGCGTATTGGCCGGTGGCAGAAGGCGATCTCATATATACCCCGGTCCTAAGCCATGGAGTGCTTTAAAGGTGGTAACCAACACCTTAAATCACACCCGGAAGACCACCGGGAGCCAGTGCAGCTCACGCAGGAGGTGTTACATGGGTGTGGCATGTCGCCCACATAATCACCCGTGCGGCCACATTCTGGACCAGTTGGAGCCTCCGAGTGCTCTTCAAGGGGAGCCCCATGTAGAGAGCGTTACAGTAGTACAACCATAACTTACAACCATAATTACCAGGCTCAATTATGGTCCTAACTACCTAATTAAGCACTACCTGTAATCCATTTTACATGGAATTTCCTAAAAGACAATTTGGGAATTGCGGATAGAACAAAATACAGTTGTGAAGTTGTCAGATAATAAACTCTGAAGATCAACAGCAGGCGTGTCAAACTGGATTTCTTCGAGGGCAGGATCAGCATGTACTTCTCCTCTGCAGGCTGGCCAGGGGGGCGATGGGATAGATACCTCCTGCAGCACCCTCCCAGCCAAAATGGGGCACGGGGGGACCACGGCCTGGACAGCCTCCTGCAGCACTTTGCCAGCCAAAATGGGGTGCATTTTGGCTGGTAGGGTGCTGCAGGAGGCCGTACAGGCCAAAAACGGGGGGAAAAGGTGCACCCAGCCCCCTGTTTTCGCTAGCAGAGGCACTGCAGGCCGGTCCGTTGCTATTTCCAGGCCAGCCCCATGGGCCAGATTTAAGCACCCCATGGGCCGGATCCAGCCGCAGGCCTTGAGTTTGATACCCGTGATCTACAGGATGCTAATTTGTCACAGAACCAACTCATATATTTAAATGTTAGAACCTGATTACTTGAGGACTTTTCCCCTCTGTATTGTTCTGTTTGGGACCTGAGATTAAATTGGATTAAATATCATAATTGCAAAATCCTTCACACTAGACAGGAGACTGTTACAATGATTTACAGATGAACTAATTCTCTTTCATTAGACCTTTTCATCAGTTATGAGACTGTTATGAAATAACATACAAACACAAACACACACACACACACAAACTACAGGCAGATTATTTTATATGACAAGAAAGGACATTCATGAGTAATACATTTAAAAGTGGCAAGCACAATAGACACATACCTATTTTTTTTTATCACCCACCTTTATTATCAAACATTTACATCTCTTGTGTTATGGTACAGCATTCACAATGCACACTGATTAGAGGGCCTATGCACCAGGGGCATTGTAGAAACAGCAATTTCCCCAGATTAATCCTACTATGCTAATCACCTCTCTTTTGCAGACGTTCTGACTTCTTCGCTGTTGGTAAACATTTCCTGACGTTTCTGTCCCTAGGCAATCTGGTTTTCCCACGATTTGATCCCAAGTCGGAAGATTCCAGTTTAACTTGGCGATGTCGCCTGGACTTTGAAGCCTAAATAGATTTTCAGCCAAAGAAAGTGCAACAAGAAAAATATGCAAGCAATGAATACACAATAATATTGCTCTGAAAGAGAAAGATGATGATCCAATAAATTTATCATAAGGTATTTAATTCTGCCACTGTATTTGTAAACTGATCATATGCCTTGTTCATTAAGAGCATCCTTACAACACAAATTAAATCCAAAACTAAGTCATATGGCACAGATAGGTTTAAAAGTGCACCAATAGGGGGAAAATACATTCTATTAACTATTAGGCTCTACTATTTGCAACTGGGGATACAAGCTTGTATATTGTTATGGTACTGCTTCCAGGGTAGACTGGGGGCAGAAAGGAGATGCAATTTCAAAAAGGAAACTTCTACCCAACCCACTAGAGCGGAGAGGCAGGGAATTCTATGGGCCGTCTTTCCTAAGGAGGTTCATGTAACAAGACCAAGAAGGGCCTTCTCCATGGTGGCTTCCTCCATGTGAAACATCATCCCATGGAAATAAGATTGGCCCCCACTCTGACACTCTTTTGCAAGGCCCTAAAGACTTTGTCAATGGGCCTGGACACCAGACTGGGATGGAACCCATCAAGTGGCTTATTTGATTGACTGATTGTTGTTGTGGATAGATTTTTGTTATTTTTATATTGAATTTTTATCTTTGTAAACCACCTGGAGTTACTGATAGTGAAACGGGCAGCCATATAAATTTCTTAAATAAAATCATGGAATGAAGTGGTTTGCTGCCTCTTCTCTCCATGGCAGTCCTCAACATACAACTGTAATTGAGTCTGGAATTACGATTGTAAGTCATGGCAATCATTAAGTCAGGATTAAGCTGTTGAAAGAAGTTGTATGTTGCCAACTTTATCTTTACATACCAAGAAAGCATGTTAAGGGTTACATCCAATGTTACATAATCAGATTTCTACTTATCAGCAGGACATCTTGTTTAGCACTAAAGAGCTACGGTGGCACAGTGGTTAGAATGCAGTACTGCAAGCTACTTCTGCTGACTGACTGCAATTTGGCAGTTCAAATCTCACCAGGCTCAAGATTGACTCACCCTTCCATCCTTCCGAGGTAGGTAAAATGAGGACCCAGATTGTTGGGAGTAATATACTGACTCTGTAAACCGCTTAGAGAGGGCTGGAAAGCACTGTAAAGTCTAAGTGCTATTGCCAATTTGTCTGTTTCAAATTGCTTTTCTTACAGACACAATGAAGTTCAGCACTTCTGTTCAGATAATTATGGCTGTTAAGAGAGTCAGTGTGGTGTAGTGGTTAAAAGCATAAAGCTAGAAAGTGGGACATCCTGTATTCTAGTTCTGTCTTAGGCACATAAGACAGTGGGGTGACCTTAGGCCAGTCACTTTCTCTTCGCTTTAGGAAGAAAGCAATGGCAAACTGCTTTCAAAAACCTTGTGAAGAAAACTACAGGAATCTGTTTAGGGAGTCACTGGGAGTAAAAAAAAAAACACACACAGAAAAAAACTCCAGCCTTTACGTACTTACCTGAGCAACTGCAGAATACGATCTGGATTTGATTTCAGCTAATGTTTTAGCTCTGCCGGATCCCTGAAAAGAGAAGATCGCCAATACAGTTTGCACTACCTTTTTTTACTTCTTGACTTCTGATGTTTTAACAATTATCCATGCACAAAATCATGCACAAAAAAACTTTAATGCTATAAATATATCGTTTTTCTTTGTAAATAAATTACCGTTTCAGATACCTACTCAGCTTTGAGGACAATAAGGATAGTTATCCAGGGATAATCCATCCCCACCTCCCACCCCCTGGTCCCTTTTTATCTTCTTGGTTCTGTAGTATAGAATTAGAAATGACTGCAAGGGACTTTTATGGTAAATTATATCTTACTAAGAATTCCTATAAAGAAATTAAATATTCCACCACGATGATGAGGATTTCCTTACTTCAGACTCTTGGGAACAACCTTCTTTTCTATTCCTCATTTCGTCACCCACAGTAGATAAGGGGGATTCCTGAAAAAATACAGATACTGGTTAGATTCAAGAATGCATTAGATACACATCGGATTTGTACACTCAAATCATCAAACAGATGAAAGGTGACTTTCCTCTCCCAGCAATATCACAAAAGGACACATGCATGTGCATAGAAAGCTGGTGAACTGCTACTCCATTTAAATGGAAAACTAGTTCCAACATCATCCACCAGTAATTTCTTGCCTCAAGAAGCAAGATTACGTTTGCCTCTTTCAACATGTCCTTGCAACATATCTTTAAATATTAACAATTCTGAGTTGCCACTATCTCAAAATCCTTCAGAAAGTCCTCAAAGACAGATTTTTTCATAGGGCTGTTGAAGCTTAATAGTTTATAAAAAGGTTATAAAATTAAATAGTTTATACAAAGTGATCAGATTGGTGCCGGAATTTTGTTATTACACTTGATTATTATTTTTCTGATATTATGTAGTTAAAACCATTAGCTTATAGGATTTATAGTATACCAATTTCTAAAAAAAAAATTAAATTATATACCATTTTCTTTTTCTGCCACTGTTGATAATCCTGAATGATATCTTGGAACTTGGCTGCAAAGTCATCTTTAATCAAACTGATAGCCTTATCTGGCTGACTTTGATCCATAGAGATCAGACATTTCATTTTTTTGTAATGCTCATGAATATTTTTTGTTTCCTTATAAGTGAAGCAGACAAAAAAAACACAAAATTTCTTAATAACTCCATCAGTAGAAATTGAGATTGTTGTCATATTTTGCTGTGCATCCTGCTCTTAATGTTTCATCCAAACAGAAAACGTGGTCAGTTCTACATTCATGTGTGTGTGTGTGTGTGTGTGTGTGTGTGTGTGTGTGTGTGAGAGAGAGAGAGAGAGAGAGAGAGAGAGGGAGAGGGAGAGGGAGAGAGAGCGAGAAATACCACTCATGCATCATCACAAAATCTCCAGAATTGTAAAGCCTACAAACTTGAAATTTGCCACATATGTTCCTTTTGGCTTCTAGGGGCTCGCTAAGAAAGGATTTTTTGAAATGACCATCAGAGCATTAGTATTTCCTATATTATTATTAATACGCTCTGATGCTAAAGAATTCTACTCCCCCCCCCCCCCCGGAAAATAAATCTGTTCCAAATGCAAAACAGAAGCAGAGGAGAGGAGTTTCAGTTTTACTTTCACAGCAGCAATCAGCTTTACTACAGAACAGATGAGCTAAGCCACGGCCAGGCTCCTTCCTGTCTCCTTCTTGCTCACACAGCAAATACTGTTTCAGTTTCCAAACAACCCTCTGACGCTAAGAAGTTCTACTCCCCCTCCCCACCTGAAATCTATTTCAAATGCAAAAATAGCAGAGGAGAGGAGTTTCAGTTTTAGTTTCACGGCAGCAAGCAGGGGATAGGATAGGATAGGATAGGCTTCTGTGGGGCAAGGCTGAGGGAGAGAAGGGGTTAGGATAGGGGAGGCATCTGTGGGGCAAGGCTGAGGGAGAGAAGGGGAGAGGAGAGGCCGATTGTAACTACTTATTAATTTTCAAGCTGTAAGTGTCGATTTATCAAGCCCAATCACATAGTTTCGTAGTGGAGCATGGGTATTCAGCTAGTTAGAAATATATGCTGGTAAGACTAAGTTAAAGATTTGGATCTATGTCAGATCATATAATTGTTGGGAAAAACGTACTAACCAGAAGGTGTAAGTTATGAATATGCCTTTAGAAATTAAGAGAGATTGTAATATCTTTTTATATAAAACTTATCAGATATTGCCTTTGTTTCTATGTTCTTTAACTTTTCAAAGGAATTCCTGGGGGGAGATCAGATGACATTTGGGATCTCTCAAAATTTGAGTTGTACTTCTTTTTCGGATAGTATGTGAAAATGGCCTGGCCTGGATTTCAGTAAACAACTTGAGGCTCAAGCACCAGATATAATACATACAAAGTATGGATTACATTCAGAGAAAGATATTTGAATTATAAGGGTTTTTTTAAAAAATGTTATATCTATTTCTCTATAAAATTGTTTATCGATAATGTTTTTAGGATATAAGCCAAAAATAATCATGTTGGAACAAGGTGTTAAGTATACCTCCAAGAAATTTTCATGGCAAAGCAAGGCAACACGATCAGTAGGATCTCTGAATTCCCTCTTCATGTCGGTATTTGTATGCATGTTCTTTTTAGTCCTAAATGAAAGCTAAGAAAGAGACAGTCATATCAGAATCAAAATAGGAAAAGCACGTATCTGAATCACCCAGCATGCATGAAATTTCCTTGTTAATGCCACAATAGCCGTAACTCTGAACAAATTCCAGCATCAACCAAAGAACTTCTTAATGAGGGGAGGACCAAGCAGAGCCAAGAAAAATGATCACATTTTTCAAAGCAACATCCATACTCTGTTACACATAATCCAAAGAATCATAGCAGATCAGAATTATTGCAGGTCCCACCAGGTCCAATTAGGTCCAATTTTGCAGCAAATAGTTGATGATTATGGAAAAGCCAATCATTGTAGAAATCACAAGCATTCTAAACCAAGTTGTCAGCTCAACCTTTTTAATCTACAGTAAGACACACCTGACCATAAAACAGGAAGAAAACAAGAAAAAAAATATCAGGCGGAGCCTGAGTGGACCACAGATAGGTGTCCTCTCATGTGCCAGCTCAGCCTATTGATTCCTGCACTGCGGAAAAGAGACAGAAGAGGCAGGCAATGACAAAGACTGAAGAGGCGAGGTTCAGCACTGTAAAAGTACCCTGCTGCCATGGCCTGGCCTGTGATGCAATATTCACTCCATAAGGCGCACAGACATTTCCATCCACTTTTTTTGGAGAAAAGTGGGCCTTAAGGAGCAAAAAATATGGTATTAATTGAAGAAGCATTTGTATGAGAAAGAAAATAGGATCTGTGCTACAAAATTACTGCCTGCAATTACTGCCAGTTCAAATCTCACCAGGCTCGAGGTTGACTCAGCCTTCCATCCTTTCTAAGGTAGGTACAATGAGGACCCAGATTGTGGGGGCAATAAGCTGACTTTGTATAAATATACAAAAGTATGAAGGCTATTGCTTAACGCATTGTAAACCGCCCTGAGCCTCCGGAGAAGGGCAGCATATAAATCAAAAAAAATTATTTATTTTTTTAAAAAATCCACATTTCTCCCATTCTCTTGTGATGCTTGGATAATGCAGGACAAAGAATAGGAAGCAGGATACTGAAACAATCATAAATTTGTTAGCAGAATGATAAGACGACCAGCCAGAAAATAGAGATGATACAATGAGTACTTCTGTTACTATGGTTTTAATAACTCACAAATTTGGGCATTGCTGTGAAATAGAATGCTTTGTCCATCCGAAGTTTCCTGAAGATATATGCTGCATCATAGTGCTGTGCATCTAGAAGTTCCTGCTTGAATTTACTGACTTCAGCCCAATCTTTAAGTGCAACCCTAATCTGAAATACAAAACAAACAAAAATGTCTTTAAACAAGTCAGCAACATACCCCAAAGTGTGAAGTAATTAAACAGCCGATGTGGCTAACTAAATGGGTATTATAAAGGATGTCAGCACATTCAGATACCTAAATCACCTAGCTCTAACTGAAGCAATAAACTGGAGTGCTTTAGTTTATTCAAAATGCATGGAGTGGGGGTTTACATGGTCTTCTTACCATTAATTCCCAGAATATTTAACACTAGGAGATAGAAAAATTATTTGTAGACTTCATTGTTATATGATAGATTTAAGGTTAAAAGAGAAAAGAAAATACCTCCTTTTGAGTTTAACTCCTGATGTTATTTTCTTGGCAACAATACAGAAGTAATTTGTAGTGCCTTGTCATGGAATTTTAAAAAAAACCTCACACACTAGCCTATGGCCCAAGGATTTGCTGCTGGTTTCCATCCCAGTAATCTAAAATATGAGAATACTTTTTAAATTGATGATAGTTTATACATACACATTTCTACATCCTGCTTTTTAAGTTTATCCAATATGTTTCATGTATATTGCCACTCTTTACCACAGTCCTGTAAATAAGGCCTTTTTAGCCCTATATGACAGACAGCTGTGAGGCAAAAAATCAGAGCATATCAGTGGTGAAATCCAATTTTTTTTACTACCGTTTCTGTGTGCGTGGCTTGGTGGGCATGGCAGGGGAAGGATACTGCAAAATCCCCATTCCCTCCCCACTCCTGGGGCCAGCCAGAGGTGGCATTTGCCGGTTCTCCGACCTACTCAAAATTTCCGCTACCAGTTCTCCAGAACCTGTCAGGACCTGCTGGATTTCACCCCTAGAACATACTATTCGCTAGGTCACCATTCATGCTCATGCCTTTTATATTAAAAAAATTTCAACTCCCCAAGACTAAAGAACAGGGGTGTCAAACTTGATTTCATTGAGGGCCGCATCAGGGTTGTGTTTGACTTGGGGGGGGGGGGCGGAGGCCCATGGCCAGGGTGAACGTGGCCAGTTCGACGTCATTCGTGTGATCAAATGCCACTTTTCCTAGTAGTTTGTTTTGCAAGGACTCTGCAAGCGAAAATGGAGCTCATGAGGGCTGTTTTTGGCTGCGACAGCCTCCTGCAGCCCTCTAGCAGCGAAAACGGAGCTTGGCCCTTCTGGGCCCCGTTTTTGCTGGCATAGGCACCATACTTCGCTGTTTCCAGGGCGGCCCTGTGGGCCAGATCTAAGCACCCTGTGAGCTGGATCTGGCCCGTGGGCCTTGAGTTTGACACCTCTGCTAAGAACATCAGTTACAATGCAAGATTACTGGACAATGAATTAAAAGCAGTTTAAGTTTACCTTTTGTTTTGGTTGACAGAGTTGTGTGTTGTACAAACCATACAGAAGATAAAGAGCACCAACTCGGATCTGGAAAGTATAAGGAGGCAAAAAGTAGGGCCATACCAGGGCTAAAGCTTCTGTAGTGAACTTGATTTGCTCTGGAGTCCTTATTTTACCACTAGACAAAAAATAAAATAAAAAATACAATATTTATCAACCTCAACCAAAATGTAAGATCTTAGTTCCAGAAGAAATTAATTATCGACTACTTACATCAAAGAGAAAAGATTCAAATATGCCATTTTTTTCCTATCAAATCTGCACAAGGTCTGCTATAAACTTTATTCACTTGTTTATTGCATTAACATCTTAATTTATAGAATAAGAAGTAGAACAGATTACATTTCTCTATATACCATACTTAGAATTGGTAATTACTTTATTTGAGCTTCTTAATTAAGAATTATTTAAAGCAGGAATACACTTTTTAAGAACTATTGGTTTTTTTCTGCAATCATAACTATCTGTAGAAGTCTGTATCTGTGCTGTTTGATTATTGTACCAAACCAACAACCAAAATATCCAGCTTTTCTCTCCTGTTTTTTAAATCCAGTGCTCTAAGTATCTAAATACCGGGTTGGCCCCTGACCTTCGCACCTTCCACCGTGAATTGAAAACCTGGCTATTTATGTCCCCCGGCCTGGACTGATGGGGTAGTATATTTTTAAAAAATTTAAACTTTTTAATATTTTTTTGTGTATATTTGTTGATTTTAACAGTCGCTTTATCGATTGTCATTGTGAGCCGCCCTGCGTCCTTGGAGATAGTCATCCAGGTCATGGTTGTTCCAAAGATGCTTTTTTTCAAGAGGCAATGGACTTTCTGGTTTTTCTTTGCAGACATTTTGCTTCTTCTCCAAGAAGCTTCTTCAGCTCTAAATAATGGAGTGTTAAGAATTTAAGAGTATTATATAAATATACCGGTAGTTGTATTGGAGTAATCAATTGTATCAAGATTTATACTAACGCAATCAAAAGGAAAAAAATGTGGAGGGAAAAATAAACGTGCAGAGGATTAAATTGCCAGAATGCCAAGCCAACATCCATCATATCTAGAAGTTCTCGAAGTTGCAATTCCAATGCATCTAAATGGGGGAGGCTGCTCCAAAGATATAATCTGTTCCGTCCTGACTTTTCTCATCCCTAACTACAGTGACTAGGGAATGTGTAACTAAAACGTTAGGACAGCACCATATTAAAAGGGGCAGGAAGATTTCACTATTTCTCTTAACTCTAATTCTCTTTTTAAAGGCGGGGAGGGGGGAGTGAAAAAATGCGGGGGAGAGGCAGAATAAATTCAACCGTGTTCCAAATAAACTTTTCACAAGTCTTGGCGTGGAGGCTCAGGACTCACAGATGGACAGACAGCCCCACCGCCGCTCTCGCGCTCTCTCCTGGGACGAGGGACTTGAAACCACGAAGGGGTGACAAAACAACAGGAAAAGCGACTCACTAAAAAATGGTGTCGAAACGGTTCTGCCTCCAGAGCAAGGCGAAATCTTCGAAGCGGACACTCTCGGCTTGCTGGAACCGAGTAAGCAAAGCCTCAAAGTCCGTCCTCAGGCCCGGCCACCCGTTCATGATGCACGACCATCCGCCGTGCGGGAGAACCCATGTACGACAGCACTGCCCCGCTGCCTCGGAGCGAGTTGACTGCGCACGCGCAAACGGCAAACAAATACGCCTGCCTTAACTCGTTCCTCCGGCCAAGGAAGAAAAACTTCGAATCTGTTTAACGCAGACCCTCAACAAGGCAGCCTTCGAAAGAGTTAATCCAATCGGGAGGGGGAGGAGGAAAAGAATCCGACCAATCCGGGTTAACTTTGGGTTCCTCGCTCCGCCCACAGGTCTTTCTTCCCTTTCAAAATCGCTTTTTGGAGACTGACGTCACCATCCTGGGAGGCGGAGTGGGCGTCGTTTTAATTTTTTTTGTGTGTCGGAATCGGAACTGATGAAGCGTCCTGGGGAGATATCAATTACTGGGGTTTTTTGCTGTGATGTTACTTATTTAAGATTATCGATAAAAGAGGAGATAGATAGATAGATAGATAGATAGATAGATAGATAGATAGATAGAAATAGTTATATAGATATATATGGATAGAAATATATCTAGAGATAGATTGATAGAAATATAGATATAGATAGAAAGATAGATAGATAGATAGATAGATAGAAATATAGATATATAGATATATAGATATAGATAGAAATATAGATAGATAGATAGATAGATAGATAGATAGATAGATAGATAGATATAGATATAGATTTAGATATAGCTCAGGGTTGAAATGAGGGCTCCTTGGTGCTCTCTGAGCTTGGCCATCTTGCTGATGTTTCATTACCTACCTAATTTGGGTGTTTGCAGATGTTTCATTACCCACCTAGTTTGGATAGCGAAATGGCTGCAAGACAACAACCAAGCCTAGAGAGCACCAAGGAGCTCTCATATATTTATTTATTTATTTATTCCTATCGCTGTAATGTTGGTCTTCTACTATTTTGTGAAAGTGTTGGGGTCTCCTTCCTGTTTCTAGCGCATTGGTAATTATTTGTCTGATCCAAGCTGTAAATGTAACAAAGTTTAACAATCAAGGTCTAATGATAACATTCCACCCCACCTCCCTCAGTAATAAAAGAGAAACAAAGAAGCACTACCTTAACATCACTTGTGTTAATTTTCCAGTCCCCCTGTGACTGGTCTGTGTTTTGCCAAATTAAAATTTGAACTATCAGTGGAGGGGGTGTGTGTGTTTGTGAGTGTGAGTGTGCATGCACACAAAAGCGGCGGTAAGTGTCAACATTTTCTGAAGGGGTGGGAAAGTAACCTAGGTAGAGCGATGCTGGTTTTTTAAAACATCTAAACGCGAAAGGAATAATTATTTCTATTTCCACTCTTCTCTGTTTTAAAATCTATTTGTATTGGATTTAGAGTCATTAAAAGAAACATTATGCTCTTTTTTTTTAATTGTACGCCACAAAGACATTTGTCAAAGTAGTTTGAATAATAACATTGGAAGTCCTCAAATATTATTTAATCAACCTCTTAATGATTTCCTTAGGTGTCCAACCACCTATTACTTAAAAAAACCTACTGTACTAAAAATTCCGCATCTTCACAATTATATCATTCACATAACTTGCTATAACCAATATGTACTAATTAAATATATTGATAATTATCTGCTCCCCTACCAGCATGTAGTATTTATATTTTACTCTCATTTGTTCAAAGGACTAGTATTCACAAACTATCAGAGATTGATTTAACAGTAACCTTACATAAAAGTCACATAACAACACTACTTTTCACAAGCTCATCTTTTACTTCTTTATATATTCCCAATTATCCTTTTCCTTTCCCTCTTTTCTCTGTCTTTCCTCTCTTCTCCTTACATCTCTTCAGGTTATTAGCTTTTCTTGTAAGAAATTAACTATACATACCTTACCTCTTATCACATATTGTTTCTTTGACAGTCCTTCAAAAATTAATGTAAAACATTTTGCCTAATGGAAATTTTTAGACTGGGTTCAGTCAGCAACATCAATAAATCCTGAACAAGCTCCAGAGAGACACTTAGTAAGAGAATCTCTTACTCTATCCTGCTATTTCATTATATACAGTACAATTGCAGCTTGCCAAAAAACAAGAACTATCTTTTCTGATACAGAGAAGAAGGATGGGGAGGGTGAGAAATACCTCTTGGCTCTCTCTGTCTAGAGTGCTGAGCTGCACGTACAGTGGGCGTGGCCCCACTGAGTGGATTGGCTGAGAGCATCCGGAACATTCTCTCATTTGCATCTCCTTTCCGCATCCAAGAGAAGCATCCTCAGCCGAAACTAGAACAGCACAGCATATTCCAATAGATGTTGTGATGGTGAATTATTTAAGAGAACTTTTGGGGCAAACTGGGTAAGTATAATGGATTTGGGGACTGGAAATGCTTTGATAATAATAAAGTGCCGAAAATTGGAAGGTTTGTATTTTTTTAATAACTGCACATACAAGTGACTTTAGGAAGACTAGAATTGATTAAAAAGGGGAGATAACTACACGAGGCATAAAGCTACTAATTGTTATTAATTCTGAAAGTTGAAGGAAACCTTCAAGAAATACAAGTCTAAGATACACACGTGGTTGGAAAAAATTACAAAGAAATATATTCACTTTAAACCAGATATATTTTTATTGGGGATTTTACCAGAAACATAACAGAGAATTGCAATATTTAATTGTGAATGTTTTAACAGCAACTAGAATCATATTTGCTAAAAATTGGAAAGGAGAGAAGTTACCTACTGATGATGAGATTATTAAGAAAATTATGGAATGTGCTGAAATGAGTAAATTGACATTTGAAATTAGAGAACAGGAAGATAAGCGATATTATTTAATATGGGATTTGTTTTATCAATGGATAGATAATAAATCATGGAATTGAAGTATGAAATATGGGGTTGATGTAAAGATAAAATATCTGATTTTTTTTTCTATAAAAAATATAAGCTGCTGTTATAAATTGGTATTTTAGAAATGGATTTATGCACAAGAGAATATGAACCATTCGACTCACTGTCTGTGATTGTTTGGAATGATGATGGTTTTATGTTTTGTTTTTGTTTTAAAATAAAAAAAATTCTCAAAAAAAGAGAAAAGAAATACAAGTCCAATTGGCCAACATTACTCCTCCTTCCTTTTCCTCTTCTTCCCCTTTTATCCTTCCATTCTATTGACTCCTTCCCAAGAACCTGAGATAGGCAGATGTTGTTAAAGATTCTCACAAGATGTAAACTATTCTGAGTAAAGCTGCTTTTTGTAATTGATTGATAGTGATTTTTAATGCAGATTGTGTTCAAGTGGTTCTCTAGTTGTTTTGGGATGCACCCAAGGAACCTATTACTATCTTTGCTATCTTTTGTCACGCTCGTTCTACTTTTTTCTTCTATTCTGCTGGCTTCAGGTACTGCCACATCCACAATCCAGACTTTGTCTTTCTTATCAACAATTGTTAATTCTGGGATGTTATATGCAAGTGGTTGTCTATTTGAATAATAAAGTCCCAGAGCACTTTAGCTTCTTCATTTTTCATTATCTTATCTATTTTGTGATCTCACCAATTCTCACTTGTGGCGGGGAAATGGTATTTTTTGCGGATATTCCAATGCACTATTATTATTATTACTTTGTTGTGCCATTGTTTGTACTCAGTCTGTGCAATCTTGCAGCAGCTAACTAGAAGATCCACTGTTTCTTCAGCTTCTTTGCAAAGAATTTGGCATTTGCTGTCTGTTGTTATCTTCTCAATTCTGGCTTTGTATGGATTTGTTCTTAAGCTTAATCTTGTATTATTATTTTCAACTCAAGATGGGAAACATATCCAGTATGCCTGCATCTTGTTTTCCTGAGTTTGATTGGCAAGATATAGAACCGAGTTGCTAGATTAAATTTCCTTCTGTCTGATCAAGCATGTCTTATAATTTGGCTACCCTCCATCCCCATCCTAATTCTGCTTCTGTACATACTACAAGGATCCTATTCCATTGCCCCCCCCCACAAAGCACTACACATGGAGGAACAGGTATTTGTAGGGATTAGTAGCTGCAGAATTTGCTGAACAGCTACCAATACTTCTCTTCTCTGTTAATTGGTGGTTTGTGAGGTCACTAAGAAATAAAGATGGGATTTCTACATAAAATAATTTCAAAAAGAAATATGCTCCATACTGTTTACAAATTATACAGGGTAAGACATTCCTACTATATCAAACTATATACCTTCTTTTCAGAAGGTAAAAAAACATTTAAAACACGTTAACATTTAAAAGCAGCAGCAGTAGCCAAAACTCAGGGTCACTGAAGGTCTGTGGCTGAAACCAAGGAACTGAAACATAAAACCAGCGTAAGATAACAGTCCTGCATTTCCTAGGAATAGTAGGCTCCCAGACTACCCTTGCTCATTACCACCATAATATTCTGGCTCACCTCCATTCCCATAATGACAGCCCCAGCCACAAATTCAGACCCCCAATTCCCAAAACCAGGAATTTCCCACTGTCTTCTGCAGCCATCCTTGATCAGGGAAGCCAAGCATCCAAGCCACCTTAGCTTCACTCTTTCTTAACATTACCAGAATACCTAGCCACCAACTCCCACGCCACTACAAAACACACACACACACACACTGTAACACACATATACATACTAATACTCACTAATACATGAACCCTCCCCTAATGCTCCCACCAGCTGATACCCTGTTTCTCCCAAAATAAGACATCCCCTGATAGTAAGCCCAATCGGGCTTGGCAATAAGACCTAGCACTTATTTCAGGGTTCAAAAAATATAAGACAGGGTCTTATTTTCAGGGAAACACAGTAGAGGACTCCCATGCACACGCACACATTCCTATTCTCTGGTTCTCACCAGGGGTGGTTCTAAATTTTTTTACTACTAGTTCTGTGGGCGTGGCTTATTTTGTGGGCGTGGCTTATTGGTCATGTGACAATTATTTAGGATTTAGCAGAGGTACTGGTCTACCAGGCTTTTAACTGCTTGCAGAGCTGTACCGATCTATCCATTTATTTTTGCAGGCACTGATCTACTCATGTATTTTTGCAGGCACTGGTCTACTCATTTGTTTTCTTTTAACACTGATCAGCTGTAGGGCGGCCCTTTGAATTTCAATTTCAATTTAATTCAATTTATATGCCGCCCCTCTCCGAAGACTCAGGGCAGCTCACAATACATTTAAAATCCTAATAAAAAACATTTAAAAATTAAAAACATTAAAACTCATTCATACCATTCATGGCTGGATCTCGCCAGATCGCAAGAGCAAGATCAACGGCCCCAGGCCTATCGGAAAAGCCAGGTCTTCAGTGCTTTTCAGAAGGCCAATAGGGTGGGGATGGTCCAGATCTCAGGAGGTAACTGGTTCCACAGAGTTGGGGCAGCCACAGAGAAGGCCCTCCCCCGCGGGCCTGCCAGCCAGCACTGTTTAGCTGACAGGACCCAGAGGAGACCAACTCTATGGGTTCTTACCAGTCGCTAGGAGTTATGCGGTAGAAGGCGGACTCGAAGATAACCTGGCCCTGAGCCATATAGGGCTTTAAAGATAATAACCAACACCTTGAATTGTGACCAGAGACCAATAGGGAGCCAGTGCAGCTCGCGGAGAATTGGTGTAATGTGGGTGTACCTATGTGAACCCACGACAGCTCGCGCGGCTGCGTTCTGGACCAACTGTAGTCTCCGAACACTTTTCAAGGGTAGCCCCATGTAGAACGTGTTGCAATAATCTAACTCTGAGGTGAAGCCCTGAGGCAAGAGCTTAAACAGTTTTTTCCCCTCTAGCCATCAGCTGGGACTCAGGAGGCAACAATAGATTGGGAGTGGTGCCAAATAAAAGGTAAGAATAACGCGGGGGGGGGGGGCGGGGGGGGGGGGCAGAACCGGTTCAGTGATGTCATATTCAGTGACATCACCGCTATCAGCTCGGGAGAACCGGGCCGAACCGGGAGGAACCCACCACTGGTTCTCACCCAGGAGGAATCAGTCTTCAATCTATAGTAGGTCTAGCTCTAGCAGATGGATCATGTCATCTTCCTTATTCTCAGGGTTATCCAGGAAAGTTAAAGTAGCCTCCATGAGAAAAGGGGAGTCCACAATAGCCAGCAACCAATCAGATGGTACAGGAAGATGTCCAGCAGCTCTAGCAGCAAAGCCCCAGTGTCCAGCAGAAAGCACAATTGGTACAGCAAAGGTTTTTACATTTGCTTGTCTGTCACTATGTTGTGAACATATATATATTTACATCCAAAATGAAAACCAGAATTTGGTTATGGAATTTGCTTCACCCAAACCCCAGGTTTATTCCTTACAAAACAAAACAAAACTTAACAATGTTTTCTGGCCACAAATATATATGCAGTTTCCAATAGGAGAGAATTTATGTAGTTCGGGTTTGAACTGTTAGAATCTGTGGTGCTCTCTGAACTTGGTTGTTTGTTGCAGATATTTCATTACTCAACTAGGTAATGTAATCAGTGCTAATGAGTGTGGGGTTTGCTCCCCATTTAAATACAATAGCTTGCTCTGCCAATGTTGGGGCTGGGATTGATGCTGTGGGTTTTCTCCTTGGTAGTTCCCTTGATTAGAGTATTATTTTTTGTTTGTCTGCTTATCTGGCTGTAGGCTATTGAAGAGAATGTGTTATGTTTCCCTTCTAGGTTTTTTATTGTCATTTGAATGGTGTGTAAATATGGTTTATTTGTCTATTCTATGTGTCTATTGATGGCTGATAGATCTGAATGCCAAACTTCCAGGAATTCTCTAGCATTTTGGATTTAATTTGTCAGTCTCCAGTTAAAACTGGAAAGGAGTTTTCATCATGTCTGTTAACTGCTGTATTATTTTCAATGCTTTCTTCAAATGCTACAATTCAGATAGATAGCTATCCAACCTGTTTAAAAATCTCCAGTGTTCTCCATGCTACTTCATATATCAACCTATACTGATTGATAGCTCTTACCATCAGGAAATTCTTCTAAATACTTAGCCTGAATCTATTTCCCTGTAGTTTCAACACAGCAATTCTGGTTCTACCCTCCAGGATGACAAAAACAAGTCCACTTCCTTCTCTATTTGGCAGCCCTTTAGATAGCTATCATATCACTTCAGTCACAAATGAAGCATAACCAGTTTCTTTAACTGTTCCTCCTAGATTAGAACATGGTTACTGCTTTCCTCACTATCTTGATAATCACATTGATGTCCATGCTATAGCACACTAAAATGAATGACCAGACAGAATAGAACAAGTACTTCTCAAAATCTGGATAATAAATCCCTGTTAATACACCCCCAAAACAGTTTTGGGATCTTTGGCAGCTGCCTAACCCTATTGTATTTTTTCGGACTATAAGATGCACTTTTTCCACCCCCAAAAGTGGGTAGAAATGTCTCTATGTTTTATAGAGCGAATATTGCAGCCGGGGGGAGAGGGGTTGGTGCGGCACTGATCAGCTGTTCTAGGTGGTGTGGATCACTGCTGCCGCCTATTGCCGCTGCTGCCACCCATTCGTGGCGATCGGTGGCAAACGGGCTATGGAGGCAGAGGCATTATTTTTTTCTTGTTTTCCTCCTCTAAAGCTAATGTGTGTCTTATAGTCTGGAGCGTCTTATAGTCTAAAAAATATGGTAGCTGATTTCAGCTTGTGATACACTAGAGCATCCAGTTATTTTTTTTAATACTACTTCAAGCCAAAACTTCCCCATCCCAAAATGTGCCTTTCTTTTTTCTGCAGAGAAAGAATTTTCAGTTTTCCCTGCCAAATTTCATACTGTTCCTATTGGCTTACAGTTTGTATATTTTTCTTTTTCTTCTAAAGTACAGGTAGTTCTCAACTTATGACCACAATTGAGCCCAACATTTCTGTTAATTGAGTTTTGCCATATTTTATGACCTTTCTTACCACAGTTGTTAGGTGAATCACTACAGTTGATAAGTTAGTAACCTGGTTGTGAAGTGAATCTGGGTTCCCCATTGACTTGCTTGTCAGAAGGTTGCAAAAGGTGATCACATGACCCCAGGATGTTAAAACGGTCATAATTATGAACCAGTTGCCAAGCATCTGAATTTTGATCACATGATATGGGAATGCTGCAAAAGTTTTAATTGTGAAAAATCATCATAAGTCACTTTTTCCAGTGCCGCTGTAACTTTGTATGGTCACTAAATTAAGTGTTGTAAGTCAAGGATTATCTATATTAAACATTCCGTCTAGTTCTGTACCACCTGAACATTTTACAATAATCTCCCCCAGCCCCTTAATTAAGATCCTTAATAAAAATGTTGATCAGCATAGTGCCTGAGGAAGAGCCTTCTGACATGCTCAATACTATCTTCAAAGTGATATAATTTATGAGTATTATTTAGGGGCAGTCATTCAACCAATTATGAATCATCTATCAATCTCATATGACCAATATTCTACCATTTTATTAATAAGTATGTAAAGAGACTTTGTTGAGGTCAAGATATACTATACCTGAGGAAAAAAACCTAATAGGACGTTATAACAGTACTGTAAGGGATTATGGCACAGGTGTCAAACTCGATCTGTTGAAGTAGACATATTCAGAATTGCACTGTAAGAATCATGCATGCCTTGAGAATTTTTCTAACATTCTGGGATGAACATGTGCTTATCAGAGCTGTAACATCCATTCTTACAATACTGCTCAACATACTATCAAAAATTCCATGGCATGATTACTTTGATTTCTGAGCAAAATAATTACAGCACACACTGGAAATTCACTATCATCTGCAGATACAATCCTTTGTTACAGGCCTGGTCCACATAGTTTATTGATGTAATAAAACAATACAGTTAGTGTCATATCCAACCACAAAAAGAAAAAAAAAAGAATGAGTAGGTAGAATTTATTGTACAGCATGTAGAAAGAAAGATGTTTTGTGACTTATTTCCTAAATAAATAAAAAAAATTCCAAAGTATATTCAGCATTACTGAAAGCTATGTTTAATGGGGTGGGGGCGGGTCTGATGTTAATAGCAACAAGGTACTTAAAATCCAAAGCACTGAATTATTAGCAAGCAACAATGATGAAACAAGATAACTTTACTAAAAAAGCAACATGGTTTATGATTTTGTCTGAAATATCACCTCTACCAAACAAAGTAATGGGAACATTTAAGCTGTTGTTGGTATATTAGTATTAGCATGTACTGTCACAGCTATGAGCTAGGGAGAATTTTGAGTTGGTCAAAAACTTTAACATCGAAAATGGATTGTTTTTCAAATGAAATAAAATTTCTTAATATAAATAACAACAAGCTGCCTTGCTGGATCAGACCAAAGGTTCATCCAACCCAATCAGATGCTTCTAGAAAGTTCATAAACAAAACATGAAAACAAAACCCTCTCCCAGCAAACTGTTAGGAGATACCTTGTCTTCAAACACAGATGACCCTAAGACCATGTCTATTTTTTTTTTTTAAGAAAAAGACATCTTTTGGAAAAACATTTCTAAAATGGCCATGTTGTGGCAGTGAATTTGTTCATTTGCAGAAAAATAATTCAAAAAAGAAAAACAAATGATTTTCAACTGGTCTGACGATCAAACTTATTTAGTGGGCCAATTTCAAAAACTCCAAAAGAAAGGGGGAAAAAACCCCTTTTATCCACCTGTTCCACAAATATTTGCATGAGATTCCATTATCTACTCCAATAATCTTTTTTCCTAACTTGAAAGTCTCCAGATGTTGCTAGCCTCACATGCGCAACTTGTTTCCCCCTAATCCTACTTTAATATTAAAACACAGTTATTTAGGAGTATCTTGAAATACAACATAACAAAAATATAACACTACTCCAAAATTTCTACATAATTTCACATGTAATTAACATAAAAGAGAAACAAAAAAGAAAAAAAATGTTCATATTAAAAACTAGTTTTATAAACGCACAATATTGCATGAGGAACTGCTGGTATTTTGTTTATTTTCATAAGAAAATAGATTGTGCGACTGGCTACAAATGCACTGCTGCAAAGCAATATTTCTTTTTTTAAAAAAAAAAGGTAAAGTAAAAATTTATTTAAACATTAGAGATAACAGCACAAAGTGCCTTCAAGTATGCCTACAACCACATGATAGAAAGCTTAGATGAATTTATTGCGGCAATGTATCATCAGATAAAAATTCTTCAGTGACAAAACTCCTAGTCAAAATAAAAAATAAATACTTTTTGAAAAGGTGCCTACTTCAAAGCTGTCATTATGAGTTATGTTTTAAATTTAACTGACTTGAACTGTTTATGTACCAAAAATGCATTCATTAGCCTAGTGAGAGAGAGGGAGAGAAAGAGAGAGAGGAGAGAGAAAGAAAGGAAGAACTCATTATGTAAGAAATTGTCCAAAATAGAAAGGGGATCAGATACAAACTAACTGAATTAGTGCAGTATTTGTATCCAGGCTTCTAAAATCAGATATAGAAAATATAAATACACTGCTTTTAGGTGGTAAATCACCAATGTCCAAGAAAACAGAACAATTATGAAGAGGGAGGTACAGGAAGAGAAGCTCAGTTGATTTGATCCAGGGCTCTGAACAACTCTTCACCTTGTAACAAGTTTCGGTTGCCTTGTATAGGTGCATTGACTTCACAATCATAGCTGGTAAGCTGTGGAAGTCCCTTCTCATCCATTGACTGCCCTAGAAGTTTACTTGCTATATCTACAAGGAAAAAGAAAATGAATGTTACTTGTACAGCATTCTGGAGCAACTAACTGAACAAATTAATAGACAAGTCACCTGTCATCTGTTAGAGAATTTAGCTATGAGTATCTGATAACAAGGCTAAATGTAATGTTTCAATTTTACAGGGCAGCAGAGAACAGGTAAAACCCTGGGTCCTCGGTGTGGGACAAAGCCTTTCTCCTGACTGTGTGAATGATCAGTTAGATAATGCCCAGCTGATATGCGGTTTATTTTTTATACTCTATTTTATTTATTTTATTGTAAGTTGCCTGTAGTCATGCAAAAGTGCAATGGGAGGCTATATATATATTGAATACGTTAAGGTGGAAGTATCCTTAAAAATAAAACAGAATTATTGGGCCTATGGAAATATATCCTTTAAAAAAATAATATTTAACACAATATTAAATTAAAGGAGTATCTGAATTAAGATGTACTCTTGCTCAGAAGAGAAACAGTGAAAGGAAATATTAAGTTATGCAACTACACATCTATACATTTTTTTGCTTTTACTCTCCTAGACAGTTAGACATTCTTCCCAATTAAATAATGGGAGAGTCCTATCTATCATTTTTATTATCTAAGAATGCCTCTGACACCTCTATGGGTTCAGAGACATTACTGGAAATAAGTAACAATGCACAAGGGTAGGCTATACAGCCGTGATGGCGAACCTATGGCACGCATGCCACAGCTGGCACGCATAGCCCTCTCTGCTAACATGCGAGCCGCCGCCCAGCTGATTTTCGGGATGCACGGGGGGGCGAGGCATATGCAGGAGACGCGCGTGCATGCATGGGTGGTCGTGCATGCATGCGTGGGGGCGCGGGGTCATGCGCACATGGGCGGGGGGGGGGGGGGGGTTGGGGGGGGGGTGTGGCGCCCCCCCCAGGCCCATTTTTGGGCCCAGGAGGCTGCAGGGAGGCCTACTAGGCCCAAAACAGGGGGCGGGGGGGGTCACATGCACAGGGGTCGTGTGCGCATGCGGGGAGGGCATTGCATTATGGGTGCCAGCACGTGCACTCTTTCAGCACACGAAGAGAAAAAGGTTAGCCATCACTGATATACAGCATGGGAGGAGGGTGTCCCCAATTACTTTTTAAGAAGCAAGGTTGCTGTGTTCTCAAATCCTATGGGATGATATCACTTAGTGTTATTTCACGTTATCAAAGTTCCCCTTATCCTATGATCCAATCCATTTCATTCCTTTCCACAATATCCATATTAAAATAGAATTCCTCTAATAGACAGCCCAATAGTAATAGCTTGGGCCTTCATACCATTCCCAATTTGTATTAATATTAATTAAATATTTTATAATTATACAGGTGTTTACATGAGAAAAGGAGAAGGGATTGACAGATCTGACTACGTTAGCATTACACAGACACTAACCTGATGGTAATAAAATTACAGTCTTCTCCGCCACCTCATTCTGTCCGTTTGATCTGCATCCTTTTACACGTTTCCAAGCCAGTGATATATTTGTTCCAGGAGGCCCCGATTGTGCCAATAGTGTGCCCTTAAAAATATATACACACTTTTTAAAATGTAACCACAGAGCTTCTACTCAAAAATACTACAGAAATGAAAAAAAATGTACTCATTTAAAAGATGTTCTGAAGAGAATGTGATCTCTGATAGCAGGGTAGAATCCCGGGTGAGACTAGGCCTGCACTAGGCCTCCCATGTTTTCCCCCACCTGAGTCACTCCATGCTCTACTTAATGACCCACGCATTCGTTTAACAAATGCATTGAGGAAAGCAGGGATTGGGAGGTTATTAATTATGCACTTCATTTACATAGACCTTGACTTCCAACATGAATGGGCATGTTGGAAGTCGTAAGTCGAGGACTACCTATCTCTAGATACTATCTAGATGTATCTAGAACGCATCTGCAAGGGAAGGTTACTACTTTTCTGGGCAATTAATTGCATTACTGAATTGCTCTTGGCCTTTTTTTTTTTAACATTCAATCAGAATCTGTTTTCTAGTAGATTCAAACTATTTGTCCATATCTTATATCTTGCCTTTTCTTAAAGCTAATCAAACCCAGCTTCTTCTTTTTCTTTTCCCTGGGCTGTTTCTAGTTGCTTGTTCAAGTTTGTTCACTTTCTCAAATCTGTTTCACTTTCACTGAATTATTTTTAAAACTATTTTGCTCAGAAATGAACATAGTATTCAAGGTGAGTTCTGACAAAACAATAGAGTAGAATAATTTCTTTCGTGAGTTGAAATTGTACTATTGTTGCTGATTATGATTTGTAAGATTTCTATACTACTTCAATCCAAAAGACTCCAATACTTGTTTTCTTTGCAGCCATGTCACCCTGCTGCCTCCTTATCTTAATTTTTGTATATCCACACTTAATTAGCTATAGTCAGCATGCAATGGGTGAAATGCTTTGCTGATGTTAGTACAGGTAATCCTCAACTTAAGAGCACAATTGAGCTCAAAATTTATGTTGCTAAGTGAGAAATGCCTCATTTTACAACTTTTCTTGCCAAATTTGCCAAGTGAATCACAGCAATGATTAAATTAATAACATGATCGTTAAGTAAATCTGGCTTTTCCATTGACTTGGCTTGTCAGAAGGCTGCAAAAGGTGTTCACATGACCCTAGGACAGGGGTGGGTAAATATGGCCCCTTTATGACCTGTGGACTTCAACTCCCAGAATTCCTGAGCCAGCTTGGCTGTCTCAGGAATTCTGGGAGTTGAAGTCCACAGGTTGTAAAAGGGCCACAATTGCCCACCCCTACCCTAGGACATAAATATGAGTCTGTTGTCAAGCATCCACATATGAACGGATCCACATATGTGGATGTCAAGCATCCACGTATGAGGGGATGAGTCACGGTGGCGCATTGGTTAGAATGCAGTACTGCAGGCTGACTGCCAGCTGCCTGCAATTTGGCAGTTCGAATCTCACCAGGCTCAAGGCTGACTCAGCCTTCCATCCTTCTGAGGTTGGTAAAATGAGGACCCAGATTGTTGGGGGCAATAGGCTGACTCTGTAAACCACTTAGAGAGGGCTGTAAAAGCACTGTGAAGCGGTATATAAGTTTAAGTGTTATTGCTATCCAAATGTACATCACTTAACCTTGGGGATGCTGCAACGATCATAAGTGTGAAAAAAGGTCATAAGTCACTTTTTTCAGTGCCGTTGTAACGTCAGGCACTAAGTGATCTATTCTAAGTCGAGGACTACCTGAATATCTTCAGTATTCCAGCAATCTATTAAAGACGTTACTTATCAAAAGTTACCTGATCCAGAACCATGTGTTTCAGATTGTGCATGCTTGGAAATTAACCAGTTTTATTTTGTATCAGGACAGGAATGATTCCGATAAACTACCATTTGTCCTCTGAAGGGAGGGTATAACAATACCCTCTTTGCAAAGCAAACCTACTCTTGTGACCTAAAGCAACTGGTAGTAGGGTCACCAATTACAATTTTATACAATTGTTGTTGGAAGTTGCAGAGTGCAAATTAAAATACATATTTTCTAAAAGATCAGTAGAAGTAAATAAAATAGCAGATTGCTAAATATAAAGAATAGAATACTTAAAATCTAAATGGATAAAGCCAGTTAACTAAATTATAAAACTACATTATGAATAAAATAATACCATAGTGTACTAAGCTACTAAGTGTGTATTTGTGTGTATGTATAACCTATTGTGATCAGTGACAAGTGAGATGTAACATAAAAAACAAGACACCCTGCCTTCTTCCACTTCGACACCCTTAGAAGTTCTGGTGGTCTCCTATCCCACCACTAAACAAGACCCACTCTGTTTAACTGAAGCATCAAGGCCATAGTTGTAGTCTACGACTCTCCGAGGCCGTGAGTAATGAAAGATATTGTTAAAGGACAGAAGTAGAAGACTAGAGCTAAGCAGACCTTTCGTTTAGCTGACAACTCTGGGCTAAAAATTGTAATGTTCTTGCAAAATAACAACCTGATGATTCAAGAAAAATACATTTTTAAAGATGCAATACCCAACATTAAAAGAAAGGAGGGGAGAATCTTTTTAAAAACGTACAATTCCTACTGCCTGGAAAAGCAAGCCGTCCTGCTCCATTTTTCGTTTCCTGTGAATATTATGGAGAGCTATTATCCTTGGACTGATGTCTTCGTTCACTTCAGTTGATCTAGTGTGGAATATAAAGCCAGAGGGTTAACAACTGTTCCAGATCAATTAAAACTAAAATTTATGAATAATTCAGTAGAATAAAATCTAGACTGTTTTCTTTTATAATAATGTTTATGTTAGAATAATGTTATAATAGTGCCTGGAACATACTGCTGATGACATCCTTAAATGAAAAGGACTGAAATTTTCAGCTCAAGGTGTATGTATGTGCATTTTACATGGGCTAGTTGGGGTGGACTTAGGACTTTCAAATTCAAAGAGGCCATTTATGTCAAAATTGAACAACCCCCCCCCCCCAACAGAGGGGGAGGGACACGATATCTTCTGGGATACATCATCTATCTATCTCTAGTCTACAACACAGTCCTTTCAACAGTTCCTAGAAGGCTTCATACCCATTTGCACCACTCAGGTGACCCTGACACAGATAAACAGATAAACACTGTATCATGTCAGACAAATTGTGGTCCAATCTCTTCTTAAAAACCTGCAATGTTGGAGCACCTACAACTTCCTTCTGGAAGCAAGTGGTCCTATTAATTAATTGTTCTGTCAGAAAATTTCTCCTTAGTTCTAAGTTACTTCTCTCCTTGATTAGTTTCCATCCATTGCTTCATGGCCTGCCTTCAGGTCTATGGAGAATAGGTTGACCCTCTCTTTTTTTGTGGCAGCCCCTTAGATATTGGAACTTTGCTATCATGTCATCCCTAGTCCTTCTTTTCATTAAACTAGACATACCCAGTTTCTGCAATCGTTCCTCATATGTTTTAGCCTCCAGTCCCCTAATGATCTTTGTTGCTCTTCTCTGCACTCTTTCTAGAGTCTCAACATCACTTAGCAATGGAAACTCCTGTCCCAATAAGGATCCTTAACGGAGGACTACCTGTATCAGAGGAGATTTCCCTGTTTACAAATTAGTTGTCATAGCCAATAGCAAAATACCTTTTTACCAAAAATAATCTCTTCCCCAGTGATCTTTGATCCTCACTACCGGTAGAAAAATAGATTCCAGCCTAAATGATAGCATTTTGCCCTTATTTTTTAGACAAATTCTAAAAGAAAGACAAGTAGGATCAGGGGACTTACTAGTGCTTGCAAATATTACTATCCACAGGTTCATCCACTTTTCCGTGTTTAAGGGTATAGATCCCATGACTGGTTTTAAGATTTGACAGATAACTCCATTTACCTGTTACCAAAAGTGACCGTCAACAAGTCCGGTGCTCCTGGACTCATTTGGTCTGTCTGATCTATTGTGCCTTTTCCTGTTCTGACTGGAGATGAAGTCCGACTTTGGGTTTTAGCATAAGGTGATGCCGGGGCACTGATTATAGGAGCAGGATCTGTGAGTACTTTTGGGTTAATAGGGGCAGGTGTTACAAGCATCTTCGGAGCTGTTTCATGTTTGATTGTCGTGGATTTTATCGTGTCAGTGGCAGATGACTGCACCGGAGTTTGCTGAAACCCTGTCACAGGAGTCACATCAGAAGAAGAATTTGCAGTACTGCCCTCCAGTGGAGAAAGCTGGTCGAAGGTGCGCAACTGGAAATCATCGTCCATGGGGATATAAGGTGCCAACATTTCCAAATCTAAATCTGTTTCCTGAAAGAAGATGACAATGACATAGTTGCATAATCTAACCCAGGATTGTAATAAAACTGCTATCAGTCTTGTCATCTTCCAAGAATCTATCAACCTTGATTTTCCTCCTGCTTCCAAAAGGCTTAGCTGGGAAGGCTACTGAAATGGAGATGGTGAGCAACATAGTTTTAGGGGGTTTATAGGGTTCAGCCACATTAGATTGATAAAATGGCCTTATCCTTACTTTATATAGATACTACCCATGTGAGGGTTCCAGAAATAATCTTTATAAACATCATCCAGACACTAGGATTCTGCAGCATTTCAAATTCTTTCCCCAGCAGGTGTTCCAGGAACCCACAGTTGCACAAATATACCACCTGTCTATAGCAGTTTATAGCAGCCCATGTAGCCATACCCTTTCCTGAATTGCCAGAAAATTCTGGAAATAAGAAGTACATGGTGACACTGCCATGCACTCAGAAGCATCTTTTTAGAGAATAAATCTGAAGTGCTACACAGACCATTTGAGGTTTTCTGACTACAATCACTTTAGTCAAAGTATTTTGATTCCTCAGAAATGGATATTTTAGGTGGTCTCTGATTTATGACAATTCAGTCAGCAACCACTTGAAGTTACAACAGAGCTGAATTACTTACTAAATTACTTAAATCCATCTATCCATTCATCCATCCATCGTGCCACTCATCTTGCCAATTCCCTTACCCACTCACCTATATCTAGTCAGATAGTAATGAACTTAGTATTCTACCTCAGTATTTGAAAAATTACCAAGCACTGTAAGTGTACATATGACAATATGAATGTGTACATATTAAAATAGAACGAACAAAAAGTTTTAATGTGCTCACCTGCATTGAAAATGGATTTTTCGATTCTGGGTCTATTGCAAAGAGCTTTTCCACCAATTCCAGCTTGAACTCACTTGATATTTCATTATCCACGCTGAAGCAATAATCATTAGGAGGACTGTTAGGCTGTAAAAATAATCAGCAACTTTATTCAGTAAAATGAGACCAAATTTCAAGTGCACTATCATAATGAATCTGATATCATGGAAAAAAGGTCTATTCATTGAAATTTTAAATCACTAAGCTCCTATAATTAGGATGAGGCACAACAGATATATAGATTGGAATAATAAAGCTCACACAACCATTTTGACCAGGGGTGAAATTCACTTACCTTCCCTACTGGTTCACAAATGAACCCTCATGCTCGCTTTGTGTGCGCCATTGTCTGCACATGCACAGAGGCTTAAAATGCCACAAAAATGCAACATCATGACGTTCACGTGGGTGGGCGAAGCCTCCCACAGCCGCCGCTATCGGTTCGCCTGAGCCGAATAGAACCGGATGAATTTCACCCCTGATTTTGACACATAGCTCCTCACATTTTTAAATTGTATTTAAAAACATTCTTAAGGCTTAGGAAACAAGGCTATACTAATAAAAGCAAATTGTCAAATGCAAATTCTGTATCTCAGAATAATTCTTAACTGTCAACAGAAACAAATCAAATGAAGGAGGGAAGTGAATTGTTTTAACCTTTAGCTGAGCAAAACAATTAAAAACTTACTACACTGTTTGGAAAAGAAAAGTGTGAAATAATAGTTTTATTATTTCTAATAAAATGTTTCTAATCAGAATCCTCAGCACAGAGTTCACTAGCAAAGATTCAATCAGTATTTTCTCCCTACTATCCTCTTCTGATGTTTCCTAGGAACATGACCAAGGTCGATAATGCATAAAATTTAATACAGAAACAATGGAAAGGTGCAAAAGATTATTAAATGACAAACCTCAGGTGAGCTTTGGCTAGTGCTTCCATCAGAAGGAGTAGCCGGTTGATCGTGGGTCCTCCGGCTGGAGAAAGTAAGATCTAAGGGCTCCGTGCTGGGCTCCAGTTTGGCCACCGCCTCTCTATTGAGTGCTGGATCAGCACTGCTACAGAGAGGTTTTGTTGTTTCAGAAGCAGATAGTGGGGACATTGCCAAATTTATATTCTGCAGTTTCTCACTGGATGAGGGGAGCATTACGTCATTATACAAAGGAACGTCATCAGATGGTTGTTGTTCATCTGGCTCTACAAATTTTTTTTTAAAAAACATCATCAAAGAAAGAAAGAAAGATTGAGTCACCAATTAAGAGCCTTATTATAGTTCAGTATATGCCAAAAACATCTCTTTTTAAGAAATTCTAATGGTCAGCATTTATGGATAATTAGCCTTTTTCTTTAAGCATTTGATTAAATATACACACACCATCGTTGTCGAAATCTAATGCAATTATGGTATCTCCAGCAGCAGGAGCAAGATAGGCTAATGCATCAGGTTCCTTCTTAAGTTTCTCAAAGAGGCTGCTGCTATCTTCCAGATCACTCTTGTTGAGTACTTTCATCATTCCCATTTCAGGAGAATCCACTGGTTTCAACATACGCTCTGTCTGCTGAAGTGAAAAAACCAAGTCCCCCTGAACAATTCCACTGCAAAAGAATAAAGACAGAAATGATAAAAGAGATATTGAGAGCTGCATGATGCACATTTATTTACAATGTATGTCCCCAATAGTGGGAAAGGTAGAAAGAGAAGAGGTCAACTAGCAGCAAGATAGACGGACTCAATTACAGTGGTGACGGTGCACCATTGGAAAAAATGATAAGACCAGGTTGGGAAAGATCATCCTGGAGAATAACTACATAATCATGGTCACTAAGAGTTGACATTAATTTGATGGCACATAATCAATCAATAATATCTGCATTGAAGATTAATATAATGTTATATATAGCATGTATTTCTATCTGAAGGTAGAATATTCCAACAGAATTCTATACATGGACTGGAGAAAGAAAACCTATGAGTGGCACACATGCAGACTCTTATTTGTTCCAATAACTACATCTATTACAAACCCTGATGCAGGTTCTCAAAGTATAAATAGCACTTCCACAAACAGATATGAAAGCCTATGGGCAATCAGTAGGAAGACAAACTAAAGATTTCATATAGAAATCACCTCAACATAACAAAGAAATGAACAAATATGCTTACAAAGAAATACATACTGAAGAAGTAAATTTTGTTACCAAGGACATTAGCATTACATCAAGCAGACCAATACTCATAATTTCTCTTCAAAAAGTTGCACTACCCCCAATAGCATTTACAGACAAAACTTACCTCAAGACATAGTTCACACACACTATACATTGTGGTTGAGAATTCTTAGTATTGTATATAACTGTTGCTTGAGTCTCTACCCAGACATAGCCCCCTTGCTTGGCAAGCATTCGATACTGTCCGGTGGTGACTTGTCCTTTGGCAAACACTGGAAGAAGAAAGAGACCCAAATTATTTATATACTGAAGACTGGGTTGCCCAGTAGGTTTGCCAGACACTCACTCAATTCTAATTGGCCTTGCCGTTTTTTAAAGCAATTATTTTCAATGAAAATAATGGGTGGCCAGAATACTGCAAAATAAAGTTCTGGCGTCTTAAAACATCTTGATTCCCAAGAAAGCTTGTAACATTAATATTTGCAATATTTTCTAAATAAATAATAATTGTTCTTTTTAAAAAAAAATTAAATGGTGATGGGAGCTAGGGTCAGTGTATGCATCATGCATCTGAGTAGGCTAAAGGAGATGGCAAAGAATAAAGGAGCGTTTTGATTCACCATGTGCATATATGCTTTGTTCTTGACTATTTTTGAGAATAATTACATGCTTGTTTCTAGTATGGTCTTTTCCTAGGTATGGGTATTTATGAATCAGAGTAATATGCTGAGGGACCATTTCTGTGAGCATTACCAGTTTACGTTTAATGAAGTTGATATCCACGGCACAAATGGGTAATTTATATTTGGTACTCAGACATTTCCTCTACCTCTTTAGTTACTGGATAAATTACATCCATCTAGCAACAATGACTTTTACTGCATTGCTGATTTACAATTAGTCACTTGTAAATTTGCCATTTCTTTATGGCAGCAAATCTGTACCCAAGATTAGCTCATCCAGAACTTTTGAATTGCTTAAAATTGCACAATAGCATACACAGTATCTGACAAAACGCTGGCATAATGTGTACAAGATTTATGATAAATAACACAGAGTACATTAATGAAATATGAATAGCATGCAACTGTCCTGCCTTCATCAACTTACTGTCATGATGTGTTTTGGTCAGATGATCAGAGTCCAGTGCATGATAATATTCATATATAGAATGCCCCAGGAGTTCTTCAGGATCATACCCTATTAGTTCTGTAATCCTTTATGCAAAAGGAAAGAAAAAGTAAATTCATGATATCTCTAAAGATTACAGGTACAGTTTATTTGAAAAGTATTGAAAGTTTATTAAAAAAAAATTATTGCAATTTATTATCTGTTTCAACTAAAACAAAAACATAATATAAGCTTCGCTAGTAACTATAACATCATCTTGGCTTGGAGCCAAAATGAGCTAGAACGATTAAAGTTTAGGCATTTTGCTTGATTCAAAGCAATTTAGAAAAAAAATCAAAATTAAAAAATATTTACATACTGGTTTTATTTTGCATTTTGGGGATCAATAGAATCATGCCACTTAATGTTTTTAAATATGCTTCTTCCCAAGTGCATGAAGAGATGTTATAAATAAAATTCCAATGGAAATAACACAGAATGAAATGGAAGTAAACATTGCATTAATTAGACACAGATCACAATGCAGGTTTTACTAGTAGCTACAATATGATCTGTGCTCGGAGACAAAATGAATTAGAAAGTTAGAAGTTTGAGGGTTGTTGCTTATCTCAAAGAAAAAAACGTAAGCACAAAAACAAAAAATATTTCAGCATTACACATTATACTTTTCCTATATAAGAATACCATCTTTGTCTTTATTAGTTCCATTCCCCAATCTGGGGCCTCCAGATGTGCTGAACTGTAAGTCCTATTGTTCCAAGCTAGCATGCCTAATATTGTTGCTTGAGGTTGGAGAAGTGGTCCAACACATCTAAAGAACACCAGACTAGGGAATGCCAAATTTAAAATTATTTCAGCCACTTGATGGCAGTGTTACACAGAGCAAGGAAATGAAACACCACAGAACTCAGAGAAAGCAGAAGTGTTTTTTTCTAAAATGAATATATATATATATATATATATATATATATATATATATATATATATATATATATAT
>WNWU01000001.1:75796145-75875421 GCA_012654045.1 Ptyas mucosa
TATATATATATATATATATATATATATATATATATATATATATATATTATTGTAATGGTAATGTAACTGTTGCTTTAGCTTTAATATATGCTAACTAATTAAATAAATTGTTTCCAATAATTTGCTTAAAAACTGGAAAAATTTAAAACATGATCTTTAATTTTTTTTATCATTTAAAAACATTTTGGAAAATGGAAAGCAGAACCGAAATAATTTTGCATCCTCATTGTTCAGAATTGAAAAGTATGAAACTGAAGTTATAAAACAGAAGGATGCACATGAATTTACATCATCATTTAACTAATTCTCTCCCTTAACTTTTAACAAATAAATGCAGTAAAATGGCACAGTATGCCATTGGCAAACAGGTGAGTATGATAATTCAAAGGGAATCCATTTTGGAAGTGGAGGAGAGTGAGGTATGCATTGTTGTCCACCGGCTTTACCTTTCATCACAATAGGAAAATTTCATGTCAAGGCTATGGCGGCTGAGGAACGTTTTACTATCCAATGGGACTTCAATATTTGATGGATGAGGTATAGGCTCACAAATTAATACCAAACACGTCATGGGAGGCTTTTTATAACCGCATACAGTCTGATTGTTGCAATTCTCATAAACGCGGATATGACCTGTACAATGAAGTACCTGAGTGTTGAAAAGAAAGAAAAAAATTTGTTTATCCGCAACCTGATACAGAAACACAGAAGCAATCTCAAGCACCATTTATTCATATTACAAAGTCATTTATTTAACTGGCAGCTGAATTAGGGATTAGTTTGGGCAAAAGTAGCCAAAAGAAGCTTGTTCCTCACTACAGCCAATAAGAGCAGTCCCGTTTCCCATGGTTTCTGGACCTACATTTGCATTGCTAGTCTGCAGCACTAAAGGATGATTGTTTCATCTTCAAGTAGTAAATAAGTTAAGTGAAATTAACCACTATGTCCACCAGCAATAGCAAGTAGGTTTCACTGAAAATTATTTTAATTGTTTAAAACAAATGCCAAAATAAAGTTCAGAGCTATATAGTTTTGGTCTGGTTGCCTATATATTGCACAAAGAACTCAAATCAACAGAAAAAGATCCATATTGCTCCGGTTTTCTCTCTTGAAATGGTCCCTGAGTAGATGTATGATTGAGCAATTACCATTGAAAGGAAGACAATTTTTGCAGTGAGCGAAGAGGTTGTGGTTTGTAATATACATAAAGCATACTAATGTCTATGAACTATTTCATCCCAGGTTAATTAATTTGTTAATGAGATTTATCAGCACTTGAAACCTAACAGATTCTAGTTGGTTAATCAATATTATAATTAATCAAAACTTACAAAATCCAAAATCTATTTCCACAACTTAAAATTAATGAGCTAATATTTGTTTGATATGGTGCCAATAGTTATAATTAATTCTCTCAAAGGCCTTTGGGAAGAGCCAAATTTTCATCTGCTTCTTGGAAGGCCATGAGGGTGGGGGCAAACTAAAGGGGAGCTCTTACAGAGAACACCCTTCCCTCCTGCCATACCTCCTTAGTAGCTAAGGATCCTTAGCAGATGCTTCCTATCTTTCTATGAAGAATGTGCAGAAACTATTGGGGAACATTGGTGTCTAAGACGTCCAGGCCCTGCACTATATAGTACTTTATATGCAGTGACAAGCAGCTTGAACTCGGAAACCTAGTAGTAACCAATGTAGCTCCCACAGCTGAAGTGTAACATGTAACAAGAGTTCAGGAAGAGCCCCAGATTGTGGCCCTGCTCTTTTCTGAGAAACAGGATTAAATCAAGAACCAAAAAAGTCTATTCAATCATGCCTAGGTTGGATTGAGTCTGTTTTTCTCCATCCAGATCTAGATTGTCAGAGGTCTAGATAATTCATACTCTCCAGAGATCTCTGCAACTATGACCCCATCATTTTAATCCCTGAGAAAAAACAACGTGAATGATAAGGCTGTTCTTGTCCAATCTTGCTGGATCCAGGCCTGGCCTCTTCGTTGGAGAACAGACCTGTGTGTCTTGTTAGTTCCCCATCCCTTAACAAACTGCTGTCTGCAGCCAGAATCCAAATTCCAGGCTGCAGAGGACTTTACTTCCTCACAATCACAATCTCCCAGGTACCGCACAAGACATCACCTCTGTCATCTCAGTGGATTCTGTCCATCCAATTTGTGATTCAGAGTGAATGTGAGAGATTTTATCCACGAAATGCTTGGCCAGATGATCACAACTTACATAAACTGGATCTTCCTTTTCCATTCTTTCCCAAGGGGTCCAGGACACTCTGAACAGTGTAGTTGGCCAACATTCCGCAGACGCAATAAGGGAGGAAAGTAATTATGCTTCACTGCCCTTATCG
Organism: Ptyas mucosa; assembly: GCA_012654045.1. Lineage (NCBI taxonomy): Eukaryota > Metazoa > Chordata > Lepidosauria > Squamata > Colubridae > Ptyas > Ptyas mucosa. The sequence continues at coordinate 75,798,501 of WNWU01000001.1, forward strand.
CCACAGAGTAGGCTCGAATCTGGGCTCCTACTCGTGTCCGGTCACATTCGCTTCTTGTTTTTCACCAGCATCATTCTAGACGGTTCTTCACTTCCTTCATTTCCTGGAGCTCCTCAATGAATCAAGGAGCTGTGAGGGGTTGATTTGGGGGAGGAGGGGGGAAAGGGGGGGGGAAAGGCTGCTCAGGGGTAAATGCTGCCGAGGAGTGCCCTGGCCGCCACCGTATTCCAGAGGTCAACAAAGCGCTCAACAGAGTCGCCCTCCAGATCGCTGGGAAACTCCCCAAGCGTCATCAGGAAACCTTTAATGTAAAACACATAGATTTTTCTCACAGATTTGACACTGTGACTCTCTCTCCATCCTTCAAATTATTTTAATATGCTTAAAATATTAGATTTAAGTTCTTGAACAACACAACAAAACAAACCAGTCCCAAAACGTTTATGTACTATTGTGTTTTTAAAAAAATATTTCACACAATGTTACCTTTCAGTGAAACATCTCATCACTCATAGCCATCATGGTTGCTTAACTGCTTAAAGATATCGAACAAAAAGCTACTCTATTTAATCTTTATACATAACATCAATTATTCTATTTTATTCAGGCTGAGTGAGCACTGGATTGGAAATCTTACCACTTCAGACTACATAAGTAAAATTATATAATAATGTTTAACAACTGCAGAAAGTATAACCAGCTGACCATTGCAGCCATCTCATTCTGGGTTTTTGTCCTGTAGACTAGATTTCTGGTAGCTCTAGGGCAGTGGTGAAATCCATTTTTTTTTACTATCAGTTCTGTGGGCGTGGCTTGGTGGGTGTGGTATGGCTTGGTGGGCATGGCAGGGGAAGGATACTACAAAATCACCATTCCCACCCCACTCCAGGGGAAGGATACTGCAAAATCCCCATTCCCACTCTACTCTGGGGCCAGCCAGAAGTGGTATTTGCCGATTCTCCAAACTGCTCAAAATTTCTGCTACCGGTTCTCCAGAACCTGTCAGAACCTGCTCTATGGGTTATCATCCCCCATATTTCTGTGCCACGACATGAACATTGAGAAAAGATCTGTTTCAAGTACCATTGTTCTCTGTGGATGAATATTTGTAACAACAGGGAACAGTTTGGCCCATTTATTTATTTATTTATTTATTTATTATTTATTTTATTCGGCTTATATGCCGCCCTATCTCACAATGGACTCAGGGCGGCTCACAATAATAAAACACAAGCCACAATATAAATAAGACTAAAATCTAAAAAATTTAAAATTAACCCTTAAAACCCCATCATCAGTCCAGGTCGAGGGATTTAAAAAGCCAAGTTTTTAATTCACGATGGAAGGTGCGAAGGTCGGGCGCTAATCGGAGCTCCAAGGGGAGTTGATTCCAGAGGGTGGGCGCACCCACTGAGAAGGCTCTACCCCTGGGGGCCGCCAGCCGCCACTCTAGCCGAAGGCACCCTGAGTAGGCCCTCTCTATGGGCGCGAACCGGGCGATGGGATATCGTTGCTGGCTGTAAGTGGTCCGTCAAATATCCTGGTCCTAAGCCATGTAGGCATTTAGTGCCAACATTGAACAAAATTCTAGACTATAAGAAATTTTGCTCTTAACTTAGAGCACTTTAAAATGCCATTATAATCGTAGAACAGATGAATGCAACCTAGAAAGTGACTTAAAAAAGCTTAAAAATATGGAGCATCCAAACAATGTGAGATGCCAAGGGAGCATCTTATAATACATAGGTTCTTCAAATGCTCTTGAAGCATTTATTTATACACTTCTTTCAGAGCATAAGGAAAATTACCTTCCATGTGGCTGATTTTATATTCACAGTTCTTCCTCTGCTGGTCAGTGTACATTTCATTCTGAGGAAAAAACTCCGTTCTGTATTTTGATCCTTTCCCTTTTTAACGGATCCTAATACAAAAAGAGCACAATGGAAATGAAAGAAAACAGATGACAACAATTGAAATACAGAAACAGATTAACACAATACAAAACACTATGTGTAATTTGCATTGAATTTCACCTATGAATTTCTTTAAACAGTGATCGTACAGGTATCTTTATACAACCATTTGCAGTCACAATAGCACTTCCTATGGCCCATAAAGCACTTCCAGCTGTCATAAAATGTTGCATGATTCCATTTTGGGTGCTTGGCAATCTGTTTGCATTTATAATCAGTTCTGAAGTGCCCTGAAATCATTTGAGTAACAACTGCAATCTTCTCTGCTGGCTTCCCCAGAAAAAAGATGGGAGAAGCTGGCAGGGAAGGTTGCAAGCAGAAGGGATGTTGGATTTTAAGTCCATTCTACCAGCATGCCAAAGGATTTCCCCTCCCCTTCTTGCAGAGAGGAGAAATCCTCTGATGGGAGAAAAGGACTGCAAATCTAACTAAAACACTAACGAATGCCAATAATTTCTCCCCTTTTGAGGGGAAAAGTGCCAGAACCCCAGCATTGTGAACCTTCCACAACAATGGTGTTCACCAACACTTTCAGCAGATATGAGGTCCCCTCCATCCCACCATGGCCAGGTGGTGAGGACCTCTCTCAATGCTCTAGTTAACAACCAAACTGGGAGAGCCAGGATTGTTGAGTGAAACAGTTCCATAGTGACTTGCTTAATAACTGATTCATTCAACGATCAAGATCTCAGGCCTAATTGTGTTCTTAAATGGAGGAGTATTTGCATAGATTTACTAATTATTTTCTTGCTTTTCCCATGAATCTTGTCCCTTCTGCTCTCGGTTTAGAGTGGATGGAGTAAGGTGAGATTAGTGTTGGGAGGAAATCAGCAATTTAGCACATGAGACTATTGCTTCCAACTGCATGGCTGTATTATATAGTAACTTACTGTTTTGTTTTGAAATGCTTTTTAATGAGACAACTGTAGAACATGTACATTGTTATATGAATTGCATACATAAAAATTGGGATGGGAAACAGGATTTGGGGCTAAAAGACTACTCTACATCACATCAAGAAAATCTTTAGAGAAGGGCATATACAGATAGCCATCAACTTGCAACCACACTTGAACCCAAAATTTCTGTTGCTTAGTGAGACATTTATTATGTGAATTTTGCCCCATTTTATGACCTTTCCTGCCACAGTTATTAAGTGAATCACTGCAATTGTTAAGGTAGTAATATGGTTGTTAAATGAAACTGGCTTCCTCATTGACTTTGCTTGTCAGAAGGGCGCAAAAAGTGATCACATGACCCAAGACATTGCCATCATTATAAATGAGTCAGTTGCCAAGCGCCTGAATTTTGATCACATGACTATGGGGTTGCTGCAACGGTTGTAAGTGTGATAAAACGGTCATAAGTCACTTTTTTCAGTGCTCTTGTAACTTTGAATGGTTACTAAATGAACTGCTGTTAAGTCAAGGAGTACCTGCATATGAACCGAATGAAAATTTCTACTTAATCTAAACTATTCAAGACAAGTTGCAGATAACCAATAAGAAAACACAAAGTGTTTTATATTTTAATTTTTAAATCCCAACTTTTTAATTTTTAAATACCAATTCAAATTCAATGTACAGTTTACAAACAGAAGTTACAAATTTTACAAATTTAAAATTTCATAATTTTAAGATTGTATACAATACATAATACATAAGATTGTATTTGGGTAGGGATTTGTTATAATTAACATAAATTATGGGACTGCTTAACAACATTAATCAAGCACAGGAGAAGCTATCTGGTCTCAAAGCAAAACTCTGAATGTTTCTCTCTCATTGACTTCTTGGTGTTCTCTGAGCTTGCTTTTTTTCTTTCAGATGTTTCATTACAAGAAAAAAAAATAATCATGCCTAAGGAAGTGGTGTTTGTGAACTTTTTTTCCCTACAAGCATTGATTTTCATCAAAGAATGCCTAACATCAGATAAACAAGATCAAGAAATAACAATACCCCAGTAGGGCAACCATATATAAACAGCCAACAAATTTCATTCCCTGATGCATTGATGTTACCCAATCTGATAATGAAATGTCTGCAAGAAAACAAGCTCAGAAAACACCAATAACCCAACAATACAACTTCAAGCTACATATATTTTCCACTATCTTTTCCTTCTTACCATTTCGATGGATGAGCATTTCTCTTAACTCTTCATGATCACATGGATGAGTGAAATCAAACACACTGTGTCCTGTCAATTCAAACTGCCAAAGGGAAGAAAAAAAGCTGCATTTAGCACTGTATATTTATCGCAGGAAAAAACACTGGTTATAATCATAGTTTACTACCCTGATCATAGTCACTAGGAATTCACTATGCCAATGATGCAGCCACACTGTCTCTAATTCAAGCTGACTTCAGAAGAAATCTACAGTCCTAGCAGATTACTATATAAGAGGGATGTGATGCTAGTTCGCCTCCTTGTGGTGCACCCTGGATAGCATGGTAGTGTGAACCAAACTTGACTAGCAACAAGTGGCAGCCAGACTACATTGAAGAATTGGCAGTTAACAACAGTTGGCAGCCAGACATCTTTGTAGAACTCCTGGCTCTCTACACTGGCCCAATGTCTGATTTTTTCAACACAGACCACCCTGTCCTTGAATGGCTTGGTAGATTGGACATTAATATTTAAACTACTATAAGCCCATGTATTTGCCAGACGTTAAATAAACAAATAAACTATATAAGAAAGGCTCACAACAAAATATTCTAAATTCAAAGGGATTGGATGCTTGAAAGGATTGAAACACCACAAACACTAATGAAAGACAATCTCATAGACCAGGTTTCGGCTTTCAAATATTATGGCATAGTGCTCCAACCTTCAGGAATCTGGAACAAATTAAATCTATATCTAATATGATTATTAACCTATTGGACAACTTTTATACGAAAGGCGGCAAGGATATGCTTGGGAGGGATGTAAATTTGCATTTGCAGCTTGGTACTTATAAAGTTTGATTTCTTATTCATAAATTAATTTATACTCCATTTAATTAGTTTTAGTAGTTAATATTTATATTCCTTAGTATTTTGTTATCTACATTTATAGCATTACAATAAATCATTTTATTGACTTTTACTGATTTTCATGCTTTTATTTTTTTAATTCGAAAGTTATAACCTCTTGTAATAGTCACAGAAAATGCCGGTTGACTACAATAAATTTTAACAATAATAATTTTTAACATCTGTGTCATTGCACCATTGCACCACTGTGTCATGGTGAACTATGACCATAGTGACCCACTATCAAATCCACTGTCAGCCACAGAAGTTAAATAGGCAATGTCAGGCTAGTCATTTTCCCGCAGGATTATTATAGTGGGAAGAAACCTGATGGCAGGACACTTATACCTACAGTCTTGAACTCCTAGGGTCGTGATGGCGAACCGTTTTGGGTCTGGAAAGCCTCCTGCACCAACTTGGAAGCCAAAACGGGACATGGGGGGCTGGGGTGCATGTGCGTGCATGCACGAGAGGGGGTGCTCACATTGCATTTTGGGGGTTTGGGGTGCTTTGGGCACTCAGCACCAAAATGGTTAACCATCACTGTCCTAGGGGAAGGTTAGATATCTAGTCAACAAATGAATAAAAATAAATAATACTCTACACAATCAAAAGAATGGTTCATGCCATACCTGAGTGAGTCCCATACACTTGTTTACATTTTCAGAAGTATAGATCATGTCACCATCTTCAGAGAGGACCATAACAAACCCATCCAGAGCTTTTAAGTAAAAACAATTCAATTGTGTCTCCATTTCAGCTTCTGCCTCTAAGTCATCTAGAAGAATCAGTACATATTGAATGCCTGCAACCCATCACTATAAAAAAACAATGTATCAACTTCCATAAAACCAAAACTAGATGAAAACCTAAAACCATGCTTTGTGGATCAAGCGTCCAAGTTATCTGAGGTCATACGGATGTCGCCCTAGGAATCTTTTTAGTGCAGTTTTATAATACTCTACCCTGAATAATCCACGGGCAGGGCTGATACAACAAAAACTTTCAGGGATGCTAATGAAGTTCTGTCTGGAATAAATAACTTTATTCTGTAACCATGCATATGTAGTTGCTCGGTGACTGTTCAAACATATGTTCTCTCTAAAGAATGAAAAGTACAATAGGTGCACGAAACCTTAAAGTACTCGTTTTCTTCTAGGCTTTGGGGTGAGATGGGTAGGTTTTTTTGTTAGTCATTTTTGGTTTTGGTCTGCATATTAATGGAATTAAATAATGTACCAATAACTTGGAAAACTGAGTGTCAGAAAGACATAAGCATCTTTAATTAGATTCAAAGCAATCTATTTTACTGTCCACTAAATATTACAAGTCTAGTAGTGAGCATGTTGTCCTTGATACCAACTTTTTAAAAGTTTGCCTTATTTGGGTATCAATAGTATTTTCAGAATAACAAGAAACAGAAGAGGTTAAGTCACTAACAACTGTAAAACAGGATTTATAATATTACACTTGCATCTCCTGCAGTCTTCAAAATACCAACAAGTCCTTTCCTTTGAAGCAGTAACAATAATGGAAGTAATAGGTAAAGAGCTTGTGAAATTAAAAAACAAGATCCTTAGCTTTACAATTCTAAAAATGACTTCTTGAGATTGGGGAGATAAAAAGAAACTGCTGGGAAGTGATATAAGTTTTGGATCGTAGCACGACAGCCAGCAAAGTATTCATTCACCAGCCACTGAGAAATTTTCACCCATCTGCAAGAATAACGCTTACCTGCATCAAGCAGCTTTCTCATACGGAGGTAGCTGATTGTAAGCCTCATAACAGAGGCTTTATCAAGATGTGCGCTCACGTGATGGGGAAGAGGCAACTGGTGAGCAAGTTCATAGAACACTTCTGATTCTTTACTCCTCCGACACCTGGCTGCATCTCTAGACTTCTCTTTTCTCCGTTCCGAGCTAATCCTACAAAAAATAAACACAATATCCAAATCCATATACATGGGTAAAAAATATCATGAAAATGAGCTCTTAGACTACTTAATCAAGATTCACAAACAAATATTTGTACCCAATGCACGTTTCTGTATCTATTCATCATCATGCCCTTGCAATCCACAAATCTATCAATAGTTTACGACTTAAAAATATTAACACCTGAAATATTAAAATCAGCAACAAAAACCTTGTTTTGAAATGTGTATTTTGGAACCTTTTAAAAAAGCCAAGAAAGGGGTGCATTTGACAGTCCTGAGTTAATTATAGAGAAGACCCAATAAACTCATTGTAACAGGAAGTCAATCTTATCAGATTACTTCAGTGAGCAGGATGATCCAAACTACAAGAACTTTAAAGATAATAACCAATACTTCCTATACTAATTAAAGTTTCTAAATACAGTTCCTTGTGGAGGCCTTTTTTTGCAGTCAAATGTTAAGGTTATTAGTAGCATTCATAATATCATTTTCTTCCAGAAAGTGGTAAGAGTTGGCCTATAAAAACCTTAAGTGATATAAAGGCTCTGGGCTGTAGGTTTAATCTAGGAAATTAGAGCATGATCAAGTTCAAAGCAGCCATATATCATGTACCAACTCCTTTTGGAAAAATGCAATCATCTAGCACATTCCCTGGAATTATAAATCACCACAATAAGTACCTCTGTCCTGCCTGAATTTAATTTTAAGATATCTTTTACTCAATTACCATTTGCAGACAAGAAAGTATATACACTGAATACTCATATGCAGTCTCTTAACAAGTAATTGAATGCAAAAGTGAAGCTTACACAAATCTTGAAGAATTGTTTTCTATCAGTAGTCTATTATAACATCTCTCATTTTATATTACATACAGCAAATTACAATTCAGGCTAATTGCTTTCCTCCATATAAGTCCAATGTCTTTGAAAGGATCATATTAATCAATTCTCTTTAATTTCTGAAGAAACTGTCAAACAATTATAAATAGCCTCTTTAATCTAGAGCCTGAAAGCTACTGGATCAGGAGAAACAAGTTCAGACAAAACCTCAACAAGATCGAGTGCTGTTTGTAAACATTTTAACTCAAATATTCATCCAATCACCAATGCAAGATCCATATAGCAGCAATTAAACAGAAGTGTTGGATTTTCAGGTAGCTGCTGTAAAGAAGCAATCATATTTTTGTTTTTGATTGGTGGACTCAATGTCTCCTTCCAGCACCCAATTTTTATCTGCCAGTCTTACCAGGTAGACCAGACAGGAAACACAACCAAATATGCTAATTTTACATTCTATTGTAAAGCTATATTAACTGAATCTTGCAAGTCTGAAAAAACAGTTCTCTATATATAGAATACTGCCTAGCTTTCTGTTGGGATTGAAACTAAATTAAACAATATCATACTAAGAGTGTTTAACTCATAAACTAATTAAGCAAGGTCATCTGAGCCTAGGGATTGTGTCATCTGTGTCATGGTGTCTGCTTTCTGGAATTACATCCCCCTTGAGAACTGTATAGCTCCCAATCCACAATAAGGACGAAATCATGCAAATTAACTCGACTAAGGTTGAATAAACAGTTAAGAAGCACCCTGAGGTAAATCAAACTATTTTTAATTGTAGAAAGGTTTTCAAAATCTAAATCAGAATTGAACTAAATAAATAAATTTATTTTCTAAATAAAAAATATTATGATACTTCCAATTTATCCCCCCACCCCCAAACCAGTCTAGATTCGCACAAAAGCTCTTAAACCTGGTACCTCAGCAGAGCCTCTGGGCACTGCCCTTCTGACACAAATAATTATTGCAGCCATCTCCCCAACTTTTCTTCCCCGCTTTGTTCTCTTATCCCAGAAAAGATCAAACCCTGTTCTTCAGTTTTCCAAGCCTAGCTCAGTTCCACCAGAAAGCTCAAGAGACTTGTGGTACGACCATTTCATTCTCAGCTATCCTACTGTTCCTGCTTGCTATCTTTACACTGAGCATAAGCAGGGATCTCTGCTATCCTGACCTACCCTTCTAGATGTTCTAAAAGCCAACACCGCTTTCTCTTCAGAGGTCCTGCTGGTAAAGCATCACAAGGCAATGTTTTCTCCGCTGCTGCTTGAGTAAGAAATTAAGGCTGCCATGATGTTCCTTTGACCATGTCAGCTGCACATTTGTCTTTTCTTAAACCCTTCTATGCTTGTCTCAGATTTCGTTTAGTTGCCTTTGTTTTCTTGAGATCCTTTTTCTTTCTCCCCCCACCCCCATTCTTTATAAATTCTTTTTTGGCTTTTCAATTCAATTGGTATTTCTATTGATTACTTCAATGGTTCTTTTCCTTCTATTGCTTTGCCTCTTTTTAATTTCAATAACACTTAACAAGCTGAGTATTACACCATCAGATTAACTCTGACCTCCAGGTCTTTTTCAAGAAGTCTTTCAGGGCACTTCCACATGGGACAGTTTCTGCTCTGTAATCCTTCTTATTATGTGGTCCAGAAAGAAAAAAATAAATAAAATGTAGGTATATGATAAAGCCATTTGGAAAGGCCAAAAGAGGACTTATGACACAATTTATTACAATGACCAATTTGATAGAGTATAGTATAAACCTTTATTTTAGTTGCTAAGATTAAAATTCACTAAGAAGAATAAAAGAATATCCAGGATCTGGAGGTTTAAGAAAACGACATATTTAAGAAATTATTCTTGATCATCTATGTCCATGATATTCTTTTGAAGATTATGTATACTTTCTATTATTTTGCAACAATTAACCTTCAGTTGTTGACAAGGAAGTTTACTTCATTATGTAAAGAGGGATTTTTTTTTAAGTCTTGAAGTCAACACTGTTAAATCTTCAAGAGGCTGAAATAAATACCTTTTGCTGCTATTTTGTGTACTACTAATCCCAAGTCTAAGAAGATAAGAATACAGCAGACCTGGAGACACTTACTGCTAGTCATTTTATAGACTTTAGCTAAACTATAGCAAGGATTTATAGATGAACAGTGAATTAAGAATTTGGTTAAAGCCACTATCGGTTGTTCAATAGAATTTATCATCAAATAATCAATATTTACTATATTTATTTTTAAAATAACTACTCGTATGCAGGCTTTTTTTTCTCCAGGAAACCTATTCTGTTGATAAATTTAAGAACTAGACACTGACATAAATGTTTTAGATACAATCAGCAGGAAGTTTAAAAAAATGATTTTCAGTATTTCTTTTCATATGTAGTGCTAATTACTGGCTAGATATTTTAAATCACTCTTAAATACTTGTTTTATGTGCTGATTCATGTACTTACTTAAACTGGGAAGTTAAAACAAATGCTACTTTGTGATAGATCACTTCCATAAGGTTGCTCAGAAAACTCAAGAGACAATTACAGACATATAATTGTAAGTGTCAAATTAAACAGATCAACTTACTTTTCTATATCAGTATTATATTGCAACAAATTGTTTTTCATGCGGATTACAAACTACCATGATAGTAGTAGTTAGACTTGGCAACCGTTTGAGGTGGCAGATAATGATACGCCTCTAGACAAGATGTACAAATCAAATCGAAATGATTGATCAATCAATCAATCAATCCACACACATTTTCATGTAATTGTGGAGACATCACTGTTGTCACACTATTTTTTTTAAATGACAATTTCATCAACATGATAGTAAATATAGGTCTGATATTCTTTCCTAAAATCTATGCAACAACATCATAGTAACACAAGAATTGGGCCAGTTATTTTTTAAAGTATTGTTTTTATTTAGGTTGAGGGTTTCATGGAAACAATCTAAGCACTGAATCTTAGGCTACAATTACTCATTTAATATATACATAACCACAGAAAAGATAGCGTAACAGTTTTCATGCAAAAAGAGGAAACAGATCTTTCTTGTGAAGATTATTTCTAGCTTAATTTTATTATTGTCTTCCTGTAATTTCAAAAAACAACTATTTCAATTCTGTAATTCAGCATTTGCCTATTCTCCTCTTACGTATAATTGCTTCCAGATAACCATCTACAGCCACCTGAAGGTTCGGATTTAAAAGAAATGAATACATAATATTTATATTTCTGTCTGAATGCAGAAATTACTGATTTTCAGCTGACAAAGGCAAAAAGGCGCCAAATTCAGGCTTCTTAAAGTAGGCATGCTGTTTGTATTATAATATATTAATCCAACTTCTTGCAACTAGAGACTCATACTCACTGTAATTTAAGAGTATAACAAGAAGTATTTTATTCAAGCTATGTATTAGTCTGACTTCCAACTAATTCGTCCCTGAATAAAAGTAGCAATGTCCTCCTTTATAATATTAAGTGTAATATTAAGTTTCTCTTCTTTTTATTCAAAGCTTATCCCAGCTTGACCAAACAGAACAGAATTAAATTGTTACAGTGATATGGCTTTACACCCCCACAAATTTGCTACCACTCTCATTTTTGATCATGACCTTCCAAAGTGATTCACATTAAAAGTCCCCAACTTGCAACACTACTAGAGAACCAGTGAGTCTCCAAATGTTGTGATTATTATTTATTAAATTTAGGCAAATTTGGGTAACTCCAGGAGACATTTTATGTTCAATCACACAATGTCCATCTAGAAAGCCACTAAATAGGGCATGAATCAAGGACACCTTTTCTCTTGTGTTCCTTAGTAAATAGCTTCAGGGGAATATTTATAATGCCAGAAATAAAACATAGCTTAAAACTGTCAGCCTTAAACTCCAATTTGATCATTCAAATCAATGTCTATTACTTTATCTTGTAGTAAATTCCACACTAATCTCCTTTACTGGTACAATAATTATTATAATTATCCAAACTGTTCTAAGTCTTCTGAACTCAGAACAAAAGAGTCTGTGCTTATCCCAAGCGGGAGACAAGATGGGAACAGTTCATTACATATAGTCTTGAGTGGCATAATATCTACAACCAGTTTGTTCTTTTTTTAAAATTCCTCCAAGCCTTTTATTTTTGAAGAAATGTTCATCAATAAAACATTTTTGCTGTCAATGGCTAAAGCTAATTGAAGGCAGGAGAGAGTGGAGGTGAAGAAAAATTGGTTAAATAATGTTCAGGTATTAAAATCTGCTTACCACTTAAAAGAAAATTACTACTTTCCTATTCAATAAGTTAATTGCTATACTATATGGAACTCTGTGGTTACAATGCAATGTTCTGCTTTATTGTTTTTATTGCTTTATTGGACAAGGGGATAGATGAGCAACTCATCAAATCTGCAGATGACACCAAGCTACCAGGAATAGCCAACATTCTGGAAGATAGGCTTAAGATACAGAAGGATCTTGACAGACTTGAACATTGAGTGCTCTCTAACAAAATGAAATTCAATGGTGAAAAAATTAAGGTTCTACATTTAGGCAAGAAAAACAAAATGCACAGGTACAGTATATGTGGTACCTTGTTCAATAGTGGTGACTATGAGAGGGATCTTGGAGTCCTAGTGGACAATCACTTAAATATGAGCCAGCAGTGTGCTGCAGCTGCCAAAAAAGCCAACACAGTTGTAGGCTGCATAAACAGAGGGATAGAATCAAGATCACGTGAAGTGTTAATACCACTTTATAATGCCTTGGGAAGGTCACACCTGGAATACTGCATCCAATTTTGGACGCCAGATGTAAAAAGATGTGGAGACTCTAGAAAGAGTGCAGAGACAGCAACAAAGATGATTAGGGGACTCAAGGATAAAACATATAAAGAACGGTTGCTGGAACTGGATATGTCTAGTCAAATGAAAAGAAGGACGAGGGATGACATGATAGCAATGTTCCAATATCTCAGGGGTTGCCACAAAGAGGGAGTCAAGCTATTCTCCAAAGCACCTGTGGGTAGGACAAGAAGCAATGGGTGGAAACTAATCAAGGAGAGAAACAACTTAGAACTAAGGAGAAATTTCCTGACAGAACAATTAATCAGTAGAACAACTTGCCTCCAGAAGTTGTAAATGCTCCAACACTGGAAGTTTTTAAGAAGAGATTAGATAACCATTTGTCTGAAGTGTGGTAGGGTTTCCTGCCTAAGTAGGGGGTTGGACTAGAGGACCTTCAAGGTCCCTTCCAACTCTGTTATTCTGTTCTGTTCTGTTCATTGTGCCTTCTTTTTGAGGCAAGCTGCTAATTGTAAGACGTCTACTGTGAAATAAAAAAATGTTACAGGTCTATTGGGCACCTGAGCTTGCAAATGCCCAAACTATTGCTTATTGAACTTTTCAAGAGGAGAAATACCTTTTTCCTGTTATTTATTAAGAAAATGTATATGGTCACCAGTATATGAAGTATAGACTACCTCCATGGTGGTATGCCCTGGGCAACATTCTGTCTTAACATTGTGGCTAAAAGTCTATACATATGACAACCCAACTGGATATTACATCCCTCACAGTCAAAAACTAGAGAGGCAGCAATTAGAATAAATATGGCCACCCAACTCATTCACTCATTCAGGGTGGCTACCGGTAGTCCTTGACTTACAACAGTCCATTTAGTGACTTTTCAAAGTTACAACGGCACTGGAAAAAGCGATTCATAATTGTTTTTCACACGATCATTGCAGCACTCCCATAATCACATGACCAAAATTCAGACACTTGGCAACTGACTCATATTTATGACAAATGTAGTGTCATGTGATTCCTTTTTGTGACCTTCAGACAAGCAAAGTCAATAGGGAAGCCAAATTCATTTAACAACCATGTTACCGTGTTGCTGGCTTCTCGGGAGGTAATGCGAGGCTGGCTCCAGGAGATTATAAATGCTTCACTGAGTGAGGGTGACTTCCCCGCCGCCTTGAAAGAGGCGGTGGTGAGGCCCCTCCTCAAGAAGCCTTCCCTGGACCCAGCAGAGTTGTCTAATTATCATCCGGTCTCCAACCTTCGCTTTGTGGCAAGGTTGTTGAGAGTGTGGTTGCGCGACAGCTCCCCCAGCACCTAGATGAAACGGTGTATCTGGATCCGTTCCAGTCGGGCTTCAGCCCTGGGTACAGCACGGAAACGGCATTGGTTGCGTTGGTTGATGATCTCTGGAGGGCTCGGGACAGGGGTTGCTCCTCTGACCTGGTCCTATTAGATCTCTCAGCGGCTTGTGATACCATCGACCATGGTATCATGCTGCACTGGTTGGAAGAGTTAGGGGTGGGGGCACTGTGTTGCGGTGGTTCTCCTCCTTTCTCTCTGACCAATTGCAGTCTGTGTTGGCAGGGGGGCAGAGGTTGACCCCAAGGCGCTTCATATGTGGGGTGCCACAAGGGTCGGTCCTCTCGCCCCTTCTGTTCAACATTTATGTAAAGTCGCTGGGCGAGATCATCCGTGGTTTCGGGGTGACGTACCATCAGTACGCTGACGATATTCAGCTGTACATCTCCACCCCGGACCACCCCAATGATGCCCTTGAAGTGATGTCCCAGTGCCTGGAGGACGTGTGGATCTGGATGGGGAGAAACAGGCTCAGGCTCAACCCATCCAAGACCGAGTGGCTGTGGTTTCCAACGTCCCGATATAGTCAGTTGGTGCCATCACTGACTATTGGGGGCGAATCGCTGGCCCCCACGGAGAGGGCTCGCAACTTGGGCATCCTCCTGGATTCACGGCTGTCTTTAGAAGAGCACTTGACGGCTGTGACCGGGAGGATTTTTCATCAGGTTTGCCTGATTCACCAGTTGCGTCGCTTTCTGGATCGGGACTCCTTAAACACAGTCACTCATGCCCTCATCACTTTCCGCCTGGACTACTGCAACGCTTTCTACATGGGGCTCCCCTTGAGGAGCACCCGGAGGCTCCAACTGGTGCAGAGTGAGGCCGCGCGGGTGGTTATGGGAGCGACATGGCGTTCCCATGTAACACCTCTCCTGCGCGAGCTGGACTGGCTCCCGGTGATCTTCCGTGTGCGCTTCAAGGTCTTGGTTACCACCTTTAGAGCGCTCCATGGCTTAGGACCTGGTTATCTATGGGACTGCCTGCTGCCACCAGTAGCCTCCCATCGGCTGGTATGCTCTCATAGAGAGGGGCTCCTCCGGGTGCCGTCGGCCAAATAATGTCGACTGGTGGCCCCCAGGGGGAGAGCCTTCTCTATGGGGGCACCTACTATCTGGAATGAGCTCCCCCCGGAGATATGGAGGATCCCGGATCTATGTACCTTCTGCCGCGCTCTCAAGACCTTTTTATTCAATCAGGCTGGCCTGACCTATTTTTTCCCTTTTCTCTTTTAAAATGCAAATTTTAATCTGTTCTTAATTATTGGGGTGTTTTAAATCTGTTGTTAGCCAAATTGTTCAATTCGGTTTTATTTTGCTTTTAAACTTTGTATTTATGTGTTTTATCATGTGGCTGTTCACCGCCCTGAGTCCTTCGGGAGTAGGGCGGTATATAAATCAAATAAAACATAACATAAAACATAAACATAAAACAAACTAACTTAGCAACTGCAGTGATTCACTTAACTGTGGCAAAAAAGGTCATAAAATGAAACAAAATACACTCAACAAATGTCTCACTTAGCAACAGAAATTTTGGACTCAATTGTGGTCCTAAGGACTACTTGAATTCACAGACTAGAACTGAAGTAAATCAATTACTATTACTTGCTTGTTAAGGCTTACTTTTATTTTTTTAATTATTAATATAAATAGATATTAAGCAAATTACACTCTGGAAACCTTCCAGAATTTTATTAAAATTTTTGAATTCCAAATTCTTCATATTTCAATTTTAGACAGGCTGTTCCACACTCACACTGGTGCAGTAGGACTGGGTGTTTTGTTAATATGATTTATTGGGTTAGGGATTTTCTGTCTTCACTGTGAGTTTTATTGTGTTTGGGGGAGGTGTACTGAGGAAGTTCAAACAATCTCATTGCACATATGTTGTGCACTGACAATAAATATTTGATTTGATTTTAATTGAATTGGAAATGTTCCACATTTATGCATAAAATACTATCCAGCACCCTTTCCTCCCCCCAACCCCCAATACAACACCAATGAAAGAAGGCAGATGTGCCAAAATATTGGGTGCAGACAATCTGCAGTGTCGTCTTTGATTTTCCTGAAACATTTAAACTGGCACATGGAATTGTTTCTATTATTGTTATTCTGATTGGGTAGATTGATACATCACACTGAGTTTTGTTTTAATCATATCATTATACCAGAATCAAATAAATCATGGTTTGTAGAACAGACCAATGAGAGTTGAGACATACCACACATAAATAAGAATCAAACTGACTACTGTGGATTTGTGCTGTATGAATCCTACATTTAGGTTTGGATCCTCAAAACATTTGTTCCAAAACAGCCTCACTGAGGACAACCACAGGGACAAAGTGATCTGATGATAATGAAAGTTGTGTAACAAGTTTCAATTATTGTAGGCAAATGCATTCTTCATAGTTACTTCACAGTACTGCTGGAGAACGCTTCAAAACAAATAGTTCAGACAACCAGTCCGCTGGCCAATACAAAAAAGCTTTCCTACTTACATAAATGTAGCAAATACCTTTTGCAATCAATTATTTTTTTCTGTAACCCAAAGGAACTTATACTATAAATCTAACACAACAAAATTATGTGATTTTCCCAAAAACCTGTCCTGTAAAAAAGAAAGTGTTATTTAAGACATATTTCTAGTTCATTTCCTTATATCCAAATTGGTATCCAAATCTGTATTTTTCTGTAGTCAGTTACCCATACAGGTCATATAGTTGAACTCTCTGTTCGCTGCAGTTTCCACTAACACAGAGAAAAGTCTGGTCTGGTCGATTGTAGACCAAACATTAGTAGTGTCCTTTTGGAGAAACATGAAATCCAATTGATTTCCAAGTGGAAGTTCTAGAGATTTGTCAATAACTGCCTCAAGTGTTCCTTTCAAGTCTTGGCCTCAGTAGGGACACCAAGTGTCTAGGATGTACAGGATGCTTCCTTTTCAGCTGATCAGATTCTACACTGTAAAGCTGTAAAGCTATATATGGCATCTATTACAGGAAATGCTGTTTTACAACCTTTAGAGACCTGATATGATAAAATTATCTAAATGCAATTCCAAATGACATGTCCAGTGTGGCAAATATATGAGATCAGATTTAGTTTTTGCAGTCTAACAGCATGCGCAAGATGTTTGTGATGGCATGTTCTACCACAATGGCTACCACAGTGAATTATGAACATTTTGCTACATAAAAAGTATTATTGAATAATATGTTGTTGTTAAAGATGTGAACACCCAAAAGTGGTACTTAAGAATACTGTCATAACTATATCCTTAGTTAATTCAAAGAATTCTATTCCTATCTGTGAGACATGTCTCAAGGAACAGTATTTGAGAGGTTTATACAGGTAGTCCTTGACTTGAGACCATAATTGAGCCCAGAAGTCATTGTGGTCGCATCATGTGACTGGGCCTGATTTTTTTTTTTTTTTGCTGCAGCAAGTCATTAAATGAACACTGTTCTTAAGTGAATCCAATTTACCTAATTGTGACTGTGGAAAACTGCAAATGTCCACAAATATGACTTACTTGCTAAGTGCCCAAATGTGATCATGTGACTTTAAGAACGCAGTATTCAGGCTAATTCTGCTGACTGCCGGCTGCCTGCAGTTCGATTTTCACTGGCTCAAGGTTGATTCAGCCTTCCATCCTTTTGAGGGCAGTAAAATGAGGACCCAGATTGTTGGGGGCAATATGTTGACTCTGGAAACCACTTAGAGAGGGCTGAAGAACATTGTGAAGCAGTATAAAAGTCTAAGTGCTATTGCTATCACAACTTCAAAATTAAGTTGTAAGTAGCTTTTGTAGGGTCCGTCATAACTTCATATAGTCGCTAAGGAAGTTCATATTTATTTACTTTATTAAATTTAAACAAGTCAGGACAACTAACAAAATAAATGCTTTGTCTTCTCTCAAGTACTATCTTGTCTCCTGATTAGCTGTTTAATATCTGGCTGAAGTTCTGGTGTGTTGAAGACATCCAGCAGTATTTTTCTGTAATATTGTAATCAAAAGAAGCCAATCTAAACTAATAGTTAATACTTAAATAATGTAATAGCTGCTTTAGGTAAATAAGTTGAATTTGAAAAGATGGCCACAGCGTAAGTAGTTCTTCCATTCAAATAGTATAGGAATTATTCATTCTGAATAAGGTTGCATTGGAAGAATGAGCTTGCAGTACAGGGACACTTCCAGATTTATCACAGTTATACGGTTCTATGATGTCTACGGATACAATTGTCCACTATCATTTAGAGTTTATGTGAACTGTCCTATTTCTGGAAAGGACATCTTCAACACAGTGAAGGTTAAAAACCTTATTATACAAGTTCACATTTTTGAGGCATTCTTAGTGTAAATTTTTGGATTTGCAATCATGGCCCAATCTCACAACTAATACAGATCAGTTCAGTTCCTTAGCATAAAAGCATATCCCAAAAGCATTCTAATTTGACCGCTATCAAATTCCTATTAGTTAATAAAAATCCTCAACAAAGTTATTCTCTAGGTTTACTTGATTAATGTAATATAATATGTTGGGGGATGGGGGGGAAAGGGGGGGGAATTTGTATTTGAAAAACTTTTTCAATAAAAAAAAACAAAGTTATACACTGTGGCTTATGCATGAATTGGTGAACAAAGTATCCATTCTTAAATCTTGTTCCAAATTAGTTAGCTATGGTTAACAAAGTATCACTATTATATCAAGTCCAATAAAAACATAAGCTAAATGGTGACCTAAATATTATGCTCTAAGTTAGAATGTCACTAAACCTTAACTTCTTAACTGTCTTAAAAGATCCTAAAAATGAAGCCAATTATATCTCATGTATTCCAATATATTTTTAGTTTTTATTTTAAGATTTTAAGATTACAAAACCAATTGCATGCTTATTTTTAGATGGAATTAAACCTCTCTGAATTTATTCTCTATTACTGAACGTGCTCTTTATTGACATAATAGAAAGGCAGATATTAGATATGTAATAATATCTTTAAAAACAGTTTTCTATTAGTCTTGTATTGTTTTGTAAGCAAAAGCAATTTAAAAAACCCTCTCTTAATTCAGTAGACTGACCTTCAAACAGTGATAAGACTGAGCTGAGCAGCAAATCTTCCACAGACACAGCTTGTTTTGAATTCACAAAGTTTATTTTTATTTATTTATTTCATTTATTTGAATTTTTATACCGCTCTTCTTCAGCGGGACTCAAGGCGGTGAACAGCCAAGGTAAAACATAACATATAAAATTTAAAAACAATTTAAAAGACATTAAATAATTTCGGCCCAATAATTTAAAACAACCCAATTAAAACCAAATTCAATTAAAACCGAGAGGATGGGATCAGCCCAATTCTATCACCATCCTCATTTGTCTGTTACTGTAAGTTTAAACAAAACAATAGGGGTCTAAACTGTATTTTGCTATCCTATTCAAGAGACCTAAGCCTAAAGAAGACAATCATTTTTAGAAAAAAGGAAAGATCATTTTAACAGCTGCATAAAGTTCCCAGGAGCATATGTCTGTCTATTTCCATTCATTAAGGAAAACATGAAACTTAAAGAGACACTTGGTTTGGAACATTATGGAGTTTTTTATATTCCCAGAATTAGAGAGTAGCAGAATCGTTTAAAGTCAGCTGGCAAGCCAGAATCCAACATATTCTGAGCTTGCAAGAAAGTGATGTTTTCCTTTTTTTCCCAATGGATAATTCCTAAACTCCCAAGGAAAAAATATTAAATAGCATAATGATTGGGGCAAAAAAAACCCTAGTCTTGGGCAGAAAAGAAACTAAACCACTATCAAAACCACCATCACTCCGTGCACTTGTTAATATTATTGAACATTCCTGTGCAAAGTTCCCTTCATCTTTGATTTTAAACTTTTATTTTTCAACCGAAAAAGACTTGGGCTAATGAAAGCAATATGGGATGCAGTGGCTCAGTGGCTAAGACACTGAGTTTGTCGATCGAAAGGTCGGCAGTTCAGCGGTTCAAATCCCTAGTGCCACATAACAGGGCGAGCTCCCATTACTTGTTCCAGCTTCTGCCAACCTAGCAGTTCGAAAGCACGTAAAAAATGCAAGTAGAAAAATAGGGAAGGTAACAGCGTTCCGTGCGCCTTTGGCGTTTAGTCATGCCAGCCACAGGACCACGGAGACATCTTCAGACAGCGCTAGCTTGTCGGCTTTGAAACGGAGATGAGCACCGCCCCCTAGAGTTGGGAACAACTAGCACATATGTGCGAGAGGAACCTTTACCTTTAATGAAAAGCAATGGGGCATTGTTTGAATCAGATTTTGATTAAATCAAAATAGGTTTTATATAAGCTACAGTTACAAATATAGTAAAATATAACCTCTGCAAAGCAGAAAGCAGCTTTCCAATTCTCCCTTTGGAAAGTAAAACAGCTGGAGGGAAAGCAAACCTTTCTTGACTTCATGATTTTAAAATAATCATATTTCAGCTTCTCTGAGAGGCAACTTCCTCTACTAAGTTTACAATACTTTTTTAACAGAAACATTCACACAAAATCATGAATCATTCCATCACATGCTGTTTCTTTGTAATTTAGAACTGATGTAGGTGAAATACGGGGTGAAAGGAAAAACCTGTCATATTACCTATTAATCGCACAGCTCTACAAAATTCTATTAAGTCTTTTAGAAGATTTCCTAGGATATCAGGTGAGTAAAGAGATGATAAATATATAAAATGTAAAAATTTAAGAATCCAGACTCAAGTTCTGAAAAGAAAGATAAAACAAAATAAAGACAAACAAGTAATCTTTGCAAGCCACTTTCACCAAACTTTGAAAAATGTAAGATCAAATATTGACTATTTTAAATCATGAATAGTTTTTTAAAAATCACATTTAATGTGATGTAATAAGGTCCACCTGTTTTCTACCCAAGGTCTATAAATGTATGAAGCAATCCAGTCCCCTTTGAAGAATTTTTAATTGCTTTATAACTTAGGGGTGGAGACAGGATTTATGGAAGCTGTTCTCTAGTCCTAAATATTTAGTTACAAAGTGCTAAGTATTCACACTAAAATTCAAGAGAAGGATTAACATATAAATTGATCCAAAGGAAATTGTTCCTGTTAGAGCAGGGAGATATTTTTGAAATTTAGTGGATAATTACCTTTTTCATTCAACTTAAATGTTCCTCAAGATGAAGACTGCCCTACTATTATAAAAAATGAGACAGATTCTAGAGGTGGGGATATCAAAACCTTTATATGTCACATCAGCTATTTTGTACCTTCTCCAGCTATCCCTTCCCCCCCCCCCCCAAAATAAAAGACACTGTTTTGTCACAGTCAACCTGGTCTATTACTGAATATTAAATGGAATGGAAGAAGTTGTGTATTTCACAACTGGTAAAGAAAAGCCTCAGATTAGTCCTACAGTGCACATTCTTTATTGTGAACCAGTAAAGCCATTTATATATCTAACCCATGCTATCTAAAGGAGTCCCATGCTATTAAAACATTCTATTTTAACATAGTACAGAGTTCTCATTCTATTGTTTACATATTCTGTAAAATTGATAAAACTTAACCCTACATAAAAGGTTTGAAGTTAGTGAAATATAAAACAGACCATCCAAGGACCTCCAAAAACACATGAATGCAAACCTTACCACAAACCAAAAAAATTACTGCTAGTAATTCACTGAAGTGTAGCAACCATATTTTGGCAGAAGTAGCTTGGAGGGAACTCAAATTGAAATCATCTCAGGAAGATTCAGGTAGGAGAAGCACAAGTTGGGGACTTAGAACAACTTCTGCCAACCTTGCAGGATAATGCCCTTTTCGGTGTCATTTCGCTAAAAATTACAGGGTAATCTGTCTCAGCACTGAAAGAATCTGAAAATCTCAAAAGTATCACTGATTCTCCCACCTAAGACAGCATATATCCATCTCTATTATTAACAGTTATTCTACCTGCCTTTCTAATTGATATCTCTTATTGCCTGCTTACAAAGAATTTGAAAATGTACACGGGCAAAGTGCTGTTCTTTCCAAATCATAACCAGCCAAGCTTGACCCATCCTTTTCATAGCCATTTACAGTCAAGACACATTAACATAACTCCTGTGGACGACTCCAAAAACCAGACAACCATTATATTAAAGCCATCATCACATTTCCTGACTCTTTTGAAATGCCAGATCTCTTTTTTTGTTGTTATGCCTTAATAAACAGGAACCAAAAATTAAAAAAAATAAAAACTCAAATATGGAGACTCCATGTCTTACAATAGCAATTATCTTGCAAAAAAAGTTGCATATTTAGCAAGCTAAGAACATCTACTATGAACTCTTGAGAGAAATCTGATTTCACTCTCTCTCTCTTTCTCAGGTTCTCACATTCAAATACTCCCCCCCCCCCCAGCACAAAATGGCGACGTGGACAATTGGGGGAGGAGAAGAAATAAGAGTGAAAACATCTTCTAAGAAAAGGGAAGGAGTGGAGGAAGGAAGGGCATAAGAGGACATGGTGTGGGGGGGAGATGAAGACAAATGTAAATGGACGGAAAGCTATTTAGGGGAAATGGGAAGAAAAATGGTAGTTGAGAAGCAAGGAAGGGGGGTGTCGCTAACGAACAAAAGATGGGCACGAAAATCAGGTATGAAGGGGACAATTAAACAAAACCCCTGGAAAAAGAGAGATCTTCCAAGTCCACCCTGTCTTGAGACACCCCTTCTACCCATTTTTACAAAGGAGAGACAAAATTTCGAACAGGCGGGAGTTTTACAGAATTTGGCAACCCCCACCAGAGGCACACGGCAGACTACAATACCCATCATCCGGAATTTCGGCTCGGCGAGCCTTGTCTGCGATCACACACACGGGTTGGGGAAAAAAACCTGGGCTGAATAAATCGCTGCTTAAGGTTGACGTGGGGTTTTTGCCCGTGAAGACTGAGAGATTATAAAGGTGGGGGGGGGGGGGGGAGGCGTGTTGTGAGGAAAGGTTCTTCTTGTTCCTGGCCTCCTTCCTTCCACACACCGAATTACACATTGTTTTTAAAAAATGGGGGGTGAGGGGAGCCTCTATTCCCCTCTGGACCCTTATAAAAACGGCCGGCAGTCCCGTTCCGGGAAAGGCTCTCTCAGGCCGCGACCGGCAGCGAAGGGCAAAGGATCGTCCCCTCCTTACCTTTTCTTCTCGCAAGAGCCATCCGTCGTCGGGGAAGCCTCCATGGCGACGGCGGAGGCCAGCTTTGGGCTGGCCCAGACAGGCTCTCACAGGACGGCGGGCTTCAGAGGCCTTGCAAAGGCGAAGGGAAGAAGCCAACCAAGTGCGGGGAGGCGGGGAAATTCTCTCCGAGCGGCTCAGAGGCGCTTCGCCGAGTGGCGGCCGGCCGATTTGTGAAGTGGAGCTGGCTGAAGGGGGCGGCAGAGGGGAAAAGAGGAGGAAGGCCTGACAGGCGGAGCCGCAACCCGCCGGGCCTCGGCCTCGCCTTCTCATCACGAGCGCGCTCTGCCCCAATGAGAAGCCCTCCTGGCGGCCCGGCCCCTCACACAACCCCGCTGTCGGCTGAGCCCTCCGTGGGAAGGCGTGGCGCCTCTTCCGGCTTCACGTGTTTTTAGGAAGGATGCGGGAGCGAAGCAAAAGCCTGGACCGCTTCGGCGCTGCTTTTCGTCTTTATTTGCTTTATTCTCTATGGAGGTTCTCAATCATCCAGGTCATCGTCGTCCCAAACGATGACCTGGTGCTTTTTTCAAGAGGAAACTGGACTTTCTGGGGGATTTTTTTGCAGATGGTTCGCATCTCATCCAAGTTGAAGAAAATTCTTGGATAAAGTCTTCAAAGAAAAACAGAGCTGAAGAAGCTTCTTGGGCCGGCGCAATGTGTAACATGTTCACACTGGTGCAATAGGACTGGGTGTTTTGTTAATATGATTTATTGGGTTAGGGATTTTCTGTCTTCCCTGTGAGTTGTATTGTGTTGGGGGGGAGGGATGCACTGAGGAAGCTCAACCAATCTCATTGTACATATGTTGTGCACTGACAAAAAAGATTTGAATTGAATTGAATTGATAAAGTCTTCAAAGAAAAACAAAGCTGAAGAAGCTTCTTGGATGAGAAGCGAAACATCTTCAAAGAAAAACAGCTGAAGATGTTTCTTGGATGAGAAGCAAAATGTCTTGAGAAAAAAACTAGAAAGTCCAGTTGCCTCTTGAAAAACCACTTTTGTGACATACTTGCTTTATTGATCAGAAAAATGTTTTTTGAAAGCGTCAGCATTCAGTTCACCTGCTGCCACCCAAAGAGCGCATTGTATTATGATCACACACTCCTGGTATTTTTCACACTTGCTGACCAGCTCAGCCACAAGTGTGCCTATGCTTATCTTGGGTGAAAAGTGGGACTGCAGCTTCACCATCTGAACTGTTTTGATTCCACCCTTAAAATGCAGTCTAGATTGAATATAGAAAAAGACCAATGTAACAGCAATATTACAGGCAAAAAAATGTAAAAATGGGGAATAATTAAACACAAATGTATGTAAACCTGAAACATGTTTCTAAGAGACTGCGTTTACCCAAACAATGTTATTGATTTACTCAACCCAATAAATCAACTATACTGTAAATTAATCACAAAGACTCCCATTCATATGACAAATGAGACTAAATGTAGCTTACTAAATGCTACCTAAGCTGGGAAGTGAGTCTAGCTCAGTGCTTTCCAAGCTTTATCCTTCATAAGGGAAACTGCTTATCAGAAAGTCCTTTTTCAGATGCCCCTATTGTGATTAGGTAGTGAATCATGTCATTATGCAAAGAAAAAAACCCTTTTACTCAATTTTACCCAGGCTTGGGAAGTGCTGCTCTAGCTGGATTGCAGGATGTGATTAAAACAATATAAAAAAATAAGATTAACTAAAGGAAAAAAGTGCGCAAATATATTCGCAACCAACTATCAAAAGGGAATTGATTGCTCCACACTACCCCAAGGTCTGTTGAAATGTTCCCCAATTAATGGTACAAGCTTTTGTCACACTTTCCAACCACTAAAAAATAGGCCCACTTGTTCTACATAAAAAAGTGAGCAAGGGGTTATATTTCAGTACAGTAGTGATTTTCCTTCTAATAAATATGCTTCATCACTGGAGGTTTTTAAGAGACTGGACAGTCACTTGTCTGAAATGGTATAGGTCTCCTGCTTGAGCAGGGGGTTGGACTAGAAGACCTCGAAGGTCCTTTCCAACTCTATTCTGATTAGTTGATTGCTAATCAAACTCATCAAACTTAGTAGAGCATAATTTCAAATATAAATAAATTAATGTGGATATATATTCCCAGAAAAAAATAGGCATAATTGGCTAAAGTCCGTAAACAATACATTGTAATACAATTAGTATATCTAACATAGTTGTCCATCTGTTTCCATGTGTATCTTCATGTGTCATAAAAGGGATTTGTTACCATTACTTGCTACATGATCCTTTTAATTGTGTATGTTAGAGATTAAACAATCATTTTCTACCTGTAAAACTACAGACTTTTCCCTGTCTCTAGGTTTATATAATACATAAGGTCAGGGCATTGATCACTCTGTAGACAAGTACAACTTAGCATAGCATGTCATTAAGTTCCATTTTAAAATGTCCTCTTAATATTGAAAAACAAATATTACATTGCACTTTAAGTGTTGTACTGATATGTTTGGAGCATTATGTCCCAAATCTGTTCTATGGCATAAGAAAAAATGGCCACCTCTTTCCAAAAACCCACATTGATACCAACATATAGATTCAAGAAGTTCCTGATCACTTGGTATGGTATTCCTATACAAGCGTATTGATGCAACACATCACATAAATTATTGTTTATTTAGCTGTTTTTAGAAAGCATGATAGAAGAGGTTCACATAACAAACTTTAACAAGAAGACAGTCAAACTGTACAGCTGGCTTGCTATCTTGTGGGAAACCAGGCTACAATTCAATGCGCTAGTAGCTTTGTTGAGCTTCACTATTATCCTATTTTATTGTACACCACCCAGAGTCCCTCTCTAAGGAAGATAGGCTGTTTAGAAATGTGAAATATTAATAAATATTTGAATAAAATCTTCTGCCTAATAATTAAAGGTTTTTTTTTTCATGCCAGTACGGTATAGATTAAGATGATCCAGTTTATCTACCACAGAATACTAAATTATTTTTCCCAGAGTCACCTTGTAGGGGAGATGGGCAGCATTAAAAAATTAAATAAATTAAATAAATAAATAAATAAATAAATAAATAAATAACAACAACAACAACAAAGCTAGACACGACCAAATTGCTAAATTAATCCACTCGTCATTGTGTAAAAGATACGACTTTCCTGTATCCAAAAAGTCATGGGAACATAAAGTGGAAAAAGTTACAGAAAATGAGAAGGTGAAGATCTTGTGGGACTTTCGAATACAGATGGATCGTCACTTGGAACACAACACGCCAGATATCACAATTGTCGAAAACTGAAACATAAATTTATTGACATTGCGGTACCAGGAGATGCCAGAGTCGAAGAAAAAGAACTGGAAAAAATAATGAAATATCATGACTTGGCCATCGAAACTACACAGCTATGGATGAAACAGTGACACCCATTGTCATCGGGGCACTTGGTACCATGTCCAAGAATTTTATAAGATACATCAGCAAATTGCAGCTTCCTGCAATAACACCAGCAGAACTGCAAAAAACTGCGCTACTTGGAACATCATACATCTTAAGAAGGTACTTAGTTGATACCTAGGACGCTGGCAGCAACCCGTATCAACCATTAGCACCAGTCAATGGTATTTGTGATGCATTGTGTTGGCTGCGTTTCATATTTAATGAATAAAGATTATTATTATTATTCTCTTTTATTCATTAAAAATGAAACTCAGTCAACTGGACATTTAAAAATGTGTCACAAATACCATTCACAAATCTAATCTTTAGCTATTCATGTATAAATAAACTTGCTTGCTGTAGTTTTGGAAGCCTAAGTGGGACCTAATAACTGACATAGAGATACACACTATAAATGGGACTAGAACTACCTCCCTTCTTGAATTTCACAGCATGAATTTACAGTTTTCCTGAAAAACAAATGCTTATACTATATTCTGTTTTGCTAAAGTTTTTAATCTACTACAACACAGATTGTTCTTCCTTTATATTAGCATGATTTACATCTTTTTAAAAATTTGCTATTCAAGACAATCCCATCTTAATAAGGCATACTTTACTCTTATAAACAAAACTTGTTATAATATTTTATTTATTTATTTATTTATTTAAAATTTATATACCGCCCTTCTCCCTGGGGACTCAGGGCGGTGAACAGCCGAAATTAAAAACATACAATACAAATATTAAGAATTAAAATACATACAAATTTGGCTCCAATTTTAAAAATAACAAACCAATTTAAAAAACGTCTAAAATTTCTTCCTAAGCCAGCCCGGCTTGTTGAAAAAAGTAGGTTTTAAGGGCACGGCGGAAGGCACTGAGGTCTTGAGATCTCCTTATCTCAGGGGGCAGCTGGTTCCAGAGGGTAGGTGCCCCCACAGAGAAGGCTCTCCCCCTGGGGGTCACCAGCCTACATTGTTTAGCTGATGGCACCCTGAGGAGGCCCTCTCTGTGGGAGCGCACGGGTCGGTGGGAGGTCATTTGTGGCAGTAGGCGGTCTCGCAGATAACTAGGCCCTATGCCATGGAGCGCTTTAAAGGTGCTCCATACAATTAGATGGTTCTTATAAAATAATATAGAGCCATGATGGCGAACCTATGGCACACATGACACAGGTGGCACGTGGAGCAATATCTGTGGGCATGTGAGCATTGCCCTAGCTCAGCTCCAGCATGCATGCGCACTGGCCAGCTGATTTTTGGGCCTTCCAGTCCTACTGGAAGTTGGGAAATGGGCTCTTTCCAGCTTCCGGAGGGCCTCTGGGAGGGTGGGGATGGCCGTTTGCACCCTCCCCAGGCTCCAAGAAAGCCTCTGGACCCTGGGGAGAGCAAAAAACTTTCGGTCCCACCAGAAGTCGGGAAATGGGCCGTTTCCAGCCTCCGGAGGGCCTCGGAGGGGGTAGAGAAGGCCATTTTTGCTTTCCCCAGGCTCCAAGAAAGCCTCTGGAGCTTGGGGAGGGCGAAAAACGGGCCTACCAGGATTGGTGTAACTTCAAATGGTCACTAAAAGAATGGTTGTAAGTCCAAGTAAGTCACCTGTATCTAATGACCATCAGCATTTTTACAGCTAAATCTGGCAGCTACACTTAATGTAATTTATGAATTCTATCGGTTACATTGCAATGATACCTTGTTTATTTTACTTTGCTATTTAGTATTATTTAAGTTATCATTTTTTGTTTAAATGTCTATTTCATAATTGTAAAAGTTGCACCACTGTGAAAACTTTTATTTTGAAGGATAAGCATTTAGTAACAAATAAACACTGTGAAGCAAGTTCTTATTTGGGTCATAGGGCTGCAGCCTCAGTCACCAACTGATTTGCAGTCCCGTACAAAACATGCCTATCCTTCAAATAAAGATGCTTTTAGACTTTTAAATAAAACAAGGGCAGTATTTAAAGCAAGGGTCCCCAACTTGGCAGCTTTAAGACTTGTGGACTTCAACTCCCAGAATGCTCCAGCCAGAATTCTTGAAGTCCACAAGTCTTAAAGCTGCCAAGTTTGGGGACCCCTGCTTTAAAGGGTGTTGTAAGAGGAAGGGATTACCCATCTAAACAGGCATGAACTATCTCTTTGGAAGAAAACTGCAGCTTCTGATTCAAGGATTACCGGTAATTACTGGACTATTTAGTTTTTCCTTTGAATCAATGTCATATGACAGAATCACAATGCATTTCTTTCTTACTTTGGATTAAAGTGAGATCTATTAATCAGTTGCTCAAGCAACAATAAAAACTTATATGAACTGTAATCATAGCTCTTTTGTTCACATCAATGAAACTCCAAGGAAACAAGATTATAGCAAAACTTAATCTGCAGCACCATCAATGATTTTAAGACAGAATAACAATGTCGCTAGAAATGATAGTCTGTGTAAACTATTTCTGACACCGGGACATCAAAACTTACGTATTAGGGTTACATGTTACATTATTTCCATGAATTCATGGTATTCTTTATCAATCAAAGGAAATGTACTGTATGCTACATTTTGAAAAACATAAAAACAGCAATATATTTCAAATAGTATGTTTATCAAGTTGGAGTTACTATTGATTAAAAAGTTACACTGGCTATCAGGAAGCAGGCACTACATTATTATTTTCATTGTTTTTGAGATTAATCAAACACGGGAAGGCAGATGTTATGCTATGAGGTTCAGACCCTTTACCAAAAATTGCACACACAGTCCTTCACACTCAAGATGACTATATGCAATGCAATAGCTTAAGCTAACCAAATCTTGGTGCTTGGTTCTTGGTGCTATCAGAATGATAAATACAGTCTGCATTCCTTTCAAAGCTTGTTTCTTAAGAACCATTCTTGACTAGAGCAAAACATTGTGACTTGGTAATGAGCAATGATCAGAAACAGACCTCTTTAACTCCTATTTTGCATCTGTTTTCTCTCACAAGAAAAATGGAGACCTAACTAGTCATTACAAAGCATTGGGGGGGAGGGGAAAGAGAACTGTAGCTTAAGGCAAAAAAGGAGAAGGTAAGATATAATTAGAGAGACAGTTTAATAAAGTAGCGAAAGGCACGGGTCTTGAAGCCAGGAGAGTAAATGCTAATGAATTCTAGAATTCTGTGAGTTCTAGCTCTGCCTTGGGCATGTAAACCAGCTGAGTGACGACCAGTTGCTCTCTCCCAGCCCTAGGAAGAATGCCATGGCAAACAACTTCTGAAAATATTGCCAAGTCAACTATAAAAGTCAAAATTGACTTGAACGCAAAAAAGAGGAAGAAAATGGGGGTTTCATTTATTTAACTGAAATCAGATCTCTGGTTTCAAATGAACTAGATCACAAGTTATTAAAGGAACTAACGTGGATAATCTCAAAATCATTCTTAATAATCTTGGAGAACTCCTAAAAAAACTGACAAGGGCCCAGAAGGGAGAAAATGTTTCCCTCTTTGAAATTGGGAAGATAGTGTAGGAACACTACACCCAGCCCTTTTCTAGAAGAATGAAATATTTTGGGAAATATTAAAAAGGCAGAATATTATGTTTCCCTGGATGAGAAATGGAGAAGCATGTTTTAAAGACAAAGCAGCTCCCACCTTCCTTCCCCCACAATTTTCTTAATGGGCCAGAGGCAGAAACTCAATCTTTGACAACAGGACCCATCTGCAACACAATAGCAACAGAAACTCACCACATGGCACCTGGGAAGATTACATCAGCCAGCAAGGCTAGCTAAGACCCACACCCCCTGGGAGTCTGACAACCAATTAGGATACTCTTTCGGGGGCCCCAGGAAGTTCAAAGCCAGAGAGGGCATAAAACCAGGGGACTCACTGTGTCTCGCCCCTTTTTTTCTGTTCAGAAACTCAAACCATGTGATCCTGTCCACCATTAAACCATCTTTCCAAGCAGTCTCCATGTTTCCAGTGTCTTTTTCCCCACTTGGAGCTGAACCCAGAAGGATATTTCTTCCTACAATAGAAGATCTGGGAAACTACTGATCTGTCAGCTTTATAACATATGGGACCAAGTCTTCAAACAGATTTTCAAGCAACATGTTTGTGGAAAGGCATGCTACCATTGAGAGGAGCCAGCATTAGTTGTTGCAAACAGATCGTGCTAAACTAACCATATTCTCTTCTTTGACAGATTAGTTTAGTGTACTTGGACCTTAGCAAAGGTTTCAACAGAATATCTCCTGATAAAATATGGCTTAAATAATATTATTTCAGATGTATTTGAAATTGGCTGAATGATTGTACCTAAAGCATGTGGTTTCTTATCTTTTAGGGAATTATTAAATGGAGTGCCACAGGGCTCTGTCCTGGATTTTGTGCTGTTCACCATTTTATCAATGACTTAGATAAGAGAATTATGAATTTTGCAGATGACATAAAACTGGGAGTGATAGCTAGTATAATCTAAAAGTGAGGAGATTAAATAAAATCTAGTTAGGCTTGAGAATGTGTCAAAAAAACAGGACCTATTTTAACAAGGAAAAATGTAAACAACTGCATCTGGGTAGGAAAAATAAAAGGCATGGGTCTAGGATTGCAAGACCTGGCATGAGAGGAAGACACGTGAAAAGAATCTGTTTGTCCTTGTCAACCACAAGTTAGACATGAACTAGCAGTATGATCAAGTTGCTAAAACAGCAAATGCTATCTTTGGGTATATAAGCACCCAAGAGCAGAGTCCTGATCATAGAAAGTAATTATTCAAATCTAGTCTGCTTTTGTGGGATACCATTTGAAATTTTAGGTCCAATTATTGGCGTTACATTCAAAAAGGAGAATAACAAATTGGAGCTAATTGAAACACCATTAAGGTAGTGAGAAGTCTGAAAACAAGTTCTATGGGAAACAGTTAAAGGATCTGGGAATGCTTAGCCAGGCCCTAGACAGAAGGCACCTGAGGGGAAATGTGACAGAATCTGAATGAATGCCACACAGAATAGAGAGTGGACTTCTATATTGCCCCTGAGAGCAGGATCAGAATTAATGGGTTAATGCTGTAAGGCAAGGGTGTCAAACTCAAGACCCGGGGGTTGGATCCGGCCCGTGAGGTACTTAGATCTGATCCGCGTGGCCATCCTGGAAACAGTGAAGGACTGGCCTGCGGTGCTTCTGCCAGTGAAAATGGGCTCCTGAGCTCCGTTTTCAGATGCCATAGCCTCCTGCAATTCTTTGCCAGTGAAAACAGCCCTCCCGAGCTCTGTTTTCACTGGCAGAGGGTCGCAGGAGGCCATGACAGCTGAAAACGGAGCTTGGGAGACCGTTTTTGCTGGCAGAGTGCTCGGGCCGCCACAGACACCCCTGACACGAGTGACGTCGAGCTGGTCACGCCCACCCTTCCCAAGGCCCCCCGGCCCCCTGAGGTCAAACACAACCCTGATGCAGCCCTCAGTGAAATCAAGTTTGACACCCCTGCTCTAAGGAGTAGCTCAGACTAGACATAAGAAGGAATATCCTGACTGTACAACATGTCAGTCAGTGGAATCACATGAAATGGTGATTTGTTCTTCACTAGAAGTCTTCAAATAGAAGATGAGTAGTCATGTCAGAGATATTGGATCCTGCATTGAGGTTGGATTAAAGGTAAAGGTTCCCCTGGTACATATGTGCTAGTCATTCCTGAGTCTAGGGGATAGTGCTCATCTCTGTTTCAAAGCCAAAGATCCAGCGCTGTCCGAAGACGTCTCCGTGGTCATGTGGCCGGCATGACTAAATGCCAAAAGTGCACAGAATACTGTTACCTTCCTACCAAAGCTGGTCCCTATTTTTCTACTTGCACTTTTTACATGCTTTGAACCGCTAAGTTGGCAGAAGCTTGGATAAGTAATGGGAGCTCACCCCATTACGTGGCAGTAGGGATTTGAATCGCTGAACTGCCAACCTTTCAATCGACAAGATCAGTGTCTTAGCCACTGAGCCACCATGTCCCTTTTGAAGTTGGATTAGGTGCACCCAAATCTTCCTTCCAGTTCTGTGATTCCATGAAACCATAAAATAAATCTCAGTTAATTGAGTTCAAGCACCACATGAAGCCATAAACTAAAATGTTCATCTACAATTACAGGTTTATAAAACTGAAAGACTGGAAACCAAACAAAACATATTACAGATTATCACGATAGTTAAATCATAAACAAATCTTCATGTTTTCTCTCAGGGAGCAAAATAGGGAGCTGCTTGCTTGAATTCAAAACTTTCAAAATTCAAGAACAGGGAAGACATGAGTTTCACCATTGATCAAAAGCAAGTACTTAAGTATCCTGTTGTTTATCTGTAAATAAAGACAAATTATTTAAAGATCAATTGGAAGACGGTTATCCCAAAATATCCCAAGGAGCCCTGGTGGCGCAGCAGACTAAAGCACTGTTATTAATATCAGCTGCTTGCAATTACTGCAAGTTCAAATCTCACCAGGCTCAAGGTTGACTCAGCCTTCCATCCTTTCAAAGGTAGGTAAAATGAGGACCCAGATTGTGGGGGCAATAAGCTGATTTTGTATAAATATATTCAAAAGTATGAAGGCTATTGCTTAACACATTGTAAGCCGCCCTGAGTCTCTGGAGAAGGGCAGCATATAAATCAATTTTTTAAAAAAATGCAATTCTGCAATTGACATTTGTTACCTTTCCAGTAAACAAGAATGTGTAATAACTTAAACAGAACACCATTCAAAAGAGATAATTTGCATAATATTCTGTTCACTGCGGAAAGTCTTGTTTCTTGTTTGTTTGTTTATTTGTTTATTTATTTAATTTATATGCCACCCATCTCACTGTCAAGTGACTTTGGGTGGCTTACAGCAATATTTTTGTATGAATAAAAAGTTATGTTTGATTTTACTGCTTAATATTCTTTGTTTAGATAAACAGATATAACTTCAAAACAAGTCAAATCCACATATCAAAGTCTTGCCAAAAGGTAAGTTTTATTTATTTATGGCATTTTCATCACTTTTTCTAAGGAATTCAACATACTATCTATGCTTCAATCTTTATTTTATTCTTACATTAGCCTAATAACAACAGCCGTGGCCAGGGGGCTTTTTATCAGGTTTGCCTGATGCGCCAGTTGCGCCCCTTTCTAGATCAGGACTCCTTATGCACGGTCACTCAAGCACTCGCCACTTCTCGTCTGGACTACTGTAACGCTCTCTACATGGGGCTCCCCTTGGGGTGCATCCAGAGGCTCCAACTGGTGCAGAATGCGGCCGCGCGGGGGATTATGGGAGCGACGGGGCGCTCCCATGTGACACCTCTCCTGCGTGAGCTGCATTGGCTTCTGGTGGACTTCTGGGTGCGCTTCAAGGTGTTGGTGACTACCTTTAAAGCGCTCCATGGCTTAGGGCCTGGGTATTTACGGGACCGCCTTCTGCCACCAACTGCCTCCCACTGGCCAGTTCGCTCCCACAGAGAGGGCCTCCTCAGGGTGCTGTCAGCCAGACAATGTTGGCTGGCAACCCCCAGGGGCAGAGCCTTTTCTGTGGTGGCGCCCACCCTCTGGAACAACCTCCCCCCAGAGATACGAGTGATCCCAGATCTCCGGACTTTTCGTCAGGCCCTTAAAACTCATTTCTTCCAGTTAGCTGGGCTGGCCAGACCCCATGTTACTGATTTTAAAGTTTTGATATTGATTTTAATTTGATTTTTAAATTATGGGCCAAATCTATTTAAATTATTTTAAAATTTGTCTTAATTTTTGTACATAAATGTTTTTAGTTGGCTGTACACCGCCCTGAGTCCAGAAGGAGAAGGGCGGTATAAAAATCTAACCAAATAAATAAATAAATAACATAGCTTAGAGATAATAATGTTTTACAATCAATGCATTGGCACAATTGCTAACCATCCTTTCCTGAATAACAGAATAACATAGTTGGAAGGAACCTTGGAGATCTTCTAGTCCAACCCCCTGCCAATGAATAATACTTGTTAATGATTCTCAGTGATCTGTGGGGAGATCAAAAACTCCCATTCTAGGACTTTTCAATCAACGAGCTTCAATACCATCAAATGTTGTAACCTTCTAGACTGATTTAGAAAAAGATACAGTGGCGGAGAAGAAGTGGTGGAGGGGAACTCTTTTGTTAAAATAAGCAACAGCTAAGACTCATGTATGAACTGAATTACAGGAAAGCAGGAATTATTGATCTAAAAATGAGGTGAGAAAAAATTAGGGCTGCTAACGTTATTTTGAAACAAATAGTGATGTATTTTAAGAAACATGTCCTTAAATATTGGTCTTAGCCATAGTTTACTGCAACTTTGCTAGAAAGCTCACTGGATATAATGAGACTTCTTCTGGAAAAGCAGTCGGAGGATTGCACAGTCTTATGGACCATCTACTTTCATAAGCTAGAGTCGCCCTTTGTTAAATGGTGCTCCCCTTGAAGAGCACCCGGAGGCTCCAGTTGGTCCAGAATGCGGCTGCGCAGGTCGTTATGGGACTGACGTGGCGCTCCCATGTGACACCCCTCCTGCGGGAGCTACCTGTGTTCTTCCGGGTGTGCTTCAAGGTTTTGGTCACCACCTTTAGAGCACTCCATGGCTTAGGAACGGGGGATCTATGAGACTGCCTCCTGCCACCAGTAGCCTCTCACCGACCAGTACGCTTCCATAGAGAGGGGCTTCTCAGGGTGCTGTCAGTCAAACAATGTCGACTGGCGACCCCCAGGGAGAGAGCCTTCTATGTGGGGGCACCCACCATATGGAACAAGCTCCCCCCGGAGATACAGACAATCCCGGATCTTCGCGCTTTCCGCTGTGCCCTCAAGACATTTCTATTCCAGCAGGCTGGCTTGGACTAACCTCTTCTAAAACTGCTCTTAAATTCTTAAATCTTAATCTCATAAATTTAGAATTTTAATTTTAGGTTCAAGACCAAATTATTTAATTTTATTTTAATCAATCTTTAAAATATTTGTATTATATGTATTTTATCATTTGACAGTACACCACCCTGAGTCCCCCAGGAGTAGAGCGGTATATAAATATAATAAATAAAATAAAATAAATAAATAAAATGGTACCCAAATGGAGCACTTTCTCTCTTTATGCTCTTTGCCCTTAACAGTTTGATCTGCAACTATTAACAAATTATAATGAGGTCATTTCATGCCATATTAACCTTCACTTTATGATTTTCTAATTCTTTTTTCTAATTGTTATAACATGGTTTTAACCAGGGGTGCTATTCAGCAGGTTCTGACAGGTTCTGGAGAACTGGTAGCTGAAATTTTGAATAGTTCGGAGAACTGGCAAATACCATCTCTGGTTGGCCCCAGAGTGGGGTGGGAATGGAGATTTTGCAATATCCTTCCCCTGGACTGGGGTTGGAATGGAGATTTTGCAGTATCCTTCCCTGCCATGCCCACCAAACCACGCCCACCAAGCCACACCCACAGAACCGATAGTAAAAAAAATTGAATTTCACCACTGGTTTTAACTAATCATTATTTCATTTATTTGCTGTTTTTACTGGATTGTTGTACCCCGCCCAGTGTCACCTCCCATGAGATCAGTGGCCATATAGATTTGATAAATAAATATATGTCATGCCCCTGTTGGAGTCTGATTCTGAGATGGAAGAGGAACAGCTGACAGAGAGCGAGAGAGTGGCTCAGTTGGCTGTGGAGGAAACTGGGGAAGGGCAAAGTCAGGCTGGGCAGAGCAGGGGAGAGTTAGAACAAGGGAGAGGAGGTTCTGATGAAGACCAAAGCCCACCCCCTCCTCATCCTAGGACATGCAGGGAAGAACGGAGAAAAGAGCAATATGGGTTGCGTGGCTTACAAGGGAGGACAGGGCCCTGATCCCCTTCACAAGATACACCTGGAGCTGGAATTTAAAAGGAGAGGCAAATGGGAGGGGCGGTTGTCGGGAACAAACACTGAGTTCATGACTGCTTTATCTGAGTTTCTGGCATCCTCCCAACTAGTTTAATTTACAGCTGTACTGCTTCAATTCTGGAATTCCTTATCTTGCCCTATTTATGATTGAAAGTTTTGTCTGCTTACATGTTTGTGGAAGGGTTTTTCTCCAGACCGGAGAGTAAAAGGACATTGGGGGTAAAGTTTGGAGCTAATAAAGGAACCTGTACTTATTTTCTGGCGGTGTTGCCTTTGTGCCACGCCCCGGGTCATCACAATATTTAAGTAAAACAGTGTGAAGTGTTTTGTTTCTTGGTCTAGTTGTGATTTACTTTAAACAGCTCATCTGACTCTAGCATGAAAAGGTTATGGATGAACATGGAAACCGCCTAAAAAGAAGGGAACATGGGAGAGGTTGAGAAAAAGAGCAGCATTTTTCTGTGTCATTACTTTCACTTACGACACCATAAACTGTTTCGTTTCAGATACAGTAGCTGCCTGATGGAAAGAACATTATGGCAAATGAGAACCAGACAATTAATTTTCATATGTGATAGGTTTTATAAATCTTTTCCCTGTCAAAAGGAGAAGGATTGGTCCCACCATAATGCAGAATATACTGAGAATGGAAGAATTATTACAATATCAGAGAAGATGTGCTGTAGAGTATGCATTGATATTTTGTGCTACCTTCCCCCCCCTCCCAAGAAACATAGTGAAAGTTTGAAATGCTAGAATCTAGTTGATTTCTCTACTTGGACTGTCTTTGATCGGCCTTGAAGCAGGATTTTTATTTGATTTCCACCAGTACTTTTGTTTCTTCTTCTGAATCTGTCTGAAACTATAAATCTGTTCTTGTACAGTTCTTATATTGCTTTATGATCATACCATGAGCTCTTTTGAATAAGTTTACTATATATTTTGTTCTACTACCTAATTTTTAAAAAAAACCTTCCAAATCATATGCTGGTTATTTAGTCTTCCCTTTTATAGAGCAAGTATCATAACATGTTAATAGCAGATCATGAGTCATTTACTTTTCCTATTTCCTATTGATCTACAAAGTTTATTCTCTTAAATTTGCATTTTATGAGAGAAACTTCCTGACTCTAGATATTGTTTGAACAAGACAATGACTCATTTGGAGAGGGCAAATGGTCAGGAGACCTCAAACAGGAAATATGACAGGGAAAAAGTAAGGCTGACATTGCTAACTCTTTTACCTGTTTGACTGCCAATGCAAATTCATTTAGAAGTTCAGAAATCAGAGAGCACTTCCATACTCCCACTTGTATTCCTGATAAAACCTTGAGAATAATTGTGTCCATCCCATCCTCTTAGCTATTATCCTTACAATGCTTCACCCTCTCCATGAACTTATCAGTGGTTCTTCCAGTCGAGTAACGGGAGTCAGCATTCTTGGTCTCATCCCTGCCCATTATCTGCCAGTGAAAATGGGCCTATTATCTCACTACATGTACACCAGAGTAAGAGAACAAGAAAAGAGAACATCATTTAAAAGGCCTTGTGAAAAATGTCAAGATGCCATGGGGATAAGACTTCAGCAGGGAGAGGAGAGAACTAAGAAACCAGAAAGAAGGGTGTGGCAAGAGTTCTCACACAGGAGAAACTGCCCACCTTACAGCTCCATAACTACCACTGCATATTTCTCCTTGCAGTCTACCACACACACACCACTTAAAAGCCATTGCTTAGTGGCAAAAAGAGCATCTAAGTCATGAAAAGTCAGGCATAGGGATTGGACTATATGATACAAATAGTTTCCCCGCTACTGCTTATATAGACAAAGTTCAGCCATGGGTAGCTGAATTCATCAAATAATGGCTAGATAGGTGCAGAAGTGTCCATTACCAACCACAGTGATGAGGGAAAAAATGTGATGTCTTGATGTACATTTCTTCACTTGACACAAATGCCATTGGAGAAATTTTGCATTGTGACATCCATCATTTTATTTATTAATCATTTATTTATTTATTTATCTATCTATTTATTTATTTATTTATCCGCAGCATTTGAATTCCACTTATTTGAGCGGCTCCCTTTCTGTCTTTTGCTGAAAAGGAGGATGCAAAAAGAGGAAGAACAAAGGACAGCAAAAGATCTGCCTTTGGCAAAAAGAAGCTACTTCCCACTGTACAAATTCCCCAGACTCAGAAAGCAACAGGCTCTAAGCGGTTTGAATGATGCAATCTGCTCACATGAGACATTCCATCTCATGCAGATAAAGTCATACAACAGATACACACACAGCATACAAGCCACTACATGTTGCCTAACCTTTGCCTTAGTGCAGTTAATTTTTAAGAGAAGTGCCTGGCATGTAGTGGCCAAACAGCAGTGACTCCTACAGTCAATTGCAAGCTTGCTTATGAAAATTTCTGGGAAATCACACAACATATTGAGCAGTCCCCATAGTGAGGGGTTCACTTTGTCTGTTTTTTATTTCTTTGCTCAAGTAAAGCAGGACTTGAGAGCCCTACTGCATCAGATTTGATATCCTGTCCCCAGCTACATGCTGCAATTAATACATCTGGAGAAACATTACTTTTAAAATCCAAGAAACCCTATTTAGCGCCCATCATGCCTACTAATCACTGACATGTTCATTTAAACTTCTTTTAAAACAGCTGGTATGTAGTTGGTTTATAATTTTGTCTGCTGTGCAATACCAGGTTTCTGGATTGACTAAAAGATAAATTAATCGTGGTAAATGTGTCATCTGAACATTAGAAACAACCATGGCAAGGGTCACCTAATAAAAGAATGTTTTAAGCAGAAAGAGAAACTTTCATTCAGAGCAGGTTTTTCTTCAGGCCGCAGAACATACTGTATTCCTCTGTCTTTGGTTGTGCTCATCCTACACACTACCTCACTTTTTTTTAGGACTGCCATATCTGGACTGCAAAAATCCAGACAGCTATTACCTTAGCTGGAGACAAAGAAGGTAGTATATCTTTCTTTACTTCCACTGAGTGCTCACCCAATGCTTGCAGCCCTTGGTTAACCTAACTGTCCCCTACTAAAGTTATCCCAAATGCTTGGGTTCACACAATGCCCCAAACCAGTGGTGAAATCCAAATTTTCTTACTACTGGTTCTGTGGCCATGGCTTGGTTGACATGGTGTGGCTTGGTGAGCGTGGCAAGGGAAGGATACTGCAAAATCTCCATTTTCACCCCACTCCAGGGGAAGGATACTGCAAAATCCTCATTCCACCCCCCCCCCCCCACTCTGGGACCAGCCAGAGGGGATATTTTCCGGTTCTCCAAACCACTCAAAATTTCCTCCATCAATTCTCCGAACTATTCAAAATTTCTGCTACCGATTCTACAGAACCTGTCAGAACCTGCCGGCTTTCACTCCTGCCCCAAACCATACACATGCAACTAAATTTGTCCATCAAGTTAGATTAAAATTATGGTTAGTTTATGGTTCAGAAATTTATTTATCTAATTTATGTAGATGCCCATCTCAGAAGAGTGTCCTGCTGGTGTACAACAAAACTAAAATAATAAATATCTAAAACCATTATTTACAAATATTAAAGCATTAAAAACTATAACAAGAGCTAAAACTAAATTAATAGACAAAATGATGTTAATGGTAATGCAGCCAACTCGCTACATCATTACTTATCATGCCAAGACATTTTTAAAATGGACTGAAGCAGCGAGTGTGAATAATAATGAGACCAGTCAGGGCAATTGAAAAACATAATGGAGAAGATTCATGTAAATTATAGATGCACAGCATTCATGTCAACTGGAAGAAAAAGCTAGAAAATTGAGGAGGTGAATTTAATATCAAGACAGAGACACTTTGGGTAGATTAATTTTAATTGATACTATTTATTTTTTCTGTAACTACAGACACCCATGGGGGATGGAGGAGGGCAAGTCAAAAAAGTCAGCATGGCATCTGCATCTATGCAACTGAAACCCCGTCTTTTTCTTACGTGTCTCACAATGCGCATAAAAAGAAAGTGGGGCTTCAACTGTGTGATCTCAACTGCCTTCTCGATATTTTGATTCCACCCTGCAGACAATCTTCTTTTGTAAGTGTAAAGATCTCTTGTTAAAATGCATTGTATTTTACTTGTCGAGCATTATTATGCAGCAGTCAGAAACAAGCAGAATCGCACTGGACACGATCAATCAGCCTTACAGAGTTTAACGCAAAAAAAAACACAGACGCATCACAAAGCACACTTCCATTTGAACAATTATCTCAGCAGTTCACAGGTTTTGCAGGTTTTGTAACGTCTTAAAGGCTTGCCTGTTTGATCAAGAGAAGAAAGGAGAAAGAAGAAAGGACTAGAGGTGACCTGATAGCAGTATCCCAGGATTTGAGGGGCTGCCCCAAAGAAGAGCTGGGGGAGTGGGGGTCAGCCCTGAGTCTTCGGAGAAA
The DNA here is from genome assembly GCA_012654045.1 of Ptyas mucosa. Taxonomy (NCBI): domain Eukaryota; kingdom Metazoa; phylum Chordata; class Lepidosauria; order Squamata; family Colubridae; genus Ptyas; species Ptyas mucosa. Next base: position 75,839,408 of record WNWU01000001.1, read on the forward strand.
GGCAGCTTATAAATTGAACTAATAAATAAAACCTATTCTCCAAAGCACCTGAAAGGAGAAAAAGAAGCAATGGATGGAAACTAATCAAGGAGAAAACCTACCTAAAACTAAGGAGAAATTTCCTGATAGTTAGAACAATTTGTCTCCAGAAGCTGTGCTCCAATACTGGAGGTTGTAAAAAAATTAAAAGATTAGACAACCATTTGTCTGAAATGGTGTAAGGTTTCCTGCCTGAGAAGGGGGTTGGACTAGAAGATCTTCAGGGTTTCTTCTAACTCTGTTTTTCTGTTAAAGCAAGCACAATAGATTTGCCATGTCTGGGCTCCTTCCTCCTTTGAATAGTAGAAGCCAGTCAGATGGGAACAAAAAGGGACGAAGGACACCTAGGGCTTCCACTATTAAGATACAAATTTCTTTGCTGCTATCACGTGGTCATCCAGCCCAGGTACAGCACATAAGATATATGAATGTAAGAAGTGCCATGCTGGATCAGCCAACTGGCCCATCTAGTCTAACAGTCGGTTCTCCCAGTAGCCAATCATTAGTCACCCATAGTCTATGTCCGTGATGGCGAACCTATGGCACGTGTGCCACAGGTGGCCCGCAGAGCCATATCTGTGGGCATGCAAGCGTTGCCCTAGCTCAGCTCCAGCATGCATGTGTGTGCAGGCCAGCTGATTTTCCGGCCTTCCGGGGCCACTAGAAGATGGGAAATGGGCTGTTTCCAGCCTCCAGAGGGTCTCCGGGGGGTGGGAAAGTCTGTTTTCGCCCTCCCCAGGCTCCAAGAAAGCCTCTGGAGCAGTGGTTCTCAACCTTCCTAATGCCGTGACCCTTTAATACAGTTCCTCATGTTGTGGTGACCCCCAACCATAAAATTATTTACGTTGCTACTTCATAACTGTAATTTTTTACTACCGGTTCTGTGAGCGTGGCTTATTTTGTGGGCATGGCTTGGAGGTCATATGACCGGGTGGCCATGGCTATGTGTATAGGGACTACTCAGAGGGCTGAAAAAAGTGATTTCTGACAGGTTCTCACACTTTTGACCGGTCTTCGCACTTATGACTGGTCATCATTTATGCCCATTGTAGCATTCTTAACAACTGTGTCACTCATTTCACAACTGCTTCTCTTCACCATGGTGACAAGATAAGGCAAAAACGTAAACTGTGAGGACAGTCGTAAGTTCGAGGATTGGTCAAAAGTGCGAGGACCAGTCAAAAATAACTTTTTCAGCCCTCTGAGTAGTTCATATGCATAAAAGGATACAGCAATAGAGAGGGATGAAGGAAGGGAAGGGAAATTAGAGTAGGAATAAGAGTAAAAGAGGGAGGAAGAGAGGAGGAGAAGAAAGGAAGAGGAAGTAGGGAGGAGAAGAAGGGAGGCGAAGAAGGGGGGGAGAGAAAGTAAGAAGGAAAGAAAAGAGGTGGTAGGTTTGAGGAGAAAGATTGCTGTACAATAAAAAAGATGAAAGGGAAGAAAGCCAACCCCAAACAAATATAAAGTTATTAAGATAAAGAATGAAGTGTTAAACTTTAAAGAATAAAAGAGAACAAATATGAATAAATAGCAATAATTAGAAACACACATACAAACATACAATGTATTTTTTTTGAACAGAGTATTTGGCCGGTTCACAAATTTAAACAGTGTTTAGTCATTCTATATTTCTATATTTCCTTTTTGCCATATTTATCCTCATCTATTTTTTAAAAAAACCAATATTACCCTTCATCCTCATCTCTAATCTTAATCAAATTCAATTTTTCCCTTCTATTCTATATTATACCCCTTCGCATTGTCATCTATTTTTATATCCATCTTCACATTGGTTAATTATGTAATTATATTGTTTAATGCAAATTCAACATTTTAATATAAATCAATTAGTTATATAACTATCTTTTTTGTATATTAATCAATATGAACATGAATATTCCAATTATTTCCATGCAATCCAATTTCTTACAAATCAATTAATTATATTTACCAATAATAATAAACCAAACAATTTCCCCCATATATTCCTCCAAACTACAACTTAACCATTTCTGCTTTCAACACAATATACAATTAATAGTATCTCAATTATTACAATTCCCTAATTAAATAGAGCTTTTTTTCTTTTGTGTTTTAAAATCTTGAACCTCCTCTTTTGCCCTAAATTTCCCATTGTTTGCAATTTTGCACCTACCTTTTTTGGTGAGGAAAAATAAAAATAAATCTCTCTCTGCCTCATTTTGTCACGTTGCAGAAAAGACCCTGCTTTACTTTCACTTTCGCTTTTTCAGCATAGCTAGGGGGGAAAAAATCTGCACCTCTTTGCAGCTAGCAACAGAGCCCTCCAAACAGCTGAGAGCAAATCAGCTGAGAGTCGGGAGGCTGATCAAATCAACTTATGGTAATTAACCTATGCTGAAGCTGAAAGGGGCTGTTTTTTCTATTTTTGCAGGCACCGGTCTACTAATTTGTTTTCTTTTAACACTGATCAGCTGTAGGATGGCCCTTTGAAGCCCCACGGCAAAAATTTAAACAGTTTTTTTCCCTCTAGCCATCAGCTGGGACTCAGGAGGCAGCAATAGATTGGGAGTGGGACCAGCGACCGGCGATCCAACAGAGGCAGAGGGTGAGGGTGAGTAAAGGTGTGGGGGGGGTGAGAGAGGGCTTTGGCGACCCCTGTGAAATGGTCGTTCAACCCCCAAAGGGGTCGCGACCCCCAAGTTGAGAACCGCTGCTCTAGAGCCTGGGAAGAGTGAAAAACTGGCCTTCCAGTCCCACCGTAAGTCAGGAAACAGGCAGTTTCTGGTCTCTGGAGGGCCTCTGGGGGTGGGGGGGGGAAAGGCCATTTTCGCCCTCCCTGGGCTCCAAAAAAGCCTCTGGAGCCTGGGGAGAGCAAAAAACTGGCCCACCATGCCATCACATGCCAAAAGCCGGGGGAGCATGGGGCGGTCATGCACGCATGCACAGGGGGAGGGGTGCATTGAATTATGGGTGTGGGCACATGCACACGTGACCCCCCTGCACTCCCCCCGCTTTTGGCACATGGCAGCAAAAAGGTTAGCCGTCACTGGTCTATGTGTCTCCAATTGTATTGCTATCAAAGCTAACAGCCATTGATTTCCATGATTTCCATAGGAATAACTCAGACAAAAGGCAAGCCCAATATGGGGAATTCTAGCTTTCTCCAAAATAACTTGCTCCTGGAGCTAAGGTGGTCACTTCTTTGTTACAAGAACCTAGACCTAGACCTGTAGGGATTTTAAAAGAAATTTCTTAGCCTGGTTTTAATTTTTGTATCTGGGTGCTTGTGTAGGAAGTTAGCGCCCACCCCTTTCCTAGAAGAATGAAATATTTTAGGAAATATTAAAAAGGCAGAATATTATGTTTCCCTGGATGAGAAATGGAGAAGCATGTTTTAAGGACGAAGCAGCTCCCATCTTCCTGCCCCCACCCTTTGTCAAGGGGCCAGAGGCAGAAACTCAATCTTTGTCAATGGACCATCATCTGCAACACAATAGGACCCATCTAGCAACAGAAATTCACCACATGGCACCTGGGAAGATTACATCAGCCAGCAAGGTTAGCTAAGACCCCCACCCCCTGGGAGTCTGACAACCAATCAGGATACTCTTTCTGGGCCCCAGGAAGTTCAAAGCCAGAGAGGGCATAAAACCAGGGGACTCGCTGTGTCTCGCCTCTTTTTTTCTGTTCAGGAACTCAAACCATGTGAATCTGTCCACCATTAAACCATCTTTCCAAGCAGTCTCCATGTTTCCAGTGTCTTTTTCCCCACTTGGAACTGAACCCAGAAGGATATTTCTTCTTACCCTTGTAAGCAAGCTGTCAAGATCTGCAAATGGGTGGCTGTTGCATGTGTACATTTAAAAGAAATAGGAAATCTGTATCAATCTTCCTCTTGCCTCTGTCTCCAGCTATAGCTTGTTCGGGATGAAAGCCCAAACTTCATCTTAACAATAGACAGAAAAGTAAAGCCACTGTTCTATGTGGCAAACAAAGCCCAGCATCCCCAGAATAACCACAGCCTTGATCAGAAAACTGAACTACATATAATTGTAATGCAGACAAAAACCAACAGAGATAAACTCTGTCATCAAATGATGCTCAAGATGGCCATAAAATAAGCAAACAGAGTCTGTGTCTGTGTGTGTGTCTGTGTCTGTGTGTGTGTCTGTGTCTGTGTGTGTGTCTGTGTCTGGTCTGTGTCTGTGTTGAAGAATGCAAAGCATGCAAAAGCTTTGTAAACACCTAGCTCTATATTCTATACCCATGATGGCGAACCTATGGCACGCGTGCCAGAGGTGGCATGCAAGCCCTCTCTGTGGGCACACACACCGGCGCCAGCTGCTCTTCCAGGTTCCACCGAGTCAGTGGTGGGTTCCTCCCGGTTCGGCCCAGTTCCGCCGAGCCGGTAGCGGTGACGACACAACAACAAAACTAAGGAATAAGCCTTAAAACATTTTCATTTATTTTTATTTATCAAATTTATAGACCACCCATCTCACTCTCAGGGAGACTCTGTGATAGAGAGAAAATAAATGCTGCCACAGCAAATTTGGACAGAGGGGAACAGAATGAGGTTTCTGGGAAAATGTTATGATTGACTAGTGGGAAAGGAGCCTTTTACTCATTCAGTCTTTCATTTTAAACATTTCTATAGGCAACCATCTTAAAACAACTCTGGGCAAACTGCAGCCAGGATTTTTTTTTTTTTTAAGTTTTGTTCTAAGTCCCACTTTTGCAAATTCATTCTGAAATTATTCACTGGTTAAACCTGAGTTATCGATAGTCTGATTGATGTACAGAGAAAACTGATGAAATTGGTGGGCAGAGGCAAATCAAGGCACTTTTTTGTTTTGTTTTGTTTTTAGCACTGCTTGGAATGAATGAGGGAAGCAGGGAACTTTATTGTGATGTGATGATATCACCAGAGGAGCCAGGGCTGGAGTTTCCTGCCTTTTTTGTGTGTGATGAGTGGGTGGGTGGATGAGTGTTTGTTGGAGACTTAACAATCCATTTCCTTTCATTGCCTGCCAAAAACCAGCTGGAAACCATACCAGTGTAACTCAACACTTTGCCCCTAACTTTCAGTAGCAGAACTCTGGGTGGCTTCAGAGTCCATCCCAGTATTAAGGATTTTTTGTATGCGTGTTAAAAAAAAGAAGAAGAAAAAGAACCCCGTAGATTACTGCTTTAACAAAAGAAATTGCAATGAGCGCTTTCGGTGATCGGTCAGGCAGAACATTACTAGTATACAGTAACGCATTTTACATCACATGATGGGCTCCAGCAAACAGAGTGTTGATCCATCAAAGGAGTAAGAAAATATCCCCTCCATCCCTGATTACCAGAATGTGCCTCCCTTCCCAGATTTCTCATGCTTTAGTTACACAGATTTCTCCAAAGTGGTAGAAATTTAACTTCTTCTTTTGCCAGCAGTCTCAAAACTACTGATTCTCATCCATTTGCTAGGCAGACTCAACACTAGACAAAACGAATCCTGTCTAGATTTAAGGCTTAACTGTATTGTAAAGGGAATCAGTTCATGGGTGGGCATGCTGTGCTGACTGGCTGTATTTGCACAGCACATTTGCTGTCAGTTATTTAATTAACCCAATTCTCTGGATTCCAGTGACATACTGAGCTACAATCTAATCACATGGCTTGGCTCACAAAGTAGGCTGAACTAAAATAAGAGTGATTGATTTATGGCTCCGTGTTGTTGTCTATTAACTTGATTTCTATCCTACCTTTCTACGCAAGAGATGATGGCCTTTTTTTTCCACCCCAGTAAGCATCTTCCTTCGGTCCAAGCAAAGGGAAGCAATCTTTTGCTTGCTTGGCCCAGTGCCAACTGAGCAAGCTTTTTCACCAGCATGGAAAAGATTACAGGGAGTTACAGTATTTTGACAACAAAATGCTGACAGCTAAAGTGGAAAGGTCAAACACTAGAATCCTACTTCAACATATTCCAAGCAGCATCCGCAGTTGGCATGTTACCAATACTTGCACTGTATTGTGGATACAAGTTTGACTTCCATCTTCATTTCCAATATAGTTAGCATAATGGTTAACCCAGGCTGGGAAAAACTCAGGTACACAAAGAGACATGTTTGTTCAGGTCGTTCAGCTATTATTTTCAGGTACAATACAGAGCTAAGCAATTAATTTTCTGTAGGTACAGAAAAGGTACTGTATCTCCCCACTTGAGCTTACAATATATATAGGCATTCATCTTGGTAGCAAAATGATTAATTTAAGCCAGAAAGTTACCCTTTACTCTGGCTGGAAAATACCCACATTGTACATGATTAACATAATTAATAAATAAATGGGACTACTTTGGAAAGTCCATTAGAATACCAGGGACCCTTAATTTGACTCACGAGTACTAAATCCAAACCTTAACTTACCAAAGAACTCATTGTTTATGTGTAGGCATTGCTTACCCTCAGCCCTAAATCTCTTGTGTCAAGATAACAATGCTTAGTTGATTGTTCCAAAATTAATGAGATAATGGGTCTATTTACAAAATAACTTGAACCACAAACTTTACATACAACATCTGACATCTTTACGGCTATGTGCCCTTCCTGTTGGAATGTGAAGATTAACCAAGATCAGAAAGAGAAATGAACAGGATGGATGTTAAGTCACAAAGTGAGCTGAGGAGCCTAAGCATCCACATTAAGATTAACTTCCCAAAGTTGTGAGAGATGACTAGATCCATCCTCTCCTGCTTATTCAGTCTTCCCAGAACACAGGATTAACACTCTTCAGAATTTCCCAGATCTGCAAGCTTGCTGAATATGCACTCTGCTTGTTTGGCAGGGAGGGTAAAATGGAGGTGGTGGAAAGTAGCCAGGGATGTATACTCAAAGCAGCCTGAAGTGACCATTATCCTCTTGACTAATTCCATCCTCTATGGCAGGGGTGTCAAACTCAAGGCTCACGCGGGCTGCATCCAGACCACAGGTTGCTTAAATCTGATCTGCGGGGCTGGCCTGGAAATAGCAAAGGACTGGCCCGAGGTGCCTCTGGCAGCCAAAATGGGGCACAGAGGGCCATGAGCAGCTCCCTGTGCCCCATTTTAGCAGCAAAGTGCTGCAGGAGGCCATCCAGGCTGAAAATGGAGCATGGGGGGGGGGGGCATTTTGCTTGGTGGGGCAAGTCCCATTTTGATCAGCAAAGTGCTGCACGAGGCATCCATCCCATCTCCCCCCACCCCCCAGCTGGCTCGCGGAGGAAAACTACAATGTTGATCTGGCCCTTGAAGAAATCCAGTTTGACACCCCTGTTCTATGGGTTACTTATCTGAATTACAAAAAAAAAAAAAAAAAGTTGAAAGAACAAATGAGGTACAATGAGTGCTTATTGCATAGTTACAGGCAACTGGGAAGAGCCAACTGTGAAAAAGAGAGAAATCTCGCTCTGACCATTTCATGTATCCATTCTTTGATGTACTTCTGTCACCTTTGTTCTCATTATCCTATGTTCTAAACCTTCCTCGTGAAAGAGCTGCATCATCTGCTGTTATTTTGGTTACGCCTTTTTTGCTTTTCTTTTTTTTTTTAAAAAAAACTTCTGAAATATCTTTGTTAAGATTGGGGATAATCACAACTATCTTCAATACTCTATGTGTGTCACTATAGATTTGTTTATGGGCTTTAGTATATACCCGAAGTTCTATTTTCATTTTACTTCTTAGTGTTACCAAGCATGGAGTTTTCTTTCTTTTTTCTTTTTTTAAAAAATAGCAATTGCATATTGAGTAGACATTTGCATTGAGCTCTGCCCTGTGATTCCAAGATCCGATTCTGAATCTGTCACTGCCAATTTAGCATAGATGTACTACCGGTATGGAGATGAAGTTTGGGGTGGGTGGGTGGGTGGGTGGGTGGGTTTGTTTGTTTGTTTGTTTGTTTGTTTATTCGTTCATTCATTCATTCATTCATTCATTCATTCAGTCATTCAGTCATTCATTTATTGGTTCGATTTATATGCCGCCCTTCTCCGGAGACTCAGGGCGGCTTACAATGTGTTAACCAATAGCCTTCATACTTTTGTATATACCTGCTTAGTAGGGCTTTCGGCCCACCCTAAGCGGTGTTCTTTTTTATACAAAGTCAGCTGATTGCCCCCACAATCCGGGTCCTCATTTTACCTACATCAAAAGGATGGAAGGCTGAGTCAACCTTGAGCCTGGTGAGATTTGAACTTGCAGTAATTGCAGGCAGCTGCAGCTAAGTGCTACTTAACAGCACTTTAGTCTGCTGCACCACCAAGGCTCTTTTACACTAACAACCACTATTTTGCACTTGCTTACACTGGAAGTTTACCACAAATTGGGTTCCCCCTCCCCCATGCATATTGAGGATAATAGCATTATGATCATAGCCCTATATCAATTCAATAAGTTTCAGATATTTGAACACAATCATTTGGGACAATTAAAAAATCTTGGTTTTAAAAAAATGGTTTAGCATATTTGAACCCAGTCAGTATTTTCATCAGGATTTCAAAATTACTTGGGTCATGTAAGGCAATTGGCACCGACTCAATTAGTGTGGATTGTGTGGGTGTGGGAAAAATGGTTCCATCAAATGTTTCTTTTAAATACAATTATTAAACGCATAGGATGTATCTCCAAATTTGCATTTAATTGCTATAATCCATGGATTGGTACTTGAGTGCCTGCTTCATTTGTTTGAATTGTTTAAAAATGGAAGTTGGCATGATATAAAGCACCAGTCATTGGTGTAAGCTTTATTTATAAATTTGTCTGTGGTTCCCACGTAGGCCCTAATGAGATTTTTTTTAAAAATTAAATACAAATAATAGGTGATTACAGCATGGTACTTTGCTTAGAAGTTGCCTACATTCCCAGAAATATAATAAAAAGTAAATTAGAGTGATAAGGAATATTTGATGGCTAGAAATGATAGCAGGGAACAATCTCTCTTACTATTCTGCTTTATGTCAAATGGATTTTCCTGGCTGCCACACCCATCACAGGCCAAAATGGCACATATAGTGTGAGAGTTTTCATGGCACAGTTTCCAAATACCAAGTGTCTTCACAACCACCCTCCCAAAATTACTTGTGTAATTCTTGCAGCCTTTTTCAAGTATAGCCTTGTTTACTGAAATCCTTCTTGGAAGAGATACAAGTTGCCACTTTCTAGCTCAAATCCACTTCTGTTGCTATGTCTTGGGGCCTTTTCAGTTAAAAAGTTCCATCCAGATATTGTTCCATCATTGCAGGCCTCTGTTAAATGCACAGCAGCAGAGGCAGATTGTCATGAGAAAAAGCACAACCCCCACCCCCACCCTATTTATGAAGTCTCTAGATAGCCTGATAAACCAGCCAATATTTCCAAGGATGAATACCATCAGTCCAGTGGTGGGTTTCAATTTTTTTTACTACAGGTTCTGTGGGTGTAGCTTGGTGGATGTGGCATGGCTTGGTGAGCGTGGCAGGGGAAGGATACTGTAAAATCTCCATTCCCACCCCACTCCAGGGTACAGTTACTGCAAAATCCCCATTTCCACCCAATCAGCTGGGACTTGGGAGGCAGAGAATAGATGGAGGCGGGGCCAGTCAGAATTTTTACTACCGGTTCTTCGAACTACTCAAAATTTCCACTATCGGTTCTCCAGAACTGGTCAGAACCGGCTGAAACCCACCTCTGCATCAGTCTTTCAAAGCCAGACCTGACAGTTTGCACCATCCTTGTACCAAGTGTTCAAAGTACTGCATAGTTAAACAAAGTATAAACAAACAAGCCCAAAATAACACCAAGGTATACAAATAAAAACTCAGCAGGTATATTTACAAGACTTTCCAATGATAGCCTTCTCGTGAATTACAATATCTTTAAAAGAGGAACTACAGTGGGGTCCAAAACATCATGATGGCAGCCACAATCATGGGATCAAAATGACACATGTAAAAAGGATGGGGCTTTGGTCACCTGGTTATGGCCAGCATCATAGCTTTTCCTCTTTCTTATGGACCACCCTGCCAATACAAAGATAGGATAACTATGGGATAGCATTAAAAAGAATATGAAACCTAGCAGAGAGGATGTTTTATTTATAGTGATTTTTGTAAATGTTGGCAGAAGAGGTTGTTTTAGGACATTCATGACCTGAATTTGCTCAGTGTTAGCAGTTGTACAAAGTCAAATAAAATGGGGAATTGAGAATGAGAAAAATATTTTTTTTCATTCCCATTCCAAGTATACAGTACAACTGAATCACATTTCTTAATTCTCAAGATTGAGAGTCTGATATAAAAGTGAAGTTAACCTTTTCATTTTCCACACCCCAATTAATTAGTTAAGAAATGATATTATCTCAGCAAAATCCCAGGGTTTTTCTTCCAGAATCTTTGCATGAACAAACAAGGAGTCACCACTGTATTTGCCTAGTTGTATTTTTTTTTTATTTACTTGTACATACCGAGACAGTGGCCTTTTATGGTAATTTTGTCTACTTTCCCCCCTCCTATCAGTTTTCTCCTTAATCATCTGATGAGAAATTGTACTATTTGTGCAAAAAATCCTTCCCCTAACATTGCTTGAAGTCCCAGAGTTATATAACCTCAGCAGATGAGCTTTGAGCAATGTTTTTAGATGTCAATTCGTATTATGATCCAAACAGGCAGCAATTGTTTCTCAGCTCATTCATAGAAGAGACTTCAGGCGTGTAAAAGGGCACATTGTAATTCTCAATCCGTGTTGTAAAAACTAATGTTATTATCTGACTACATATTTTAAACCAGGATTGGCCATCTTCAGTTTTCATGTCTATGGTCATGTGTACTGTATGTAGTTTCAAAGCCAAATCTCTTTTTTCACAGTCAAGCCCATCTCTCTTTTCTCACAAACAGAGGTAAGAGAGCCAGACTGCAAAAATCCAGACAATCAACAGATGGCAGCAAAGGTGATTTTCTTTGTTAGATGCCAAGTGATTTTTTGAGTCTAGATCTGGTAGTCACAAAAGCAGGTCCATATATTTATCATCAGCACCTGAATGAGCTTTCCTCTCCCGGATTCCAAATGTTAATGAACATTCTATTACAGGGGTGTCAAACTCGATTTCATTGAAGGCCGCATCAGGGTTGTGTTTGGCCAGCTCGACATCACTCATGTCAGGGACGCCTGTGGCAGCCCAAGTGCTCTGCCAGTGAAAACTGGCTCCCAAGCTTAATTTTTGGCTGCAACAGCCTCCTGCAACCCTCTACCAGCGAAAACAGAGCTCCAGAGGGCCACCCGCTGCCCCGCCGAGCTCTGTTTTCACTGGCAGAGGCACCACGGGCCAGTCCTTCACTGTTTCCAGGGCAGCTCCATGGGCCAGATCTAAGCATCCCATGGGCCAGATTTGGCCCCAGGGCCTTGAGTTTGACACCCCTGTTTTATAACAATCCAGTATAGGAGGTCTAAGACAATTTGCTACAGCCAACTTGCCATGAGGCAACCTACCATGGGACAAGAGTTACATTAATATTGAATAAATCATGGAATAGAATCACTAAAGAAAGGAGGAAAAAGGAGGGACAAAATTAAATGTGAATGACAAAAATTAAAATAAATTTTAAATTATTTTAAATAATTGAATCCTTGAATTGTCCCACAGCAAGTTGTCCCAAGGTGAGTTAGTCATGGCTAGTTAGCCGCGGCAAGTTGGCCACGGTGACTGGACCCATTCCACAGTACATGTAGTCCTTGACTTATAACTGTTTGGTTAGTGACTATTTAAACTTACCATGAAAAAAGTATTACTTTTACACTGAAAAAAGTAACTTTTGACCTGTTTTTACACTTACAACCATTACAGCATCCTCATGGTCATGTAATCAAAATTTGTGCGCTTGACAACTGGTAGGTGTTTATGGGTTATGTGATCTCCAATTGCAATCTTCCCACCCAGCTTCCAAGAAGCAAAGTCAGTGCAGAAAGCTGAATTCTCTTAAAAACCATGTGATTCTCTCAAAAAGTCACTGATTCACTTATCAGCTAATGTGGGGGAAAAAGGGGTCATAAAAATGGGCCCAATACATTTAACAACTCTTTGTTTAGCAATAGAAACTCTGGTCCCCGATTGTGATTTGGGAAGTTTCCAATAAATTCCCTCCCACTGACCAAAAAAAATGAATCTATCTAATCAATCTGTTAAATCACCCATTTTTCCTCATTCCTTTTCACCTACTTTTCAAGCAATCTGTTCTGAATTTCTCCTTTTTTGTCACGTTCCCTTTTTGTCTGCATGATTTTGACGCGTCTGCCAAATTAGCAACAGATCATATCCCATAGTCAGCGCATTCCACGATACACATTCTAAGGCAGGGAAAAGGAAACATTGCACAAAATCTTCTGGTTGCGGTAATCCTGCAGTGATTGGCTTAGCTTCCTGCTCAGGACTAAAGTAATAAGCTGCCAAAAGGGTCCATTGGCAGCAATTGGCTGAATTGCTCTATTCTAGCAATTCAGTATCTGTGCCTGCTATTTGATCTCTAATGAACTGGAAATACTGGGCAGTAAAGTCACTGATTTGACTATGAAGCACTTTATCCTTCCTAAGGATAGGACAGCATTGCCATGTGTTGCAAAGGCAAAAAATTGTGCAGTCTATATATTAATTTGAAAGAAGCAGTAAGCAGCTAATCATGGATGTATCATTTCTTTGAATTTTTTTCTTTATTGTGCCTTTTTGTGTAAAGTATAGTTATAGATTATATAGATTCTCAAATTCCATGTTGTGTGTGACATATTCTTATATGTCACATATATTGACCTTAGAACTACACTGCCTTCAGTCTGACCTAAGCGTAGTACATAATTTTATCTGCTATAATGTCCTACCTGTCAATGACTATTTCAACTTCAACCATAACAACACATGAGCACACAACAAATACAAACGTAAGATAAATTGTTCCAAACTCGATTGCAGAAAATACGACTTCAGTAACAGAGTGGTCAATGCCTGGAATGCACTTTTGGACTCTGTGGTTTCTTCCCTGAGCCCCCAAAACTTTAACCTTAGACTGTCCACTGTTGACCCCACCCCATTCCTAAGAGGTCTGTAAGGGGCATTCTTAAGTGCACCAGCGTGCCTATTGTCCCTGTCCTAATGTCCCTTTTTATTTCTATCCATTTCATGTATTCATAATCATGTTATATACTTATACATGTTATCAAATACATGCTTGACAAAATAAATAAATAAATAAATAAATATCCAACCTCCAACCACCCACAGCTTGATTGAGAATACTTTTCTTTTCCACCAGTAATGGAACTGACCTCACTCAATATATTGATAACTATTATATAAAAAGCCTAGTCAATGTAAACAGTCTCATCTTTTGGAATACTAATTTACAAGGTTATAATTTTTGCCAAGTGGCTGACAACCTAGATATCAGGAAGATTATTATTTCTGGAATGCACAAGGAAACTCTTTGGTATGAGTTAAGTTCATAGCTTATGCAAAGACAATTCGGATGATAAATTGATTTGCAAGTCCATGGAATTATTTGACCATAGGGAAGTTAATGTGTTAGGGTAGAGAGAAAGCAAATTGAATACTTCCCAATGTGACTAGGCTATTTAGAGGAAAGTTGTATCCGAATTTGGGAAAGGTGACTTGTGAAACTGAACCAAACTGATTGCTAATGAGGTCGTGGATATCAATTTTGTGAATCAGTTTGGGTTCACACATGGCTTAAATCATAATGGTTTTTTGATGTTGACTTAGATGCTCGTGAGAATTTAGCCAACTGTGATTAAGTACAGTAGTTTAACCAACAATGGCTTGGCAGAATGGTCAAAGGACAAAACACTAGCAATAGCAGTTAGACTTACGGTATATACCACTTCATAGTGCTTTACAGCCCTCTCTAAAGTGGTTTACAGAGTCAGCATCTTGCCCCCAACAATTCGGGTCCTTATTTGACCGACTTAGGAAGGATACAAGGCTGAGTCAATCTTGAGCCAGTCAGACTCAAACTCCTGGCAGTGAGCAGAGAAAGCCTGCAATTCTGCATTCTAACCACTGTGCCACCATGGCTCTTGTGGTCCAGTATCCCCCAGTGCATTTGAGTACCTTTTAAATCACCAGCCCTGCTACCATTCTTAAAGGCTCTGAAGTTCCCTTTGTCTGTAGCAGACAAAGGGTGGAGGAACAACAGATAATCATACCAGCATGAAAGACCAGGGAAGGGTGCTAAGGAAAAGATTTGGTCAGCCTATTGGCAAGGCTACAGTGCAAAATGTTATGGCTCAGGATCTAAATGTCTTTGGTACTATTGGTTTCCTTGGTATCTATTCATACAATATGGAAGGAAGGAAAAACCATTAACAATAGGGGCCTTAAAGATAGGCTTTTTCCGTTGCCGCCTCCTTCAGGGGAACAGCATCAGTGGTGGGTTGCCCCTGGTTCAGACCGGTTCGCAAGAACCGGTAGTAAAACCAGTGGGAGGTTCCGCCCACTGACCTGGACGTCATCAAAGTTGATCTGCACATGCGCAGAAGAGCGCGCGCGGGCGCGCACGGGCACAATGCAAACTGGTAGTAAAGGTAAGTAGAACCCACCCCTGAACAGCATTGTCTCAGCTTAGTGCCAACCCTATTCAAGTAGTTCTCATTTGGTGACTGCCCCTTTTAGCATCTGTTTGCAATTACGATGATAATGAAAAAGTAACTTTGTCACCAATCCTCACATTTATGATCTTTGCAGCACTGTAAAGCAAAGGAAAGCTGAAGTAAGATTGTAATCACAGTTGCAGTTTCTCTTAGTGAACACTCTGCTTAATGACCAAATTGCCTTTGGGAAAGCCCTTCACACCTGGTTCTTTTTTCCCCCAGGAAGCTTTTGGGGTTGGAACGGAGGCTTGGAAAGAAATGCTTTGCAATTTTTTATTCCTTGGCATAATATAATTTGATTTATTTTCTTAAGTTTTATGTTGTGATGCTGTATCTGTTTTACTAAATGTGCATGCATGATTGCAATTATGATTAAAGTGGCATATAATCCTGACTAATATGTAAATAATAAAATATATATTACGTATGATTTACTGGAACACAATAAAGCCTGTCGAGTCCCACTTCCTGCTTCTCGCAGTGTTTAATTAGATATTCCCAGAAAACCTGCGGACAGGACATAGGAGGGAAAAGTTCCTTTTCCGCCTGCTGTTTTCCAGCAACTAGGATTCAAAGTACAAAGTACATTTTTCAACTTTGCTACGACTAATAGTTCAGATGTTTCAATTAGACTTTAGAGCAAACAGTCATGGACTAACCATTCCCCCCCCCAAATTGGTTTATTCCCCTTTTAAATTAATAAAAAATGATTGTCACCCTCATGTGTTTTGGCATTCAGTCTATCTTAAGATTCCTTCTTTTTTAGACAGAACAATCTCTAAGAATTTCTTACTTAACTTAATTCCATCCTATAACTAAATCTGTGCCTAGTCAATCACTCATTGTGAAAGAGAAGACAGATTCAGACAACAAATTTCCCATCTTCTAGAAGGCAACTATTGGAGGTCACACATTATGGAAAACAACATGATTTGTCTCCATTCTGATTTATTGAATAACTCCCAATGGCCCGATACATGCAATTAAGGCATAAACCATAGTTTATTAGCCAAGAGAGTAATACAGAATGCAAAGTATTTTATTTTAGTTGTATCACTGAGATCTAGAAAGGCTTGTAAAACAAACATGTTCTGAAAGGAAGTTAACTGAAAGGCAGAATATATTTTATCTGTTATTGTTAAGGGACAGAAAAGTAGTTTTCTTGGCAAGAGAGAACACAAATGCTTATGTTATGGAATACTATTTTTTTTCTTGCAAAGAACAAATTTGTTTGGGATATTCTATGCTTGAGAAATGAGCAGGAAGGGGCTGATCAATATTTTTCTGGAGAATGATGGGGTGAGAGGCAATGCTCTGATTTTTAGTGTGCTGTATATCATTCACCTGATTTCAAATACCTTGATCTGGATTTCTCATTTTTGTTAATCATTCAGCATCTTAGTTTACTTGCATAATAGAAAATGTTTTTTTTTTTAAAAAAGCTCCAGTTTTTAAAATAAGTCTAATGCCCTCCAGTATCCTGGAACACTTGAAGATGTTTTGCTTCTCAACCAAGAAGCTTCTTCAGTTCTGACTGAATGGTAGGGAATGGAAGGATTTAAGTTCCTTGCAGTCATCTGATCATTAGCACTCTTTTGGAATACTTTTTCTTTCTCAGAAAGAGTACTAATGACCAGATGACCAGAAGGATATTAATCCTTCTATTTCCCACCATTCAGTCACAACAGAAGAAGCTTCTTGATGAGAAGCAAAACTTCTTCAAGGGAAAACAAAGAAAGTCCAGTTGCCTCTTGAAAAAGGACCTTTGGAACCACGACCTGGATGACTGAGAATTTCCATAGACACTCAGTGGCTGGTCTTTTCTCTTTTCCATGTGGAAATGCATGGGAAATAGTGTTGGGGAAATTTAACTACCATTTTTGCTAAGATTATTTTCAAACGTAATCATAAGATTACAGTTACCGAGAGGCCTTCTAGGATAACCGAATATTTGAAACGCTGAATATTTTATTCACCTCCAAAGGGAAATAGGATAAGTCATTTAATGTTAACATTTAATGAGCCCAAAACTACAGAATTCTCAACTGATGTCTATCCAGCCCCTGTATGAGGAGCTGATGGATGATATTGTAGAACCTGAAAGCCCCACCCCCAAAAAAACTGGCAACAATTTGCTCAATATTTAATCAGTAGGAAATAAGGACACAGTGTTCCCTGAAGTTAGGGCTATCACGCCTAGGATCTAAAAAACAAAACAAAACTGGACAATCATTAAAAGGCAGAAAGTGTTAGATTCTCTGTTAGATCGGCGCAGGGAAAGCAAGACGCGACAGCTCGGGTCTTTTCAGTGACTTTATTCAGCTCAGAACAAGACAAGAAACTGTGCTGCCGGAGCCCTTTTTATAGTGCTCCAGCAGGGTAGCTGTCCAATGACAGCTACTTGAATCTCCCGCCGGTGGATCTGCCAATCCCCGAGCGGATGCCCAAATAAGGACACAACACTCCTCCCCCCTTAGTTCGACGAATGTCAATCGCTTCAATCAGTGACGAAGTCCTGCAGGTAGGCGGGTCTCCGACTCGTCCTGGCAGACCTGCGCAGTTCATTCTGAGCTTCGCCGCTCCCCTGAGCGGGCGAAGCTCCCGTCCTCTCCGACCCCTGGACTGGGGGCTCTCGGAGTCCGGCCGTCGAGTGAGCGGGCCCCATGCCTGCTCCTCCGGTCCCCACTGCTGGATCTGCTGCCTGTTGTCGCTGGTCTCGTCCCTGCCCGGTCTCTTTGGAACCCTGTGGATGGGTGCTACTCGGAAGGTGCTCCTGGCTTCCTGGTAAGTCCACTGGTGTTATTACTTCTTGTTCTGGTTCCGGTAAATGCCGTCGTCGCAGATGTTTTCGGGACCTGTGCTGTGGGTTGGCTCGTTGTGGCTGCTGTCCGACCTTGTCGGGGTGTTGCAGGCCCCCCTTGTCTGGTTGTTGTGGATCGGCCTCGCTTGAGTGGTGTGGGTCGACCTCGCCGGTGTGTTGTTGGCCGGCCTCACCCGGATGTTGTGAGTTGCTCTTCTTGGGTTGTCCCCGGTCTACTGCTTTGCTGGGACGGTCTCCTCTGCCGGGACGTTGTTGGTTGCCCTTGCTGGGGGGGTGTGATTCTCCCCTGCAGGGTTGTCCCCCGTCTACCTCACCATTGGCATGGAGGTCTCCGGGGTTGGGGTGACGAACGTCATCTTCGCTGAGGTGTTTCGGGTTCCCCTCAAGTCGCAGGTCCCGGTCTACTTGTGGGGACTGGGGCTGCCTTGCTGCTCTGTCGAGGTGCGGTCCTGCTTCGCTGGAACGTCGGCGGTCAACCTCGTAGGAGTGTGGTCGGCCTTCCCCGCCGGGGTGTAGCAGGCCCCCTTCACTGTGGTGTTGTCGGCCCACCTCATCTGGGTCGCGTAGGCCTGCTTCATCGGGGTGTTGTAGGCCTACCTCACCGGGGTGTCGTAGGCCTACCTCCTCGGGGTGTTGTAGGCCTACCTTGTCTGGGTCGCGTAGGCCTGCTTCATCGGGGTGTTGTAGGCCTACCTCCTCGGGGTGTTGTAGGCCTACCTCGTCCGGCTGGTTTTGGCTCGTCCCCTTCCATCTTTTCCGGAGCTGGTCGATGTGCCGTCGGCAGACCTGTCCATCTTCCAGCTCCACTCGATATGACTTCGGGCCGGTTGTGCTCTCTATTCTTCCTTTTAGCCATTTCGGAGACCCGTGGAAGTTCAGTGCGAAGACAGGGTCTCCTATGGCGAAGGCTCGCAGCGGGCGGCTGGCTGTGGCGGTTGCATCTGTGTGGTATTGTGGGTGCAGCCGGTCCAGCGGTGACCTCAGCTTCCTGCCCATCAGGAGCTCTGCTGGGCTCTTCCTGGTGGTGGCATGTGGGGTGATGTGTTGGGTCAGCAGGAAGGTGTCGATTCTTTCCTGCCAGTCTCCCGGTGCCATCTTGGCGAGGGCCTCTTTGGTGGACCTCACCATTCGTTCTGCTTGCCCATTTCCGGCTGGCCTGTAGGGTGCGGATAGGGCATGCCGAATGCCCAGGTTTGCCAGGAACTCCTCCATGGGCTTGGAGGTCAGCTGGGGGCCGTTGTCAGAGACCAACACGTCAGGTAGCCCGTGGGTGGCGAACAGGCGCCGTAGGGCCCTGATGGTGGCTTCTGTCGTGGTGGATGCCATGGGGATGACCTCTAGCCATTTCGAGAAGGCATCTACTACGATTAAGAGGTATCTCCCTTGCATCGGGCCCGCGAAGTCTATGTGAACCCTTGCCCAGGGGCTGCTGGGTGCCTCCCACTCTGATGATTGTACTTGTGCTGGGGCAGGTCTTACCTCCTGGCAAGGGTCACATCTGGCCACCCACTCCTCAATGTCCTTATCAATGGCTGGCCACCACACGTAACTTCTGGCCAACGCCTTCATCCGCACTATGCCAGGGTGTCCATTGTGAAGTGTAGCAAGCGTCTTTTTCCTCAGCGCGGTCGGAATCAGCACCCGGTCTCCCCATAGCAAAACACCTTTCATTGTGGACAGCTCCTGTTGCTTCCGCGCGAAGGGGCTGTAGTCGTCTGCTGCTGTTTCGGTGGGCCAGCCTCGCAGGACCCAGGATAGGACCTTTTTGAGTACTGGGTCCTTCTGGGTGTGGGCTGCCACATCAGCTGATGTCACTGGGCAGTCTTTGTCTGTGTCAATGTGGAGCAGGCTGGTGGTTGGTGCGGGGTCTTCCACTGGTTCCATGGATGGGCACCGGCTTAATCCGTCAGCATTCCCAATGGATGCACCTGGTTTGTGGATTAACCGGTAGTCATATCCGGCTAGGAATATCGCCCAGCGGGTCATCCTGGGCGACATGTACGCTGGGGTAGGTTTGTCCCCTGCCAATAGTCCCAACAATGGCTTATGATCCGTTATTACCGTGAAAGTTCTGCCATACAGGTATTCGTGGAAGCGTTTGGTGCCTGCCACGATGGCCAATGCCTCTTTGTCCAGCTGACTATAGTTCCTCTCAGCACTGGACATGGTCTTCGAGAAATAGGCAATGGGTGCTTCCTTCCCATTTGGCAGCTGGTGGCTGAGTACTGCCCCTATCCCATATGGTGATGCGTCGCAGGTTAGCAGAAGTGGTAGCGTCTCGTTATACTGTATTAGCACGCTGTCAGATGAGAGAAGACTCTTCACGGCCTTGAACGCACTCTCCTCCTCTTTCTCCCATCTCCACGGAACCGCTTTCCCCAGCAGACGATGCAATGGCTCAGCAGCTGTTGCCTTCTGTTTAAGAAATGCGCTGTAAAAATTCAGCAATCCCAAGAAGGCCTGAAGCTCCGTTTTATTTTTGGGGGCTGGAGCTTCCTGAATAGCTTTTATTTTTGATTTGGTGGGGTGGATGTCTGTGCCATCGATTAAATAGCCCAGGAACTCGACCTCCTGTACCCCTATGATGCATTTATCCTTCCTTACTCTCAGACCCTTTTCCTTGAAGCGTTGCAATACCGTTTTTAGACGTTCAAGCAATTGGGTCTTAGAGTGGCCAGAGATAAGCACATCGTCGAAGTAAGGCACCACCCCTGGAATGCCTTGGAGAAGGCGTTCCATCATTGATTGGAAGATGCCCGGGGCTGCGCTTACTCCAAATTGGAGTCGGTTGCACTTAAAAGCCCCTCTATGAGTGACAATGGTTTGCGCCTCTGCCGTTTTTTCGTCCACTGGCAATTGCTGGTAAGCCTGGGCCAGGTCCAGTTTTGCAAATATGGAACCATCTCCCAGTGAGTGCAACAGATGTTGCACTACTGGGACCGGATATGCGCTCTGCTGGAGGGCACGGTTTATGGTAATTTTATAATCTGCGCATATCCTTATCGATCCATCAGGCTTCATGGGGGTCACAATGGGCGTCTCCCATGCCGCGTGATCGATCGGCTCCAGTATGCCTTGGGCTATCAGCTTATCTAGCTGAGCATCTACTTTGTGCCTCAAGGCGAACGGAACTCGGCGGGGCTTATGCCTAATTGGTGTAATCCCCTTATCTAAATTTAAGGAAATAGGCTTCCCCACAAATTTCCCCAGCTTACCGTCGAAGACTTCCTGGAACTCTTCGAGGAGTGAGTCGAGTTCGTCCCTTCTAATTTGGTTGACCCCTTGAATTTTGAGTCCTAGCGGCTGGAACCATTCCATGCCCAGCAAGGTAGGGCGGCTGCGGTCGACGATGGTAATAGGGAGCTCCCCCTGGAACGCTCTGAAGGACACGTTGATGGAGGTTCTGCCCAGTACCCCTATGGGGTTTCCCCCAAAATCAATCAGTCTGGAACGTAGTGGTTTGAGGTCTTTTTTCTGCACGCCTGGCTTCAGGCTCTTTAACCGTTTCCAGTCCATAATGGAGTAGATCGAGCCCGTATCTACCTCCATTGAACAGGGCGACCCCTCCACGTGCACAGTCACCAGACACTTGGAGGTGGACTCCTCCTCATCCGTGAAATGGATTGTTGTTTGATGTACCGCTCTTTTCCGGTTTCCGTCGTTTCCCCCTCGTCTGGGCTGGTACGAGGCCCGTCTAGATGACCTCGCGTTGTCCTCCCGATTTTCTCTGTTCCGGTATCCGTATGGCTCGGCCTCTGGCTCAGCTGCTCTGCAGGCCTCTGCAATGTGCCCCCTCTTGTTGCAGCGTCGGCACATTGCATCCCTCCATCTGCATGTTGCTCTGGGGTGGTCCCCTTTGCAGCTGCCGCAACGCTCCCGTCGATCGGGATTTTTCGCAGTTTCTCGCCCGGGGGTTCTGGATATTTTGTGTACCTCTTCTTCTCCTTCTGACTCCGATCCAGCTGTGGAGTCTTCGGTTGAGGATGTTTGGGCTCTCCGGATTTTGTTGATGCCCTTAGCTCGGTGCATCGCGGCTGCGGCTTTCTCGGACGTTTCTGCGGCCGTGGCTTCTTCAATCACCTCTTTGAGCACCAGCTTCTTTTTTCCCAAGAACTTCTTCTGGAGAGCCCTGTCCCTCATGCCAAACACAATGCGGTCAGCGATTGCATTGTCCACATTGTCGAAATCACAGCTGACCGCTAACTGGCGTAGGGAGGCCACGAATTCCTTGATTGTCTCACCTTCTTTCTGGAATTTCTGCTGGAACTTGAAGCGGTTAGCCACCGGTGTCTCTGTCGGCGCGTAGTGTTCCTGCAGGATGCGTTGCAGGTCGGTCCATGGTAGGTCCTCGATGTCCCGGGGGGAAACGAGGTTGATGGCCATCGCGAGGACCTCGGGGCCGCAGTGCGCCAGGAACAATCCCCTCTGTCTTTCGTCGTCGGCATTCCTGATGTTATTGCCTTTCAGGAATTGGCGAAAGCGGATCATGTAGTGAGTCCAGATTTCTCTTCCTGGCTGGAAGGGGGTCAGCGTCAGCAATGCGGATTCTGGGTTTGCCATTGCTGCAGACCTTCGGTGAGTGACTACAGCTCAGGTTGCTTAGCTTCGTCGATGTAGCTTCGTGCTGTGCCGTTCGTGCTTGGTTCAGTCCTTCGTCGCCAGTGTTAGATCGGCGCAGGGAAAGCAAGACGCGACAGCTCGGGTCTTTTCAGTGACTTTATTCAGCTCAGAACAAGACAAGAAACTGTGCTGCCGGAGCCCTTTTTATAGTGCTCCAGCAGGGTAGCTGTCCAATGACAGCTACTTGAATCTCCCGCCGGTGGATCTGCCAATCCCCGAGCGGATGCCCAAATAAGGACACAACATTCTCGGTGTCTCACTGCTGTGATTTCTTGGTCATCCAGATCTTTGCAGTTCCAAACTGGCAGCCCTATTGTATGCAAAGTTGTTGTATACACATGCCCAAGTAAAGGTTGTTCAATATGATGAATTTCCTTAAAATTTCTCCTCCTGTAAATAGAACAGTGGATGTTTTAATGATTTCAGCACATCTTTAGGTATGCCCTGGGATGGCCCTTGCATCATTTATTCACGAATAATTCACCAAGACTGTTTTGATGGACCATTAGATCTTTTTCTGCCATCAGTTTTCTATGTTTCCATGATGATGCAATTGTGAACTGAATGGAGATCAATCTCCCACATGCTCTTAAGAGTAGATCATCTGCTGTTGGCATTTTATGAAAGCCGTGTTTGCTCTGGAAGGTCATTTGAGGTAACTGCAGCTTATACTGTACATCTGCTCTGTCCTGCATGATCCTCTTAAAATCTCTTTCTAATTAGTATTGAATGGGAACTTCATTTCCTGTACAAGCCCTGGCCAGATTTTCCTTCCCTTCCAGTCAGGCGCTCCCCACCCCTCCACCCCCTGCTATCAGTGGGAAAACTCATCACAATCTTCTGTCAACAACTGTGCTATGCCTACTAATAATACTTTCTGGGTACAACTGCATAACAGTGGCATTCTGCATTTCTTCTTCAAGGGACAAACACAAAAAGGTTTGGAACTGCAACTTCTACAATAGGAGTGAGTGATTCCCCCCTGAGCGATCCCTCTCTTCCACACACAGAAACTCACAACTCACATACATCTTTAGAGCATCATCTGTGAGCATCTAGCTGCTCATAGTTGCATGAACTGAGAGATGGGTGGCAAGTAAGTTTGATAATAAAATAAAATAAAATAAAATAAAATAAATAAAGCAAAGCAAAGCAAAGCAAAGCAAAGCAAAGCAAAGCAAAGCAAAGCAAAACAAAATAAAATAAAATAAAATACTCCACCAGCCTGCTTTTACAGCAGTTTTGCTCCAGAGCATTGCTTCTCTGCATTCATTAGTAACAGAGAAGCAGAGATCTTCAGAAGGGTCACTGGGAGGAATCCAAGACTTTTGTCTTCCTGGGATTGCCTAGTTGCAAGTGGCCTATTTGTGCTCACTCCAAACAGAACGTCTTGTGTGTGTACCGTCCATTGTAGAGATTATATTCATGGAGAGATGAAAAAAGCCTTTCTTCGTTCTTTTTGGGCGGTAATATCCCAGGGAGATGAGCTTCCACCAGTAGAAGGAAAGCAATCTCTTCTCTGAGACTTCTCACCTTTATATAGAGTTCTAACCTTTTGTTGTTGTTGTTTTACTGCATTTTTTTAAAAAAAGTGTGTCACTGGTTGTCTTTCAATGATGAAGCCACAACATGCAGCAGCAGCAGCACAGTGATGGGTTTCAATTTTTTTTTACTATCGGTTCTGTGGGCGTGACTTGGTGGGTATGGTGTGGCTTGGTAGGCGTGGCTTGGTGGGCGTGGCAGGGGAAGAATACTGTAAAATCTCCATTCCCTCCCCACTCCAGAGGAAGGATACTGCAAAATTCTCCTTTCCTCCTGATCAGCTGGGACTTGGGAGGCAGAGAATAGATGGGGGTGGGGCCAGTCAGAATTTTTACTACTGGTTCTCTGAACTACTCAAACTTTTCGCTACCGGTTCTCCAGAACTGGTCAGAACCTGCTGAAACCCACCACAGAAGCAGCAGCAGCAGCAGGCCAATCCTGATTCCACAATAGTACTTTTAGGCTTTACACTTGTTGGAAGAAATGTCCTTCTGGGTTCAGTTCCAAATGGGGGAAAAGACACTGGATTCATGGAAGTTGCTTGGAAAGAAGGTTTATTGATAAATACGATCACATGCCTTGGAGATCTTGGGCGAAAAAAGGGAGAGATGCTAGGAATCCCTGGGTTTTATACCCTTTGAACTTCCTGGGACACAGGAAGAGTATCCCGATTGGTTGCTGTCAGAGATCACGGCTAGCTTTTTAGGTTGTCTGTGTGTTAAGTTTGGTTGAATCTTGCTGGTGATGCAATGAAGGGCAATTAAATGGCTCTGCCTGAAGGAGGTAGATTTTTGTTATGGAGAATGGGCTGGCTCAGGCCTTAATGACCCATTAACAATGGGTGGGGGGGAGACTGAGTTTCTGCCTCTCTTTTAGGGGAAATATTCTGCCCTTTTAATATTTCCTAAAATATTTCATTTTTCTAGAAGAGGGGTGGGTTTTAACTTCCTACACATTTAAAGCAAAAAATTAAAAGTGTTCTAGATTAAGAACACATTAGTTTATCCAAAGACCGAGCCAGATTTTGAAGAACAGGAGGCTACAACTTGTAACTAGCACTTGCATAGTCAGCTATTGGTGCCATTGTTTTCACCACAGACTCTCAAGAACATATCTGAAGTCTTGTTATTAACCTTATGATCCCATTTAGCCTTTCTGCTGAGTGACTAAAAGGCTCCACAGCACTTACATGACTAAAATAAAAATCCAGAATGATGCCTCTCTCATGCCACAAACCACTTTTTTAAAAAAAATAAAATAAAAATCTATTGATTTGTTTGGTTGGATTTTTCTTTTGGTCATTTATCCAGAGTGGTCCAGGAAAGTGACTTCCATTTAGAAAACCCAAGGCACAAAAATAAACCATGAGCTTATTTTACATTTGACAACACTTGGAAAATTCTACAGCAGACTTACCACTTGAAAAAAGAACATTCTCTGTGTCCCTGGAAATAATACCTGGCCTACAAAAATCTGGATGCAGCAAAGGACCCACAGTGGTCATCTTAATTATTGCTGTCCTGATGTGTCAGGCTTCTAATGATGTTGCAGCTGAACTTTTGTTACTATGAAAAGAATAAAGCATGTTTTAGAATAGCATAGAACAGGGGGGTCAAACTCAAGGCCCGTGGGTTGGATCCGGCCCACAGGGTGCTTAGATCTGGCCCACGGGGCCAGCCTGGAAATATCAAAGGACTGGCCCGTGGCACCTTTGCTGGCCATGGCCTGTTTTTGGCCAGCAGAGTGCTACTGGAGGCCATGGAGGCCAAAAATGACCTTCAGGGGGCCTCGTGCAGCCCCCCCCCCATGGCCCACTTTCGGCCAGCAGACTGCTGCAGGAAAGAAAAAAATGGGCTGCAGGGGGGCTGCACATGCCCCACCATGGCCCGTTTTGGCTGGCAAGGTGCTACAGGAGGCATCTGTCCCCTCTCCCCCTCCTCCCCCCCCTCCATCAGCCATGGAGGAAAACTACAGTGCTGATCCGGGGTTTGACACCCCTGGCATAGAATAACAGAGTTGGAAGGGATCTAAGCCCTTGCTTAGGCAGGAAACCTTATACCATTTCAGACAAATGGTTGTCCAATCTCTTCTTAAAAACTTCCAGTGTTCAGGCATTCACAACTTCTGGAGGCAAATTATTCTACACATTAATTGTTCTAACTGTCAGGAAATTTCTCCTTAGTTCTAGATTGCTTCTCTCCTTGATTAGTTTTCATCCATTTCTTCTTGTCCTGCCCTCAGGTGCTTTGGAGAATAGCTTGACTCCCTCTTTTTGCGGCAGCCCCTGAGATATATGGTTGGATACAATACTTCTGGAGAACTGAAGATCAAGTACATAAGTGCTTTATAAAAATCTGTTTGTCCGGGAAGCAGAAGAAGAACTGCTAGGTAGAAACTCTATGGAAACTAAAGATCACAAGAAGTTCCTATAGCTGTTTAGCAGTGGAATGAATTGTTTCAGGTGTTGTACTATCTTTTCCTGGAATAATTTAAACAGACACTGGGTAGCCCTTTCTCAGGGATTCTCTCGTTTTCCCAATTTCTACAATGAGCAAAGTTTAGATTAGATGACCATTAAGATCCATTTCACCTGTAACATGATTCTTAACAGAAAGAAAGAGAGCAGGAAATAAGTGTACGCACAGTAATTCAACAGATACAGCTCTCCCCTTTTCTTCCTCCCATGATCACACCTTAATAGCTTTAACTGATGCTGCAATTAAGATAAATTTAATGGTCAGGTTTGTCCAGTATATCCCATCCAGTTTCAGGAAATGCTGATTGGCCCTCTCCCCTCCCACCTCATTGCCCCAAATAAATGCTCTTGTTACTTTCAAGCATGTACTCATTCTATAACTTTACATAAATAGTACTGACTGATATCCCCTGATAAGTCAAAAAAGTCGGAGAGTTTGCTTGAAAACCTGCATTTCATAGGAAATCCCAGGAGATTCTCAGTAAGCATGAGGAACCCACAAGGTTACCAAACATTAAAAGCACAACTTTTATGTGTCAAATAGAAAGGGATTTTAAAATAAAAGCATGAAGTAGAACTATGCTCAACATGTAGCCTTTTGACAACTTTGAGTTTAATATTGCTTTGGCAGCATTTTTTGGTTCCATGAAACATTGCCGTTACCGTAAATCTGACCCAAAGAAGATCCTGTACAGGTAGTCCTTGACGTACGACCACAATTGAGCCCAGAATTTATGTTGCTAAGTGAGGCAATTGTTAAATTGGTTTTGCCCCATTTTTTACCTTTCTTGCCACAATTGTTAAGTGAATCACTGCAGTTGTTAAATTAGTAACACGGTTATTAAGTGAATCTTGCTGTTCTGACCTAGGCTTCCTGAGACAGTTAAAAAGCACACAATTAGTCCCCAAAACCCTCTTTTTATTTCAACGGTTGTGAATTCTGTTCATTCACAGCCCGTGATGAATCACAAATAGTTTGTAAAGAGTCCAGCAGAAGTCTGCCACAGTCCTTCGAGATAAGGCTGATAAGCACCCACCTTTATCTCCCTTGACACACTGCCAAAGACCTAATTGGCAATTAGCTTTGCAAGGCTACACAGAGCACAGAGTCAAAACGGAGCTTCAGAATTTAAACCGACCAGCATGAACAAGGTTGCTCTCTGCAAAGGTTCACATGCCTTTGCTCCTCCTTTATGTCTTATTGGAGGGGCCAATCATCTCCAAGCCTTACTCCTGAGTCGCCCCTTTTGTCTTAACTGTTCTTGCCTTCTGGCAGCTCTGCACATGTGTGCACTGGGAACAGGCTCCCCCTGTTCCTCTGCCTCGCTGATGTCAGACTCTGGAGGCTCCGAAGTCAGCATATAACTTCCAGATGGCCCTGGCCCCATCTCTGCCTCTGATGCAGAGCCCCCGTCCGAGCCTTCCCCAGACTCCAGGACTGGCCCATGGTCCTCCCAGCCTCCTCACTGTCCGACTCTGTTGCCAGCTCTGCAGGCTGCCAGTGGACCACAACACTTGCTTCCCCACTGACTTTGCTTGTCAGAAGGTCGCAAAAGGTGATCACATGATCCTGGGACACTGCAAGCAACATAAATATGAGTCAGTTGCCAAGCGTCTGAATTTTGATCACAAGACCATGGCGATCCTGCATAAGTCATAAGTGTGAAAAACGAATGTAAGTCCCTTTTTTCAGTGCCATTGTAACTTCAAATGGTCACTAAATGATCTGTTGTAAGTTGTGGAATACCTATAATCACATTCAGCCCTGGAAGTTGGGTTAGTATAAACGCCCCCATATGACAGAAGGAGCTGCTGAAGCTGAGTTGCCCACCTCCAGGCTTGGTTGGGTTCTGAAGTCAAGAATTGCAAATCAGAATTTCAGTCACAGTCCTAGGCCAGTTCAGCTGGGACGTGACTTGGTATTATATGTCGGTCACATGAGCAAGCTTAGTGTGTGTCATCCCAAAGTCTAGGACATTGAAGGAGCGGATTAATAGAACACGTTACTGAACTTCATTTGCACACTTCACAATTATGCCAGCTAAGCTCTAGCAAGATCCACCCAACGCTGTCTGGAAGAAAAATCCAATTAAACATTCAATGACTTCTGCCTTTAATCTATAAATAATGCTTTCAACTCGACCCAACAGAGATTTATCAGTGGTTGCCACATTTCTTCTCCCCAGCCCAAATACATGTTTCCACCCAGTAAGGTTTGGAGAAACCGACAAATTGGCACATAATTAGAAAGTCAAGGAGGAACTAAATGACATATTATAGGGCAGGGTATGGCCAACTGGCAGTAAGATTATGAAGGAATACTCCATGCTGTAATATTTTATTACAGTTCCTATCCATCACTTGTGACTTTTTCAGATGAAATTCAAGACTACCCTGTTTCCCCCAAAATAAGACATCCCCTTTAATAAGCCCAATCGGGCTTTTGAGCTCATGGCAATAAGGCCAAGTGCTTATTTCAGGGTTCAAAAAAAATATAAGACAGGGTCTTATTTTTGGGAAAACACGGTAATTGAACAGTTTTCCATGGCATCTCTGTGCTAGAACAGTCTTCTGATGAAAATCCTTGTAAGCAGAAAAATGTTTCAAGCCCAGAATGAATAAGGCTGACATCTTATAAATATTGTGCTTTTATATTGCTTTCTACCTTGCTAAGTAAGATTTTTTAAAATTTGGGGTTATGTTAATGCCTACATTTTGGAAAATACAAAACTCCAACAAGTTGCATTGATGTTTTCTACACTACCAAGAGAATCTATTTGCAGGGTGAAATGCAAATTTTCCAAATTTTCTTTCCATTCTCATTTCCACCCAGTTTGCATTGTAAATACTTGCATTCTCATCATCTTTTGCTCCCAGCAAAAGAAAAAAATTATAGGTTATCCATGGAAAGAAAGGTTGCTTATATTGGCTATAACCCAGAATCATTTTAAGCATGAAGAACTTTGCAACTGATTTTTAAATAGAATCGTGAATTGCAGCCTTTATTAGTGGCTGTTTGTTTGATTACATCAGCCTTAACCTGCTTTGACATCAAAATGCTCAAGGCAACCAAGGAAAATATGCTTAGAACCAAAAAGAAAACCAGCAAATGTCTCACAAATAAAGCATCATAAAAATAAAACAACTGGCAAATTGGATAAATATCTGTGTCAATAATTCAATAAGTGAGGAGGACTATATAAAAGGTACATTATAAAACAATATTCTCCCTTTTTATTAAAAGCAAAAAACAAAACATTTTAAACACCATTTTTATTATGTTTTGTAAGCTACCCAGGGTTACAGTGGGTGACTAGCCATATACGTTTGCTAAACAAAGAAATAACATAAATTGGTTAAACAGCTACTTTGGTGTAGTGGTTAAGGCATCGGACTAGAAACAGGGAGCCCATGAGTTCTAGTCCCACCCTAGTGGGATGGTCACTCCTAAAGTCATTTAGGAGTGACTTTGGGCCAATCATACACTCTCAGCCCGAGAAAGAAACCTTGCCAAGAAAAGTGTAGGGACTTATTCAGGCAATTTCCAAGAACTGTTGGAACAATTGTTCCAATATCTCAGAGGTTGCCACAAAGAAGAGAGAGTCAAGCTATTCTCCAAAGGGCAGGACAAGAAACAATGGATGGGAACTATTCATGGAGAGAAGCAACCTAGAACTAAGAAGAAATTTGCCTCCAGAAGCTGTGAATGCTCCAACACTGGAAGTTTTTAAGAAGAGATTGGACAACCATTTGTCTGAAATGGTATAAGGTTTTCTGCCTAAGCAAGGGGTTGGGCTAGAAGACCCCCAAGGTCCCTTCAAACTCTGTTATTCTATATTCTATAATCTAACTGGACACAACTGAACAGGGAAAAAAGTCTTGGTAAAATTATGTGCAGCACATCGTATTGTGCAAACTCCGCTCACTTAATGAGTATTTATGATGTAATGTATTATACAAGTCCAGAAAAGGAATTAATTCAATAACCAAGCTAATCATGTTGAGTAAATGTAACCACTTGGGCATATATTTCCTAATCTAGCAAGTCTTTTCTTACTAAATGAACTGTTTAAACTGTTCAAAAGGTTTTGTTGTAGCATCCCAAGTGCAGCAGGCCTAACAGAGAAGTCCACGTCACCAAACTGACAATATATGTTCAATGACATGATCACACAAGTGCCACAATTACATACTTATGTCAGGACAGGACAGTACAGATCTCTTAGTAGTTGATGATGTATTGTCACCCCTCGTAATTATTGGCCTCCTAATCCCATAGCAATAGCAATAGCGTTTAGACCTATATACCGCTTTACAATGCTTTACAGCCTCTCTAAGCAGTTTAGAGAGTCAGCATATATTGCCCCTAACAATTTGGGTCTTCATTTTACCCACCTCGGAAGGATAGAAGTCTGAGTCAACCTTGAGCTTGGAGAGATTTGAACTGCCAAATGGCAAGGAGCCGGCAGTCAGCAGAAGTAGCTTGGAGTACTGTACTTTAACCACTGCGCCACCGTGGCTCATAACAAGAACTCAAGAAGAATCTGCATTCCATGGGAGTCTAACTTAGAACCAAGAAACACAAAACAAAGCCAATATCCTAGTCCTAAAGCACGGAGAACATGGATGGTGTGTGATGAAATCTCAGAAGCCAGTGAGCTTTTGTACAAAATGGTGCTACTTTTAAGTGCAAATGTTCCTATGTAGGCATGTTCACAGCCAACAGCAGAATCAACAGGCCTCTGTGATCAGTCAGAGGGGGCTTTTATTAAGAGTAAATGCAGCATGGTAAGCAATTGCAGCTTGCATCATCTTTCCCAGCAGCTATTTTTTTTTCATAAGTATTGCTTTAACCATCCAAAAATGAAGCAATTGGCACAGGCTTGATCATACTTGATTCATGGACAGGAATGGTCAGATGATGTTCTGGGAATCTTGAATTGCAAGTCACAACAAGGCCAAACTAAACAATTTTTCTGACTGAATTTAAAAGGGACATCTGGAGTTAAAGTGGAAAGGAAAAACAGGCAGAAACAAGTCAAAACAGTTTAGTATTTGAGGCAGAATTTTCTGCTGTTATTTCTGCATCCCCCCACTTAAACTGTGGCAGTAGAAATAAACAATAGACTACATCATTAGTATGTATTTTCCTTTCCTTCTTCTGACCACTTCAGAAGGCAAAGATTTGCATCCATTTTGTATATCTTATGATTCTAAATAATGTAGG
Organism: Ptyas mucosa; assembly: GCA_012654045.1. Classification (NCBI taxonomy): domain Eukaryota; kingdom Metazoa; phylum Chordata; class Lepidosauria; order Squamata; family Colubridae; genus Ptyas; species Ptyas mucosa. The sequence continues at coordinate 75,870,762 of WNWU01000001.1, forward strand.
CACCAGTTGCTGTTGTTTCTATAGAACTATAGTACTTCTCACCATTGTGGAAAAGCTTGTGAGTAAATCAGGGGTGAAATCTACTTTCCTTCCCTACCAGTTCGGAAGTGCGCACTCCACATCACGTGCAGGCTTGGACCCTCTGCGCATACACAAAGCCTTCTGCGCATGCGCAGAGGGTCAAAAACAAGTTACAAGTAACGACATCCGGGCGGGTGGGCAGAGCCTTGTGTTGCTGCTGCTACCGGTTCAGCTGAATCGGTCTGAACCAGTAGCATTTCACCACTGGAGTAGATCCTGTCCACCCTGTCAGATTTCACACCAGGAGCAGCAATAAATATGAGTCCTCAAGAAATTCAAACTTGCTTTTAGTAATATCAGAAATTGCACAGGTGTGACTGGCTAAAAAGATTACTTTTTGAAGCCAAAAACACAGCTATCAATCCTTACAGGGATACTAAAAACTGCCATGTACAGTACATCAGGGTGGGGTCTACTTACCTTACTACCGGTTCGCAATGGGGCCAGGTGCGTGCTCTTCTGCGCATGCGCAGAAGCATTTTGATGATGTCGGGGTCATTGGGCGGAGCCTCCCACGGGTTTTACTACCAGTTGTATAGAACCGGTGTGAACCGGGGGCATCCCACCACTGCAGTACATGCACCGTATTTGATTTCCATCACTTGTTCATTTGTCAGGAAGTAATTTATTAGAAAGTGATTAATTTCTTTTCTACCCAATCCTTTGTTTGGGTTGTGTTTGTATAAAACGATAAGTTGAAAAGCTCACACAATGAGCAAGTTAGCCACTATTTTACTTCCTCCCATTTCACATGGTTGTTTAACCAAGACTTGTGTTGCATCATTCCAACTTGAAACAGCCTACAGGACTGGAAACCGATACTAGTAATCTATAATAATCCAGTAATGCGAAGGACATCGATTTCAGATAACATAGTAAGGCACAAAGTTTATTAAGTAGCAAGAAGCAATTTATATCTGGCAGAATACACATGCTGATTGGCTGAGCATTTTAGCTTGTGGTATTATGTGAGTTTTTTTTTAAAAAAAACCTCTGTTGTATAGTTGCAAAAGATCTGGCTAGATCCTTCTGAGCTAAGTACCACTCCTGTTAGCTTTAGTTATTGCTACTGCCACTGCCATCACTACCATTACCTCCTGGAAAGATCACTAACCAAGGGTGGTGCAACCATTAAGTAATGGTACAGATCAGAGATGGGTTTCAGCAGGTTCTGACCAGTTCTGGAGAACCGGTAGCAGAAATTTTGAGTAGTTTGGAGAACCAGTAGTAAAAATTCTGACTGGCCCCGCTCCCATCTATTCTCTGCCTCCTGAGTCCCAGCTGATCGGGAGGAAATAGTGATTTTGCAGTAACCTTCCCCTGGATTGGGGAGGGAATGGAAATTTTACAATATCCCAAGCCATGCCCACTAAACCACGCCCACAGAACTGGTAGTAAAAACATTTGAAACCCACCACTGGTACAGATACTCTTCGATTTATGACTATTTGCTTCATGACAGTTTGACTTTTCACTGGCTTTGGAAAGGGTACTTTACATCCTATAAAGCAGGGGTCTCCAACCTTGGCAACTTTATGAATTGTGGACTTCAACTCCCAGAATTCCTCAGCCAGCATGCACTTCTAATTGTTGCCAAATATCAGAAGCGCTACCCCCACCCACCCCTATTAGGTGATTGTGATCTACAGTACATGCTTGGCAATCTGTTTGCACTTATAACTAGATGCCAAGCACTCCACGATCATGTGGTCACAATTTGCAATTTTCTCTGCTGGTTTCTCCAGAGAGTTAATAGGGAAACCATTGGGGAAGGTTGCAAGCTACTGCTGCCTGCTGAAAGGACCCCCTGTGGTCTCTGGGGCCTGGCTGAAAAAGCTGCTGCCAAAGAATTTCAGTTCTGTTCTTATTTGAATTTCAGCAATCCAAACAGGTACAGAGCTGAAGTCCCTCAGCAAGCAGCTCTTTTGTTCTAGAAGCTGACCGAAACAGTTTACCCGCTGAAGGATTTCAGCTCTGATAGTGCAACAATCAATCATGAGTGCAGTTACTTGGCATGCCACTTATTGGGATTGGAGCTATAAGGTTGGTTCTCTTCAGTGGTGGGATTAAAAAAATTTTACTACTGGTTCTGTGGGCGTGGCTTGGTGGGTGTGGCATGGCTTGGTCGGCATGGCTTGGTGGGTGTGGCAGGGGAAGGATACTGTAAAAGCTCCATTTCCTCCCCACTCCAGGGGAAGATTACTGCAAAATCCCCATTTCTTCCCAATCAGCTGGGACTTGGGAGGCAGAGAATAGATGGGGGCGGGGCCAGTCAGAGGTGGTATTTACAGTTCTACGTACTACTAAAAATTTCCACTCCGGTTCTCCAGAACTGGTCAGAACCTACTGAATACCTCTGGTTCTCTTGAAAAAATGCCCCCTTCTCGGTTGTCCTTTGCTACTTAATACCTTCTGTTCCAGCTTGAGCAAAGCAAAGCAGCCCTACTTCTGATCACATTGAGCTATCATGAAATGCTGTATGTGCTGTGGGAAACCACCTCCCTCCTAGAAGAATAAAATATTTTGAGGAATATTTTAAAAAGGCAGATTATTATATTTTCCAAAGGGAGAATTGGAGAAACATGTTTTTTGAAGAGGCAGAAAGCAACCCTCACTTTCCTTAATAGCCCCAGCAGATACTGAGGCCAGCTTTTAGAAATGCAGATTTGGTAATCCATTCAAGACAGGATATTTTGAAACAAAGGCAGAATGGTAGGATTAAAAGCAGACATCACTCAAGATCCAACACAGGACAAAGCCATTAAGCAACAATAGGAATTATTACATCACCCTCAGAGCAGTCAAAACGTCAACCAAACTTAGCTCAGGAAAACACCTAGCATTCGTATTTTGCCTATAAAACCAGCTGTGACCCCTACATAACCCCTACATGACCACATAGGAATCTGACAACAGCCAATAGAATATTAAAGGACATGTTCTTGTATAGGAACAGGAAGCTCAAGTGCAAAGCTCAAAGAAGGTATATCCCCCCCCAACTCCATTTTGTCAGCTGCACCAGAACATGTGCTTGGTGATTCTGTTCATCATTAAACCTTCTTTCCAATCAGCCTCCATGTTTCTCCTTTCTCCTGAACCAGATGGATATTTCTTCCAAGAGTGCAATTTTTATATATTTTATTTATTAATTAAGCAAATATTTATACATATGTATTCTTCTGAGTGGTGATACTAGGCAGTAACTTGAGGGTATGTTGGGTTTGAAAGAAAAGGATCCAATTAAAAAAAAAGTTTTTGCATAGCTTTTATGCTTCCAGCAATGCAAAATTTTTGTTGTGTATTACAGCAGTGATACTGCCAATATTCTTTACCTCTCACTCAGCTTTTCTTTGTCTTCACTGCAAAATAAAACTCTGCTCCAAATAAGGAGAATTTATATTATTCCCTCTCCCCCCCCCCATCTTCCCAAAACACGATGGATGTGGCACTTTCAATGCCTGCCCATGCAAAAGCTGACTTGATTGCTGGTAGACTGGCCAAATAATTGTTTACCTTCTAATAAGCATTAGCAATAAAAAAAAAGAGGCTCTTTGGTTAAGTTTTTAAATGTCAGCACACCAGCAGACAAATGTTGGATGTTTTATATTATATGTTCTCTCTCTCTTTCTTTCTCTCTCACACACACATTTGCACGTATACACGCACACAAAACACACATTATGAAAAGAGTTCAAGTGGAGACATGAAATTAGTCAGAACAGTGAAACTGAAATGTACACCATGCTATTCTCTTTCAGCTAACCAACTGAAATGCAATACTTGATATGTCTCCATTTCAATTTAAAATACACTTAGTATATTAATATTTTTTTTGTTTATATACATTGAAACTTTTTATTTAATTGCAGTTACCAAAACAATCAAAAGAAGGAATGAGATAATTCTAGAGTCTGGGAGAGGGGATTTCAACAGACCATATATATTTGCGTTGTGTTGTCTGTTTGTGAAATAGAAGTTAAATTTATTGAGAAACGGATAAAATGAGCACAGAGAATATTATACTCATATTCAGAGGTACTTACACATCAAGAAATTGTGAACCAGATCAAAGGTTAGGTTCTGGTGGACAGAGGGAGCTCACCACCATTATAGATAGGAGGCAGAATAAAGTAAAGGGATTAAACTAAAGGATGGAAACTTCATGACTGTGTGTATGGGAAACAGCTTGAGAATAACTACTGGTAAACAGTTAAACCAATGGCTGAAAAAAGGCAGGGACCAGAAGTCTTCGGGTCCAGTCTCATCTTCTGGGAGAATCTGAATACCATAAAGTGAATAGTGGATTAGATAGTTTACAAGAACAGAGGTGGACCAATGGGACGAATTTTTAAATTAATTGTATCTCCAAAGACATAAGGAACATAATAGCAAAATAATGAAAGCATCAAGAAGCTATCTATATTATTTATTTGATTGATTGAGCAATTGAGCAATAGTCTGCCTTTTCTCCAGGAGCTTGAGATAGTTACATAGAAAAATGTGCATTTACTTTATTTGTACAATCACCTTCTGAGGAGAGAGAGAGGGAGAGGGAGAGGGAGAGGGAGAGGGAGAGGGA
>WNWU01000001.1:75891427-75911818 GCA_012654045.1 Ptyas mucosa
AATAGAATAGAATAGAATAGAATAGAATAGAATAGAATAGAATAGAATAGAATAGAATAGAATAGAATAGAATAGAACAGAACAGAACAGAACAGAACAGAATAGAATAACAGAGTTGGAAGGGAGCTTGGAGGTCTTCTAGTCCAACCCCCTGCTTAGGCAGGAAACCCTACACCACTTCAGACAAATGGTTATCCAACATCTTCTTAAAAATTTCCAGTGTTGGAGCATTCACAACTTCTGCAGGCAAGTTGTTCCACTGATTAATTGTTCTAACTGTCAGGAAATTTCTCCTTAGTTCTAAGTTGCTTCTCTCCTTGATTAGTTCCCACCTTTTGCTTCTTGTCCTGCCCTCAGGTGCTTTGGAGAATAGTTTGACTCCCTCTTCTTTGTGGGAACCCCTGAGATTTTGGAACATTGCTATCATGTCTTCCCTAGTCCTTCTTTTCATTAAACTAGACATACCAAGTTCCTGCAACCGTTCTTCATATGTTTTAGCCTCCAATCCCCTAATCATCTTTGTTGCTCTTCTCTGCACTCTTTCTAGAGTCTCAACATCTTTTTTACATCGTGGTGACCCAAACTGAATGCAATATTCCAAGTGTGACCTTACCAAGGCATTATAAAGTGGTATTAACATTTCACCTGATCTTGATTCTATCCTTCTGTTTATGCATAATAAGTAACACAACACTCAAAGCAAATAGGCTATGATCACATACAAATAGTTTGAATCAGATATAAAGAGGTTCAAGGCAAGGAACCAGATAGCTAAAGCACTTAGACTTATATATCTCTTTACAGTGCTTTATAGCCCTCTCTAAGCGGTTTACAGAGTCAGCATATATTGCCTCCAACAATCTGGGTCCTCATTTTACCCACCTAGGAAGGATGGAAGGCTGAGTCAACCTTGAGCCTGGTGAGATTTGAATGGCCAAATTGCAGGCAGCCGGCAGGTAGCAGAAGTAATCTGCAGTACTGCACTCTAACCACTGCACCACCATGGCTCATGATGAGCAGGATACAATACAAATGGGATGGAGATGTTGCCCCAGTTGCTGGCTTGTGGCCATCCTAAAGACTTTTATATCTCTGTGACTGGATCCTATTGTTCATTAGATTTTCTTCTCAGGAGATCCATTTGTTCCAAAGAATCTCTCCTATTCTCCCTTTTGGATCTTGAACTCCCTAGGTTCTTGGCTGGGGTCTGACCTCTGACACAAATGGTGCTACCAGGATCCAGGCATTGAAGAAACCTAGTTTATGGTTCTTTGGGTTCTGCCTCATCTTTGGATCAGAATTCTAACAGGATGTCATGTCAATTTTGCAACATCTGAGCAAGAGCACATGAAGTGTTAGTACTGCTTCATAAGACCACACTTGGAATATTGCATCCAGTTTTGGTCCTGCGATATTAAAAAAAATGCTGAGACTCTACAAAGAGTGCAGAGCAGAGCAACAAAGATGATTAAGAGATTGCAATATGAAGAACAATTGCAGGAATTGGTTATGCCTAGTCTAATAAAAAAAAGAACTAGGGGTTCCAATATCTAAAGGGCTGCCAGAAAGAAGAGGGAGGTCAACCTATTCTCTAAAGCATCTGAAGGCAAGACAAGATGCAATGGATGGAAATTAATCAAGGAGAAAACTCACCTAGAAGTAAGGAGAAATTTCTTGACAGTAAAGACAATTTATCAGTGGAACAGATTGTCTTCAGAACTTGTGAATGCCCCATCACTGGAGGTTGTTAAGAATAAAATGTGCAGCCATTTGTCTCAAATGATGTAGGATCTCCTGCTTGAGCAGGGGGGTGGACTAGAAGACCTCCAAGGTCCCTTACAAAACTGTTATTCTGTTAATTCTCATGGTAGCAATGAAATAAGGGGAAAAAAACCCCTGTCTTTCTGGATACATAGATCCTAACCTTACCTAGGGTAATGTGTTTTAGAAGTGTTGGATTACAGCTCCCACCAATTTAAAATAACTGGCAATGATGATTCATAATCCAATTCATTTAGAGCAGGGGAGTCAAACTCAAGGCCCAGGGTCTGGATCCAGCCCATGGGGTGCTTAGATCTGGCCCACAGGGCCACCCTGACAACAGCGAAGATCGTGTCAAACTCAATTTCATTGAGGGCCGCATCAGGGTTGTATTTGATCTGGGGAGCTGGGGTATGTGTGCCTGGTGGGAATGACCAGCTCAACATCACTCGTCGAGGCTCCGTTTTCAGCCATGACAGCCTCCTGCAACCATCTGCTAGTGAAAATGGAGCTCAGGAGGGCCGCACATGGCTTGCCTGGGCTCTGTTTTTGGCCATGATGGCTTCCTGCAGCCCTCTGCCAGCAAAAATGTAGCCTGGGGAGACCATGCACAGCCTCCTCAAGCTCCATTTTCACTGGCAGAGGGATGCAGGAGGCCATCGCAGCTAAAAACAGAGCCTCAATGAGTGATGTTGAGCTGGTCACATCCACCCTGGATATGCCCCCCCCCCCAGGCATACACACTCGGCCCCCTAGGTCAAACACAACCCTGATGCAGCCCTCGGTGAAATCGAGTTTGATATCCTTGATTCAGAGAGTGCCAGAGTTGGAAAATCCTGAGCACAGGACTGGATGATTCACAGGCCTGTCTTTCCTGTTTCAGCTAGAGTTCTGGGACCTCTCCTGACCATTAAGAAGCATGATAATAATGCGTGGAAATATGCATGGAGCAAGAAAAGAACCCAAAATTTATAAAAGTGATGGGGAGTTTAGTTCATAGTGACAAAGAGCGCTAACAGGCATAGTTCTGAGCTTGAAAGATTAAATTCAGGGTATGATAGATAAATGCACTGCCTGGAACTGAACTTAAAACACTGACTCATTGTTAGCTGCAATGTTTACTCAACTTTTACTGCTCTCAAACCACACAGTGTGCGACATCAGATAATATGCTTAGTGAGAAGAGGTGTTGTAATATTTATGGCAAGATTCAGTAAGAGCTGGTCAGATGACTCTTCTGAGCTTGCAATTTGGAGTAAGGGTCACCGAAGTCTCCTTTGAGAGTTGTATGCTGTTAAGAAAATGGGCAGTTCCTGTTGCCCTTTGGATTGAGCAAGTATTAGCATAGATATAGTGCTTAGGCCAAGTCACGTGAACAAGTATTCCAAAAGCAACAGCCATGAGAGCCCTTGCTTCACAGCTAACAGGAAATTTACTCAATCAGGAGAGAGCAGACCAAGGAAATAAGGAACAGCTTTCAATGCAATAAAAAATAAGATTCTGCCATGCTACTGTAACCCATATCCTCAGATGGTAGAAGTAATATCTGATCATTAATCAAGCAGTAATATATGATGGATGTGTTTAAGGATGTAGCCATGGTGGCACAGTGTTTAGAATGCAATATTGCAGGCTAACTCTGCCCAGAGCCTGGAGTTCGATCTTGATTGGCTCAAGGTTGACTCAGTCTTCCATCCGTCTGAGGTTTGGTAAAATGAGGATCCAGCTTGCTGGGGCAATGTGCTGACATTTGTAAATCACTCAGAGAGTGCTGAAAAATACTATGGAGCAGTATATAAGTGCTATTGCTATTTAACCGGGATATACGCAGGATATCAGATCTCCGGGCTTTTCGCCGTGCCCTAAAAACTTTTCTTTTCCAACAAGCAGGGCTGGTGTAACCCCCCCCCCCCTTTTGAGATTTTATATTTTAAATTGTCCAATTGGGTTTTAGTTATGAGGTTTTTAAATTTACGACCGAAGTTTTATAATTCTTTTAAATTTTTAAATTTTGTATTGAATGTTTTTTATTTCCTGCTGTGCACCGCCCTGAGTCCAGCAGAAGGGCGGTATATAAATTTAAACAAACAAACAAATAAATAAATAACCATATCGGAAGCTGATCCTGCAAACAAAATATGGATAGCCATAAACTGTCTGAAAAGGAGACATACTTATGGAGGAATGAATTGAGTTATAGACAAAGTCTGCAGAAGGCAACAGTTTATTCCAAATGCTTTGGGGTTAAGAGACATAGATGGTTGTTTCATGTTCTGCAGTTACCCAATGGTGCCTAGCTAATGACACAGTGACAAATTGATCCAATAGAATCGGAGGTGGTCCTTGCAAAACCTGGATGTAAGTTGAGAGCCATCATCCAAGTCCCTGTACTCAAAACATACTAGAGAAAGAGTTGTATAGTTTTCTGAGTAAAAGGGAAGTCTTTGCCAAAAATGAAACGAGCATTTTAGTAAACAAATCCGCTACAGCCAAAATGGTTTATACACTTTTTATATGTAGAAAATTGGTAGTAAAAATCCATGAATATGGATTTCCCAAGAGGGGGAGGGGAGGGTCCTAAATTAAACTGTTTGATTTCATCAGGCCCCCTTGGCCCATCAACAGACATGGCAGGGTGAAACATGGACCTTGACTTCTGCTCTAACCCTTGACCTCCAGACTCTGTCAACACCCATGGCAGTTTCAAACACTTCCTCTTGTACAGCATTTCTATTGTCATAGCAAAGTTGCAATATTTCTTCCCTTATACAAAGGAGAACATATAAAATGCCATTATGAAACAATTGTCTGTCAGTTATAGAAAAAGGGAACAAATCATTCTGTAAGTTGCCCTGGAGATGGTACCTCTGAGTCCTGACGTATAGATCCTATTGTTGCAATCTAACCCAGGGGTCTCCAACCATGGTTTTAGACTTGTGGACTTCAATTCTCAGAATTTGCTGGCTGAGGAACTCTGGGAGTTGAAGTCCACAAGTCTTAAAGTGACCACGGTTGGAGACCCCTGATCTAACTCCATCCTGCCTTCCTGGCCCCAACTTTTCTGGAAGGTGTATAGTTAGAAGAGAGACAAAATTGTTCAGGTTCAAGATTATGAAAAAGATGGATTTTATTCAAGTTTACATGATAGTGCATCTGGTACTGGTAGCTTCTTCTATGACCCTGGAATATAGGCGATACGAACTACCGAAATGGAAGAAAAATTGCATTAATCTGAACTGACAGGATGTGAGCACTTGTGCTTTTGGAAAGTACCCTAAATTTTTGAGATCTGTGTGCACTTGAGTACTTACCCTGGGTAGATGATCCTTCCAACTAACATCTCCATTCATGGAATGCTGCTTTTATCTCAAGCAGTTCTCTTAAAAATGCCACAGTTCCTTTTACCTGGAATCAGGTATAAAAGCTGGAATAAAATACACAAGGCAAGAAATTCTGTCTTTCCTTTGCTGAGGCTTGAATGAGATTAACCCTAAGATATCCTGAGGCATCTGTTTGCACATCAAAGGGACAAGAGGGATCCAAATGTCTGAGCAGTGGCTTGGGGAGAGAAGATTTTTTTAAAAAATCCTGATAAGTTGCTTCCTGTTCAGTAGATAATTTAAATTTATGTCCTTTCTTTAGAAGTTGAGAGTGTGATCTTGTGTATTCAGCAAATTTGGGGCTAATTCTATAGATATTGCAAAGACCAGAAAGATTTGGACACCCTTCACATTTCTAGATGGACCTAGAAAAGATGGACCTTATTTCTGTAGAATCCATTTATATTCCATCTGTACATATTCAGTAACTCAAATAATCCAATTCAGGAAAATCAACCAATCATGTTTTCAACTTAGTAAAAAGTTTGAGAAGTGCTCTAAGATATTTGTGACATGAGTCTCGTGCAAAGATGGGACTTTCGTGAAAAAAAAATCATTTTGTACTGATCATCAGTACACCTCTACTTATTTGTCCAAAGTACCAGAAAAGATTTAATTCATGAACCTGGAGAAGACTCCAGGGCAATTAGTCCTGCATTCCTGTCCATTTGAATTTGCCATATTGGGTATCAACGTCTGTTAAATATTCATAACAGAGGTGGGTTTCAGCAGGTTCTGACCAGTTCTAGAGAACCGGTAGCGGAAATTTTGAGTAGTTCGGAGAACCGGTAGTAAAAATTCTGACTGGCCCCACCCCCATCTATTGTCTGCCTCCCAAATCCCAGCTGATCAGGAGCAAATGGGGATTTTGCAGTAACCTTCCTCTGGAGTGGGGTAGGAATGGAGATTTTACAGTATCCTTCCCCTGCCACGCCCACCAAGCCATGCCACATCCACCAAACTACACCCACAGAACCTGTAGTAAAAAAAATTGAAACCCATCAATAATTCATAACCCCTTTCATTTTGATCAAATGATATGTACTTCTCAAGGTTAGTGAACTAAGTATCTATTGAAGGTGGACCGTTTCTTTACAATCCATTAAGCTGAAGGTTTACTATAATTTCGTCTCCTCTCAAAAATGCTAGCTATTGGATTTTTCCCCCATTAAGCAGGAAGTCTCTACATCCTCCTCCTGTAGCCTGAATTGGTACATTCCAGGAAACAGTCGTTTTTGTAAATTAAATCAGCCAAGTGATGGTCATTAGAGACCTGTAATCAGTCAGATATCTGAGGAAATAAGGGAGCCAACAGCTCTCATCTCACCATTTACTTGGAATGTGGTATAACCAAATATGAATTAACTAAATTTTACACTTTAGCTGTAGATTTTCATAAGCTCGCCCTTGAGAAATGGCTACTATAATTGATTTGGGTACAGAGGTCACCAACAACAGATCATTGCAGGTGACAATTTATAAAGAAATAACTTACTGAACTGAACATGCAAGACCATTTAAGGAGAATCCTAATATTAGACAGAATGAAACAATTCCCTCATATCATTGATTTTGGGTGCTTTCATGCTTCCCATTTCAGTAATGTTCAGGGCAGACATGGGACATGTATTGTGGGAAGTAGAAAGTAATGGGGAATCTCATTGATAAGACAAAGTATTCTCAATTAAAGTTGGATATAACCCTATATTTTATTCCCCAAGATTGGTCCTTATGATTGGGGGGGGCAGGGATTTCATGATACTCTAAGAGAAATTTTGAGTATCTTTAAATATAATCCGATTTAAGGATTTCAGTAGTATCATCTTGCTGCATACTATATGCTAACTGTTACTATATGTTTGCTTTCTGCAGAAATTTGTGAACCCTGATCTACATTATTTCTTGTATTTTACCCAGCTTCAAACTTCCACTCATCTTTTCAATATTTTGATGAATGCATTGTTATTACTTTACAGTTCAAATTGATTTATGAATAAAGTTGACATCTGATTTAATTAAAGTTGGATTGATGTGCAGCAATTAAAGTGTGGATTGGAGAGGTATAAAGCAGAATCTGGTAACACCAGGATACTTGGATTATTACATGCTTTGAAAATAGATATAGATCAGAAGTCTCCAGCCTTAGCAACTTTAAGACTTCTGGACTTCAACTCCCGGAATTCCTCAGCCCAGCTTTGCCCAGCCAGGTTGGAGACCCCTGATATAGATTTCCTGACTTGACCATGAGTCTCTTAGCTCCATGTTACTATTGAGGCAAAGACATCACATGTTCACAATATATCAAACATTCTGTGGGTTCTCTTAATTCAGTTTTAGTATATGAATTAAGTTACAAATAGCTTCAGTGTATTGTCCTTCATATATGTGGACAAATAATTTAACCGCTACATTTTTAAATTTCAATGTTTTAGAAAAATGAGAAGCTAAGAGTCAGAAATGCCATCAGTTTGTAAAGGGAAGTAAAATTGTCTTTGAATAAAAGACAGAATCAGTTGCACTTTGTTCTGCAAAATTCAGGAGAAAAGAATAAAAGTCATAAAAAAGAAGAAACCCCTAAAAACTAAATTAGCCAAAATATACAAAACCTCAGTATTTTACAAATTTGCAGATAATATTTCCCTCATTCTAATGCAGAGGTAGCAGGTGGATTGATTCTCCCATTCCTTCACATGGACACATATCCTTAACATGACAGTGCACTGTGGTGTTCCCCTTTTTACCTGATTGTCAGTATCTGGTGGATAATATAAAGATAGATGATGGAACCCACCCTTCCTTCCTTCCTTCCTTCCTTCTTTCCTTCCTTCCTTCCTTCCTTCCTTCCCTCCCTCCCTCCCTCCCTCCCTCCCTCCCTCCCCTTTTTCTTTCTTTCCTGTCAATGTGTATAATGACATATATTTGTAAATGGAAGTCCAAAATGTTTCTAATGTTGAGGAAACCTGAACCTATAACCTCTAAGCAAAGTAGTAGCACATGTAACCTTTCCTTAATACAGTTCAAACCAGTCAGCCCTATTCTCTTTTTGCTTCCTTGATTGCAGAAAGTAGTTCAATCGAGTTATTTTGTGGGAAAACAGTGCTCAAAAAGATAGTTTTGGCTCAGAGTTGATTTTGTCTTTCTGGAAATTCCCCCCAGTTACTACAAAGTTACTTCAGTAGCCATTCAGAGCTAACAAGCTCTACCGATTCCTCTTTTGTGCATCATTCATTTACTTGTTCCTGCTGAGCTCCTCAATTTCATTTTTCTCTTCTTTACTCTGATGCATTGTATAAGTCTGCCTGTTGGATGGTCCAATTGAACAAATGTCTAGGCAATCCCATATTCCAATCCTTCTTTGTTGCTGAATAGAGTCCAGTCAACATGGAGCTAAGACTCTAATTCTGGATCTGTATAAGAAAAGTTTCTAAATTCCTCTTGGTTGATCATGGATAGTATTCCTTCTTCAATGGGAGTCAAGATTGGCTCTTCCTTTAAAAATTCAGGATCAAAGTTACTCACATCTTCTTTTGATTTCTGGCAAATGAAAACAAAATAAATATTAGATAACACTATTACTTGAAGGATACTGTGTTGGCAGAAGCTAGCAGGACACATAGTTTGAACTATAGATAATAGCTTCTCATTTCCGCACTGGAGTTGGGAAATATGACCTGACACACAAACGTGAAGAGTTCTTATTGCTGACAGTATATTCTATGGAATATGTTCCGAATTGATGCAGCACTTAAAATATTGGTCTAGGACCAAGGAAATCCAAATGCCTCACCTATAAATTTTGCTGGGACTTTGAGCCAATTTCATAGCCCAATTTACCTCAGAATCTTGTTGTTGTCATAAAAGAAAATTGGAGAAGGAACTGCTCTGTAGGCTGCCTTGAATTTCCAGCAGAAAGGCAAGATATAAATTTAACTCTGAAGAACTGACCTTTCCCTTGACAACTAACAAATAAATAAAACAAATGTTTCCTCATTTGGTTAAATTCTGGTGGTCAGGCAAACCAATGCAAACCTGGTATTTCTCAGATTGGAAGTAGCCAATAAGAGTTCTGAATGTGGGCAGCATTCAGCAAAAGCACATAAGCACAATTAGGACAATGCCCATATTCATTAAAAAAGAAAGAGAGAGAGAGAGAGAGAGAGAGAGAGAGGGAGGGGGGGGGGGAGGGGGGGAGGGAGGGAGGGAGGGAGAGAGGGAGAGGGAGAGAAATGTCAAGGAAATCACCACAGATTAAGTATGTACTATATGCCGTCCTTCTCCGGAGACTCAAGGCGGCTTACAAAGCGTTAAGCAATAGCCTTCACACTTTTTGTATATATTCAAAGTCAGCTTATTGCCCCCACAAACTGGGTCCTCATTTTACCTACCTTTGAAAGGATGGAAGGCTGAGTCAACCTTTTTTTTTTAAATTTGATTTATATGCCACCCTTCTCCAGAGACTCAGGGCGGCTTACAAGGCGTTAAACAATAGCCTTCATACTTTTGTATATTTATACAAAGTCAACTTATTGCCCCCACAAACTGGGTCCTCAATTTACCTACCTTAGAAAGGATGGAAGGCTGAGTCAACCTTGAGCCTGGTGAGATTTGAACTTGCAGTAATTGCAGGCAGCTGAAGTTAATAACAGTGCTTTTAGTCTACTGCACCACCATTACATTTTGCATGTAATGCATGTATTCCTTTACTGGATGTGATCTATCCTTGCATGGATCAATACACACACACCTCACAGCTTTAAACACTTACGATTCGAGGTCGGAAAGGTGGCTCAATCTGGCGCTGGTTTAGCAGATCCCAATCCAGTTCCTTAAAGTATGGATGCAGGAGAATTGCCTTCTCTCCCCCCAAGGCACTACTGCCGAGTCGCATTTTAGGGTTCTTTGTCATGAACTATTAAAAAAGGAAGGGGGGAAAGGGGAGAGATTAACGCTCAGCCATGCAATGTCAGTTTAATATTCACCCAATATCTGAATGCAGGTGGTCCTCGATTTACAATCACAGTTGAGCCCAACATTTATGTTGTTTAGCGAAACTTTCGTTAAGGGAGTTTTCCCCCATTTTACGATCTTGCTTGCCACTGTTGTTGAGTGAATCACTGCAGCTGATAAATTGTTAATCCGGTTGTTAAGTGAATCTGGCTTCCCCATTGAACTTTATTCATCAGAAGACTGCAAAAGATGATCACATGACCTTGGGACACGGCAACGGTCAAAAATATGAACTGATTGCCCAGCATGTGAATTTTGATCACGTGATCATGGGGATGCTGCGAAGGTCGTAACTGTGAAAAATGGTCATAAGTTACATGTTTCAGTGCTGATGTAACTTTGAACAGTAACTAAATGAAAATGTTGTAAGTCAAGGACTACCTGTATCTTATACGCAGATCATAAGATAACCTTTATTGTCATTTTTTACTGTGGGCACACTGGCACACGTTAAAGATGAAATTCTATTGCCTGCTCTCAAAAGAAAGTATATACTGTATTTTTCAGAGTATAAGACGCACCTACCTTTTTTGGTGAGGAAAAGAAGAAAAAGAACTCTCCCTCTGCCTCTGAGCAATTTTACCTTGTTGCAGTAAACAGCAAACAGCCTGCTTTACTTTCATTTTCATTTCCAGCATAGCTTGATTAGCACAAGGAAAAAAAAAATCTGCTCCAGCAATTTACCTCTTTGCAGCAAGCAGCAGAGCCCTGCGCAAAACAGCTGAGAGCAAATCAGCTGAGAGTCGGGAGGCCGATCCAATCAACTTGTGCTAATGAGGCTGTGCTGAAGCTGAAAGGAGCTGTTTTTTCTTGCTGTTTGCTTGCAAGGAGGTAACTACTGGGAGGCAGAGGCCAAAAGGTGGGAGCCAGTGGGCGGGCGGAGCTACATTTGGTGTATAAGACGCACCTAAATTTTCACCCCCTTTTAGGGGGGAAAAGATACGTCTTATACTCCGAAACATACGGTATCTACCCATACATAACACACATATACACATGCTACACACACACACACACACACACACACACACACACACACACACACACATAAAGTCCATTTTAAATACATAGTGGAAAGAGGAAACTTGAGAGCTCACAAGGTTGATGCTATGTGGAACAAAACTGATTGAATCTGGATGTTCTGCTTTGGATACCACGAAGCCTCCTCCCAGAAGGTAACAAAGAAAACAGGCCATGAAGAGGATGTGTAGCATCTCAGACAATATGGCAGACCCTGCTCAAGCATCGCTTATATGCTACATCCTGGATAGAAAGAAGTGAACTACCGATAATCTTTTCTGCCAACCTCGCTACTCTCTGCACTGCCTTCCTGTCTGAAACAGTAATGCTTCCAAACCAGACAGTAATGCAATACAACAGGATGCTCTCAATCGTTCCTCTATTGCAGTGGTTCCCAATGTGGGGCCCACACCCCACCGGAGGGTAATTTGATTTTTAATGGGGACAATTTGAACCTTGTTTAAACTGAGTTAATGGCTTTTAGGCTTCCTCCGCGTGAGTAGGAGTTCACTTTTTGAGTAAAGTAAGAATTATATGTCACGGGGTGGGGGTGGGGGCATCAGGATTTTAGAGATGCTTAGGTGGGACATGGCCAAAGAAAGATTGGGAACCACTGCTCTATAGAAAGTGGTAAGGACGGGGGAGGAAGATCAAAGCTATTATCAAAGCATATTATGATAATAATTTGTTTTGAAAGCTGATTTAAAAATTCCTGGAAAAAAATATATATTTGCATAACACAATTATTATGGCCCATTAAAGATCCAGGGGTTGCATTTTACAATGTAGAAATCTTGACTAGTTTTAACCATAGTTTGCTTTGTGTTAGCATGCGGTGCAAACTTAGCTAGATTTGTCTTTATGTTTCATGATTCATTGGACACAGATAGTCCTTAGCTTATGACCACAATTAGAACCAGAACTTCCATTGCTAAGTGATAGGATCATTCACCGAGTCACGCCCCCCCCAAAAAAAATTTACAACATTTTTTGCCATAGTCATAAAGCAAATCGGGCTTCTCCCATGGACTATGCTGGTTGGAAGCCAGCTGGTTGCAAATGGTGACCACATCACCTCAGGATACCTCAGGATACTATAACCATAGTAAATACATGCCAGTTGCCAAGCATCTGAATTTTTTATCATATGACCATGGAGATGCTGCAATGATTGTAAGCACAAAGATTAGTTGTAGGTCACTTTTTTCAGCTCTATCCTAACTTTGAACAGTTGCTAAATAAATGGTCATTAAGTCAAGGACTCTTTGTAATGAAAACTCAAAAAATGGCTTAATTCAATAATCATACTGAGTATATGGTGCAAATGCAAACACAATACTGGCATGTACAATCATTAATATATGCAAAGAACAAAGGTGATAATGATGGTTTAATCTTAAATCCCCTAACACTGTTCTAGTGCTTATTGTAAACACTGGAGCTCTTAATGTGCTTTGTGGTAATCAATTAAGCTCTTTACAGGCAGTGGCCTCTATGTCCAAAATTTTTGTAAGCTGTCCAAAATTTTGTTGTCCAAAACTTGGTTTCTCCAGTATCTAACAGATCTATGCACACTTTGAAAATGATTGGGAAAAATGCTTTGTGTCTTGCATAAATACAATACTCTTCTGCTATTTATAAGGTAGCCCAACTTTTTCAGACTCTATACAAATCTGGGGGGGGGAGTTGCAGCTACCTCAGGAAACTCATTTAATTTTAATCAGTTGACTCAATTTTAATCAGTTCTCAGACTCATGCAGACCCATAATAGTTTTTCCACTTATTTCAAAGGATGAACACAGAACATTTTTTCCATGGCAGGGAATGAGGAAGTCATTGCAGGTGAGAATGTCATGTACAGATCAAACTATACACAGTACAGTTACTTCCGCTACAGATGTTTTCATGGTGCTCCCTAATTAAAAAAAAACATATATTGACTTTTAATTGGGAGAATACTGCCTCATTTTAAAGGATTTATCAACTAATTGGCCTTTATCCATTTATCTTTCTTTTTATCATATTAATATGGCCTCCCATCTCCCAAGACGTAACTCTTGGTGGTGTACAATTAAAAAAAAACCTATAAAATAATATTAAAAATGTTTCACAATTCTAAAAAATAGTAATATTATGTTTATATTATGATATTAACTCCCTTTTTAATGACCCTGTAATCCCTTGATTCGGGCTAGAGTCGGGGCGACTGAATAGAGCTGAGCATTTACTGGCCAGATGCCCTTCTTGATGCCATACGGAGTTCAAAGTAGATATTTTTTCTTTGTGCCCTGGGAGAGAAATATCTGCCTAGGATTGCCTAGGATTGAATTCTCAACCTTCCAAGTGGGAGGTGAGCATCTTCACCAGTAGGCAACCACTCTGTTCATATTATTACATTATTATTATATATTATTGAAAGACTTTAACTCTTGATTCAAAAGAGCCTTGGATAGTACAGTGGTCTAAAGCACCCTGTTATTAAAATCAGCTGCCTGCAATTATTGCAGGTTCGAATCTCACTAAGGCTCAAGGTTGACTCAGCCTTCCATCCTTTCTAAGGTAGGTAAATTGAGGACCCAGTTTGTGGGGGCAATAAGCTGCCTTTGTATAAAATATACAAAAGTATGAAGGCTATTGCTTAGCGCATTGTAAGCCGCCCTGAGTCTCCGGAGAAGGGCGGCATATAAATCAAATTAAAAAAAAAAAAGAACACATTCCTGAATGACGGAAAATGTAAATATCCAGAGCCAGAAATTTTGCATCAAAGATGTGATAAAGATTCAGGGGTCGGGGTGGGTGAAAGGAAGAAAAGAAAAAGAAGAAGGCAGGGAGATTATCACAGGGGAGATGTATTAGAGCAGGGGTCTCCAACCTTGGCAACTTTAAGCCTGGTGGACTTCAACTCCCAGAATTCCCCAGCCAGCAAAGCTTCTGGGAGTTGAAGTCCTCCAGGCTTAAAGTTGCCAAGGTTGAGACCCCTGTGTTAGAGAACAGGTACATCATAGACAGATTTTATCTGTCCCAAATGGCTTCAGCTGAGGCGAATCTATAAAATCTGAGTTCATAGTTCCATTTGAAATAAAAAGAAATAATTGGCCTCTAAGCATCATTCATAGTTTGCACTCAAATTGAAAACATCATTCAATGGGATGTTTCGAATAAACATACCATTACTTTTGAAGGATTTCTCAGTAAAACTATCCGTTTCTTAACCACATCTCCTTTCCTTATCATTGATGTCATTCAATTTAAGTGTTTGTGCAGTTTCTACAGAAGAAGAAAATTCCTTATAGAGCTTACTCATCGGTGAATGGGTTGGTTAATCAAGAAGTTATAGTTATAAATATAAAATAACAGCAAGCATGCCATGGTGGAAAAGTCTGCGACCAGAAGAGCTGGGTGCCTACTGCTTGTTGTATGAAATGGGTGCCAACTGCGGTGAGAAATTTCTGGTCCCTGTTTTTCTTTATTCAGGTGCTTCTTGGTGTTAACATCTGAACATGTTCATAATTAAAAAGAAGGACACATGGCCACCTGCTGTCTGCAAAAGAGGAGAACCCTGAAGCAAAAGTGTCCTGAACTTAATTCTTTTTTAAAAGGCTATTTTCCAGACAATCAACCTATTCATCTCTCTCGCTCTCCTGCCGATTCCAACATAAAATGAGACTCAGAACGAAATTTGACTATTGCCCATCTTCCTTTTTCAGAACTCATGCAATTCAGATCGAGCAAGTCAAGGTGAGCTTGTCCAGAAAGTGATCCAAAGTAGTGCTACTCATTCTCTTTTTAATGGCTTCTAAGTTTCAGAAAAAAACCTGTGCTGAAAGGAAAATTCCACATCCACATAAATATTGAGGATACATCAAGGTATTATGTAATTACAACCTCTTGATAATAATAGTTTGATTGCTGAAGGACAGTTGGGAGTGCTCCTTTGTCACAGAACTCTCAAAAGCTTCGGGTAATTAGGATCTCACCACAAGTACTTTTTGCCAGCCTACAACTTCTTAGTCCTGTGAATTAAGCCTGTCTTTTAGTCTGCACTACAAGCCTGCTATGCATTATTGATGACTGCAAGACAAACCTGATCCAGCGAATACCAGAAAAACCTGCTTCGTTCATTTGCTGATTTTGTCTCTTAAGATGAAAGTTTAAACGAGTTCGCTTTTTCTGTCTATTATTCAGTCCTTTCTGCCTTGATGTCTATCTTGGCTCAATGGTGCAACTGCCCCTGGAGCTGGCTAACCACTTTAACTGTGGTTTGTTTGACCTAGTACAAGACTCTTGTCCCAAGCCAGTTCAGCATTTTAGAAGCTTTTTATTTCCCCTAATACTCCAGACCAGAGGTGGGTTTGAGCAGGTTCTGACCAGTGCTGGAGAACCGGTAGAGGAAATTTTGAGTAGTTTGGAGAACCAGTAGTAAAAATTCTGACTGGCCCCGCCCGCATCTATTCTCTGCCTCCCAAGTCCCAGCTGATCGGGAGGAAATAGGGATTTTGCAGTAACCTTCCCCTGGATTGGGGACGAAATGGAGATTTTACAGTATCTTTCCCTTGGAGTGGGGTGGGAATGGAGATTTTACAGTACCCTTCTCTTGCCATGCCCACTAAGCTACACCCACAGAACCGGTAGTAAAAAATTTTGAAACCCACCACTGTTCCAGACCCTTGCTGCAGCCAAAAGGAAAATATAACCAACCACCTGTGGATTGTAAGTGCTTCAAAGTGAATGTACTGTACTTTAAAAGATGATCACCAGTTTTGATCACAAATGAAACCAACTTTGAAAAACAAAGATGTTTTGCTCGCATGCAACCTTTGGCTCGCATGCTTATAATCAATACAGTCTAATGGTATGTATTTGTATTAAGCAATACTCACACAGAGCCATATGAATATGTGTGATTTAGGTATCCTGGCATCAAGCATATTAATTAATTAATCTTGTTTAATTAAACTCTTCCCGTAATGCCCAGGCACTGAGTCATGTAAGCTACCAATGAGACATCTCCCAAAGTTTTCAGAATTTTTAAAAAGGGAGGAAATGAATGTATTTTGAATTGACTAGATAGAAAGAGGTAAAGCTTAATCACAGACTTTTTTCTTCCTGTTTTAATATTTCTGAAAAACAGGCATTTGGTTTTTGGGGTATTTTTATAAAAGATTTATCCTTTGTATTAAATAGTGTCCCAGAAAAGAAGAAAAAGGTTTGGTTACTATGCCTGCAAGCATAAAACAATTTAATTTATGTTGCTACTTTATTTCACCCAACCCTTCTAGTTACTGTCATACAATTAAAGTTCTTACTCATTTGGTATTGCAAACAAACACACATTTTTATTGTTGGCTGAATAAAGTAAATTGAAACAGAAGAAAAAAAACCTCTAGATAACAGAATCTAATCTGAAAAAATATGATATTCAATTTTTTAACCCTATAACAGTCAACACCCTATTACAGTGTTTGTATTTTAGGATAATTTAAATTATAACTAAAGATCCAACATGAGTCAAGGGAATTTTGAATTGCATAGACTTTTTGAATTTTACTGCAATAATATTGTCCTTTTATGAAATCTAAAATTGTTCTTGTTCTTAAAATAAATTCTTTAAAAGGAACTTGCCATTACCATGAAATAAATCAATCAGACAAATTTAAATAAGGTAAAGTATGGCATTGGAAATAACATGGGCTTATAGGTTAAAATATCAGTTTTCTGTGAGTAATGGCATGCAATAAACTGCTCAAAACAAAAACACTGATGTAAGGAGTAAGATAAGAAAATTAATTTTAATCTAATTGCCCTTCTAAATAGACTCACCTTGACAAAGTGGGTGGCATAGAAGTCTAATAATAAATTTAAACAAATAAAATAAATAAAAAAGGGATTATGAATTCAGCCACCTTGTTCATCAAAAAGAGCTAAAGAGAACTAGCGCCAAAAACAAGAACAGAGAATTTTTCCCCAAAACTTTGCTCTTAAAAAAAAGAATAGTTATTTAAACAGAGTAATTTGTCCCGATCCAGAACAGATGAATAGTCCCCAAAACAATACATGGATTTGTATATGCAGTATTATAGATTATAGAATCTATAATCTATAGATTATTTTGGCACAGTTGGACTTGATCCAGGACCTGAATCTACAACCAATATGAGACCATAACTGTGTGATTTGGGCTCAGGCCTGCCCTCTCATTCATAAATAACCCCATTTTTTTCCTCACAATCCAGAAAAGATTAGAAAAAGCCAAGTAGCACTTTTGCAGATTAACACAATTTAATTGAACAAATTATATACCAAAATTTTAAAAAAATCTGAAAAGATTTTTGCTAACAGAGTCCTGATTTGAGACTCTCATAAAACTGACACAGTTCCCTCAAAACATCAGCAACTTTGGTAGTAAGTACTGAGGGAGAGAAACTTTCCTTGCGGTCAAGTAGAAATTTGATTACTATGTGCTGTTTCTATCTTTCAGTCTTTTTTCCATTTTCTAACATGTGAACATTGACGAACCATTTTTCCTTTCTTACAGCTTATTCAGCCACTAGGCAGGGCAACACTATACAGTATATTGAGAAAGGTGAACTCCTTTCTCAATTTTGAACCAATCAGTGGTTCCGTGTCCAGTTCTCACTGTTGCTTCTTGACCCGCATATAGGTTTCTCAAGAGACAAATAAGATGGTCTGGTACTCCCATCTCTTTAAGAACTTGCCACAATTTGTTGTGATCCACACAATCAAAGGCTTTAGCATAGTTAATGAAGCAGAAGTAGATGTTTTTCCGGAACTCCCTAGCTTTCTCCATGATCCAGCGTATATTAGCAATTTGATCTCTAGTTCCTCTGCCTCTTCGAAATCCTACCTGTACTTCTGGTAGTTCTTGGTCCACATACTGCTGGACCCTAGCTTGTAGGATTTTAAGCATAGCTTTGCTAGCATGTGAAATGAGTGCAATGGTGTGGTAGTTTGAATATTCTTTGGCATTGCCCTTCTTTGGAATCGGAATGTAAACTGACCTTTTCCAATCCCGTGGCCACTGTTGAGTTTTTTCAAATTTGCCGGCAAATTGAGGTAGCACTTTTACTGCATCGTCTTTTAAGATTTTGAATACCTCAGCTGGAATACTGTCACCTCCTCTAGATTTGTTGTTGCTCAGGCCCATTTGACTTCACATTCCATGATGTCTGGCTCGAGGTCAGTGACCACCCCATCGTGATTATCAGGGATCTTAAGCTCATTCTTGTATAGTTCTGTGTAATTTTGCCACCTCTTCTTAATCTCTTCTGCCTCTGTTAGGTCCCTGCCATTTTGGTCCTTTATCATGCCCATTTTTGCATGAAATGTTCCCTTCATATCTCTAATTTTCTTGAAGAGATCTCTGGTCCTCCCTATTCTATTGTGTTCTTCTATTTCTTTGCACTGTTCATTTAAGAAGGCATTCTTATCTCTTCTAGCTATTCTCTGGAATTTGGCATTCAATTGGGGGTATCTTTCTCTTTCTCCTTTGCCTTTCTCTTCCCTTCTTTCCTCAGCTATTTGTAAAGCTTCCTCAGACAGCCATTTTGCTTTCTTGCATTTCTTTTTCTTTGGGATGACTTTAGTTGCTACCTCTTGTACAACCTCTGTCCATAGTTCTTCAGGTACTCAGTCTATCAGATCTAATTCCTTAAATCTATTTGTCATCTCTACTATATATTCATCGTGGATATGATTTAGTTCATACTTGAGTGGCCTAGTGCTTTCCCCTACTTTCTTCAATTTAAGCCTAAATTTTGCAACGAGAAGCTCATTCATTCATGGTTACAATTATATTGTGCCCTGCTCCCAGAATCTTGAGGCAGGATTACTCCCTGCCTTGCAGTGTTAAGTCCAAAACAACTAGCCTGTAAGACAAGTAATTGCAGTAATGTATATTAGATTTGTATCCAGTGGTGTGATTCAACTTGTTTTACTACCGGTTCTGTGGGCGTGGCTTGGTAGGGGTGACTTGATGGGGGTCATGTGATTGAGTGGGCATGGCCAACTCGACGTCACTCATGGCAAGGTGCAAGCAGGCGGGTGGGGCGGACAAGTGGCAACCAGGTGGGTGAGCAGTGACCAGGTGACTGGGTGGGCGGGGGAGGGGCCAGCCAGAGGTGGTTTTGCCGGTTTGACAAACCATTTCCGCTCCCGGTTCACCTGAACTGGTCTGAACCGGCTAAATACCATCTCTGTTCGTATCCTATGACTTCCCCACCCCTCTTCAGCAAATGATGGTATTCCTGAACACCTCCTTCAACCTGGCACCCTTCAGAGAAGGTGGAAAAGGCACACCAGACAGCATGAGTGGTTCTGGGAACTAAAGAACTCATTTTATTAAGGGGTGAGTTGAAGGCCTTCCCCAGTTTCACAACTCTTTTACAGGCTGCAGAAATGACACAGATGGGAAAATTTCTTTCCATGCTCAGTCTCATTTCATTAAAAAATATCAGACAGTCCAGCTTTTGGCTCAGAAAATAAAAGTATGAACTTTGGGGGGGGAAAGGGTTTTTTTTAATTGTCTCACCTGTTGCTATGTCCACAGCTTTATTGGTGGCTGTGGTTGGTGAGGATAGCTTTGAACTATTTTAAATTACTCTGGAAGGTTATTGAAAAGCATAATAAAAATCTTTAATTATCTAGCCAGTTCCTAGTTGTGTTCATTAAAAATCGGTAATTATAGGCACCAGTTACAATCCAAAGAAAATTGCAGTATATAGTCTTCAATTTATGACCACAATTGAGCCCAATGTTTCTATAATAAGTGAGACATTTGTTAAGTGAGTTTTGCTGCATTTTATGACCTTTCTTGGCACATTTGTTAAGTAAATCACTGCAGTTGTTAAGTTAGTAACATAGTTGTTAAGTGAATCTGGCTTCCCCATTGACTATCTTGCATAAAATGTTAATAAAAATGAACTGAATGGATGTGAAATACAGACCAAGTGAACATGTTTTGCTCTGATGCATCTTTTCCCATCTTTGAAACAGCAATATGAATCACCTTCTGGGATGAGATCCCAATAGTATGAAAGTACAGTTCCCAGCAATATTATGACAATTATAATTCAGCCCAATTGAGAGAGCCATGAACTCCCTAACCATGATTTAGAGCAGGGGTCTCCAACCTTGGCAACTTTAAGACTTGTGGACTTCAACTCCCAGAATTCCTCAGCCAGCTGGCTGAGGAATTCTGGGAGTT
>WNWU01000001.1:75912218-75995715 GCA_012654045.1 Ptyas mucosa
AGCTGGCTGAGGAATTCTGGGAGTTGAAGTCCACAAGTCTTAAAGTTGCCAAGGTTGGAGACCCCCTATCATATCATGAAGTGAGATGGATCAGGGAGAGGGACATTCTTCTGTTGGAATATGGGTAACTGAAGTTGAAGAGATCTAGCGTAGCCTTAGAACTAGGCTGAAATGGGAAGTGAAGAAAATCCCTTTTGGTTGGGTGGCTGTTGTGGGAGTGCTAGATTCATAATCCTGAAACTGGCAGGCTGAGTTCCTCCAGAAATTTCCTAACTCAAAACAATAAATTTAACAGCAAGAACATTTCCAGAAACAATATATACGTATTGCCCCCTGTGAATCACTGGAAATTCTGATGATGTAAACTACTGGAGTATTCTCATAAATATATTTCTGTAGAGGAAAATCCTTATTACCATAGTTTCCAAAGGCCATAATTTTACCTTTCTGGATGGGAATTGCTAATTGGGCTAGAAATGCTGCAAATATTTGTCTGGAAACATAACCTCCACAAGTGTCTGTTCAAAAACAAGCCTCACTGAATTCAATTCAACTTATTCCCAGAAACGTAAATAAAAATTATAGCACAAATGTGTTAAGAAGGGAATAAATGGCAACTTTGAGAAAGCAGGACAAACACATTCCAAAAATGGCTTGGGAAAACAAAACATTAGCATTGCAATGACAGCTGAGACAGATTTATAATACTAATTTTGTTTTGATTTAATGTTTAATTGATTTACATTATTTCATAACTCAAGTGACTAGAACAGATGAGGACTACTAGGCATTTAAATAAGCTATTAACAAATATTAATAATAATAATTAGTAAGTACCTTGAGTTAAATTCCAAAACATCTGGAGCATTTCTTGAATACCATCAGCATTGACAATAGTACCATCGATCAGTTGTGAAAGGCAGCTTTACTTGGAGTAGCTTACACTCTACAAGGATATCTTTAACATCGTCGGATAACATCACCTGCCTAACCCAGGTCCTTGGAACGGACTTGATAGGTGGATAAATTGCCAAATCCAGTCTAAACATCTGGCTGATTGTGTAACCAGCCATAATACTATTTTCACAATAGAACAAATATATGCGTCATTTCAGAAAACAATGTAAAGACATTTTGTTCCAGAAATAAATTTATTTTGTAAATACTAAATTATAATTTAGCAGGATATTGACAAAGATGTGAAATTTGGTAAAATCTGTTACTTGTGCATCTCTTCTGCAAATCAAAAAGACAAATGCTGCTTCAGAATTTTTACAGTACTTTCAAAAGAGAGTTTTGGTAAACATGCAGTTTTAAATGAGGAAACCATAATTTAAAGATTGAAAACAACTTAAAACACATTGTAACTGTTAGGAGGTGAAAGAAAAACCTCCCCCTGTACTTCCCCATTCCTAAAACTTGTAAAGTTGCTCTCCAAATAGAACAATATGGGTCAACTGAGACTCCAGGACCACATCCTGTTTTAAAGTCCACTTTCTGTGACCCTCAAAGCTCCTTCCACCTAAACTTGCAAGTTGGCTCATTGAAAGGCATTTGTTTCAAAGGGAAGATGTACAAAAATGTATTAGCCCTAAAAGAGGATCCAAATGGTTAAAAAAAATGTGGGGGAACAACCTAAAATAATCCTGGCCTTGCCTATGTGTGTGTGATATGGTCCCATCTACTTTGCATAACTGCCTTACTTGCCAAAGCTCCTAGTTTAGGTAATGAAACATTTGCAAAACAAAAAACAAAACCCCAAGTTCAGAGAACACCAAGGACCCTTCGTTTTCATTTCGGTTGTTATGTGTAGTGTGTGGTATCTAAAGGTTGTCCACCCCAGCAATAGAGCATTATTACTAGTCCCCATCCTACCCCGGAACAATGGAGTCAAAAGGTTGTTTTGAGGAATGCAAAAATGAATTCAACTTCTTTCAACCACACCTACCCTACTACATTAGAGCTACAATTTAGTCCCGTAACCAGATGGAACAAATGAAGACTATTCTTCCATTTATTTTTCCATTTATTTTCTTTAATGAATAAACAGGAGGAGGAAAGCCTCTGAGAACTAAACCTTTCCAATAGGGGTCCTTAATAAAATTCAGCCCCAAGGAAACGGCTTCAAACTAGACTGAAGTACTTCAGCAATAGCATTTAGATTTATATACCACTTCACAGTGCTTTACAGCCCTCGCTAAGCATTTTACAGAGTCAGCATATTTCCTCCAACAATCTGGGTCCTCATTTTACCAACTTCAAAAGGATGGAAGGCCGAGTCAACCTTGAGCCTCGTGAGATTTGAACTGCCAAACTGCAGGCAGCCAGCAGTCAGCAGAAATAGCCTGCAGTACTGCATTCTAACCACTGCACCACAAAATGGTCAAATTTCTGAAGCACAATTTACGCCTTCTTTGGAAGACTGTTTAAAGATGGAAGTGGAAGCCATTTGTCTCCCAGAAGCACTTTGAATTGTGCTTGTCTGGGGCTCCCCAGACAAGCACAATCCAAAGCATACTGAAAATGTCTCCTCGAATGGGGATGAAACATTTGCACCCAAATTGCCAAGCTCAGAGCTAAAACCAATATATATTCAGTATATACATACATACATACATACATACATACATACATACATACATACATACATACTTAATTAGAGAATGTGAGGATCAGGACTAACATATCATAGGCAAAACTCCAAAAGTAAAAGACTCTTTTATATTTTATAATAGTGGTGTAGGAGGGGGGCATTGCAGCTGAGTTTCCATGATCAGAGCTGATTCCTTCCCACCACAATCAGGTCAGCTTGAGCAATGAGGGGGCAGGAAGAACCTCTGCCTGCTAGTGAAAAGTCCCCAGATTTGGATGAAAAGACTTGCAAACGCCCCTCTCTTTAAAATATAAGCATTTAAAAAATGAACGAGTTGTATTTGGACGATATTTGTTACTGGCTTTCTTATTGCACAGAAGTATTAGTGGCCTCGGAAACCCACTACAAATCTGTTCAATAAATAAATCATTTGGGGGGGGGAGCAAAAGAAGAGTTTGTGTAGGTCCAAACAAGCATCTCCTTGTCATCACTAGTGTTTTCCTCCTGATTCTTTCCATTCAAAGGATCTGGTACTAAAGAGAAAATTACTATTTTGACTCAGAGACCACCTCCAAAGAACAAAACTAGGAATTACAGATATCACCTGTCTTGCCCTGTCTTGTTTTTGGTTTAGTTCTTGTTTTTCGTGAGATAATATTCGTGGCACTACATGATTTGCATTGGACTTTTCGAGCTTTAACATAATTTGACCTGCTAGAGCCGTGATGGCAAACCTAGGGCACGTGTGCCACAGGTGGCACATGTAGCCATATCGGTGGGCACGCAAGCTCCGCTCCAGTATGCATGTGCACACCGGCCAGCTGATTTTCGGGCCTTCTGGGCCCACCAGAAGTAGGGAAACAGGCTGTTTCCTGCCTCCGGAGGGCCTCGCGGGGTGGTGGGGAAGGCCCGTTTTTTGCTGTCTCCAGGCTCCAGAGCCTTTCTAGGAGTCTGGGGAGGTATAAAACGGCCTTCCCCACCTCCCCCAGAGGCCCTCCAGAGGCTGGAAACAGAGCCTGGTGAGAGAGAAAAACGGGCCTACCGGGCACACACGTGCACGACCCCCCTGCTCCTGGCATGCAATGGCAAAAAGGTTAGCCATTACTGTGCTAGAGTCTAGACATTGTCTTAAAGAAGGCATTGATAGCCCCTAAATAAACCCTGGGTACCATTCTTATCAGATTATTGAGATCTCCTAACAGAATAGCAAGATGTTTACTTGGTATTCTCTTAGGAGTATACCATATATGGTAAATATATTACCATATATTTACTCATGAAATATATGGTTAGATTTCAATGGTTCCATGAAATTTTCATCATTTTATTACGTATATTATTTTCCTTTTGAAGGTTTGCACACAACATTTTTGGAGTACAAAGAGTATAAAGCCACAGCAGCCATAAAGATAAAGAAGGGTAGTAGTGTGGTTCAGTTACACAATTATAATTACAGTAGAGAAATTGTAGATCAAATTCAGCCCAAATCATGCCCCAAATGACTAACTATGCCCATGGAAAAGTTACTCTCTTTCACATTTTGTTAAATAGGGAGAAGCAAGGAGAATGACATGATTCTCCAAGTTCATCTCTATAAACATAAAACATAACTCCTCTTGGTAGCACTTTGAGACAACTATTGATAAGCTACAATAAGGAGTCACAGAAGAATGGAGGCAGGGGATTATAAACCTATTAGGACAAAAGTTCATCTGGAGAAACCTTTTCAAAAATGATCTGTCATTTCAGGGACATATAGAACAAGACCTTTGTTCGTCTCCATTGCTGCCATCCTACAGAATATATTTCTTCAGAAATGGAAGCTGGTCCCAGCACTCTCTATCTTTGCCCAGCTAAGCGTACTTAACAATGTTGGATAAATAGGATGGGACCAGTTAAACTTAGGTGGAGATTACCAGGAAATCTCAGGGCTGTGAAATAGACTGGAAGGTAAAAAAACAACAGCAAATTGTTTCCTTATTGTGGCCAACCACCCTATATGGTTATTTTATGATGATACTAGGAATTAAGGCCAAGTTGGAGATTTTACCATTACTTTTACTCCCCATCCAGCTTCTCTTTTCTAGGGTTTTAAAGATTTTATTTTTGTATTTCTACCACATTGTTTTTTGCATTTTGCATTTCTACTACATTGTTTTTCTCTTGTATGTGTGTATTGTCTTAAAATCTAAGCTAGCTTCAGGGTTTTCATGTCTGTCTTACAAAGCACATTAAGTAGAGGAAACTACTACAAACAAAAATAAAAATTAGGATATACATACAGCTTTCAGGATTGTCACTGCATCTTCCTGGAGCCATGTTGGATAGGCAATTTCATCATTGAGGATAGCTTCAAAGAGGTCATCCTCATTTTCAGCTTCAAATGGAGCATGGCCACAAAGCATCTCATAGAGGAGCACCCCCATTGCCCACCAGTCAACATCAGGACCATAAAGCATCTCCTGCAAAATCTGCAATTAAAGAAAAAGGTAGAAATCATTAATGCTGTTCTGAGTCTTTACTATTCTTCACCTGATAACTGTTTTGTTACCTTATGACCTGTATGTGTCATATAGGTAAACATTTCATATTGACCCAGGGACAATTTTATCCTAATGTTACAAAATGTTTTTTTTTTTACTGTTGCTTAGCCTTCATTTGATAAATGAAGCATGAAGCAATGAAATATTATACAAAGGTGTCATCACAACTCTAATTTTCACAGGTAGAATTTTTATATCATTTAATTTTCAGGGAAGTCAATTCATGTGACATCAGATATAAGGAAATCAAGAAGTATATGAATGTGTGAGAAAGAGACACATTATAAGGATCAGAAAACCAATTCCAAAATCTAAAATCATACTAACCCAGTGTATGATTTGAAATATCCAGACATAAAAAATGTATTGTATAAGATCAATGTGCTAATATACACACATATATTATATCTAGTGGATTATTACTGTATTTGTCTGTTCCCATACCCAAAGAGATTTACTTCCACTTATAAATGTGAAAAACAATTCCTTTATGATACATCACCATAAGTTGGCCTTGTATGGGCTATCTACTCAGAAGTACATGAGCAGTCCCATGCAGGGGTAAAAGCTTTTGCAGTATCCTTCCCATGGAGTGAGGTGGGAATGGAGATTTTGCAGTATCCCTCCCGTGCCATGCCCACCAAGCCACGCCCACAGAACCAGTAGTAAAAAAAAATTGGATTTCACCACTGCTCCCATGGGTACATCATCTTTACTACATACACATAAGAAGACATAAGCGTGGGCATATAGGTCCATGAAAACCTATATCCAAATGCTTTACAGAGCAATTTTAAGCATCAAGTTGATGATAACTGTACAAATTATGCAGCTATTTGCTTATGCTGAATATTTTATTTTACCATAAGTGTGAAATGGAGTTTAATTTAGAGAATTTAAGCTGTATTTTATTTTGTACTTGCTCTGGGAAGTTGGGGGGGTGGTTGGGGAGGGGGGAGAAAATGTATGTAAAACTTTTAAAACTTTTTCAATAAAAAAAATATATTTTATTTTACTAACCAGGCCAAGCAGATTTTACAACAAAATTTGTTTGTTTGGATCCCATTAATATGATGTAAATTTGGGTTTTAAAACCCATTTAAAGAAAATGGAAATCTTTCTTTACCTCTGGAGCAATATAGTCAGGGGTTCCACAGAATGTTGCAGTGGTGATCCCATCATGGATTCCTTCTTTGCACATTCCAAAATCTGCCAGTTTGCAGTGGCCCTCATGATCCAGCAGCACATTGTCCAGTTTCAGATCTCTGTAAGAGTTATTGATATTATCATATCAGTTTATCAGTGATAAACTGATGAATCAACAAATCCAAGATCAACACCATCATAGATGATAATCACAGCTGCTTAGCTCATGGAAAGTTTTCAAACATGATGCCACTGTGTAAATATTTTCCCATGTGCTTACATGAACGTTATGGAAGTTCAACAGAAAATGGAAATTACTGCCAATATAGAAAAACCAACGATCTCAGCATTCTAAGTGGAAGATTAAACTTGAATCCATTATAGCATAAAGTCGTATAGTTAGAGGGACTTTGTAGACTATCAAAACCATCCAAATCTGAATAACCCATAATCAGAAAGACTAGAAACCCTAATCTACTATCCTAGCATTCACTAGAATTCTTGCTGACTTCTCTCTTCCCTATATTATTCAAACAAAGCTTTTCTCCTGAGCTTCATACAATGTTAGAAAATTAAAAGTAAATAAAGATAACATAATGACAGCAATAGGACATCCTTCCTGATTTCTCTAAATCCTGCAATAGTATTTTGTAAAGAAAACTTTATCTTAAGTATTTAAAGTAATAATTTTCAAAAAGGAAATGTATCAGCATACACAGAAAAATATAAGTAATACTGAGTTGAAATCAAAAGATAAGCAGGAAAGTTCAAAATAAAAAGTGATGTTAAGATAAGAGATTGTAAGATGGAAACAACATTACAGAAAGGATGTCAGAATAATAAAGGGAAAAGGTTAATATTAAAGTAATAAGAAAAAAGAAATGAACATTTTTGGAGAGAAATAATGAAAAACCAGTTGACCTCAATGGAAACATAAGATAAGATAGGTAAAGATAAAGGTTCCCCTCACACATATGTGCTAGTCATTCCCGACTCTAGGGGGCGGTGCTCATCTTGGTTTCAAAGCTGAAGAGTCAGTGCTGTCCGAAAAATCCAGTGCTTGGATTTTTTTACGTGCTTTCGAACTGCTAGGTTGGCAGAAGCTGGTACAAGTAACTGGAGCTTACCCCATTATGCAGCACTAGGGATTCGAACCACTGAACTGCCAACCTTTCGATCAACAAGCTCAGCATCTTAGTCACTGAACTACCATGTCCCTTCCCTAATTTAAGACAGTGAAGTATAAATTTATGCCGGAAGGCTTATAGACATGTTAAAATGACCCTTCATGTTTCCCCCCCTTTTTACATAAATGTGAAGTTCTAAATAATTTTTCTTGAGTTATATATCAGAGGTATATCACTTTATAAAAATTCTCTTTCAGGTTGTAACATAATGTAAATCTCAATCCTTTTAACCACATATTTTCCCACTGTCCATTAGTATATTGTGTCCAAAGTTTTCCTGGACAAAGTTGTTTGTTTTTTTAAAATTTGATTTATATGTCGCCCTTCTCCGGAGACTCAGGGCAGCTTACATTGTGTTAAACAATAGCCTTCGTACTTTTGTATATTTATACAAAGTCAGTTTATTGCCCCCATATTCTGGGTCCTCATTTTACCTACCTTTGAAAGGATGGAAGGCTGAGTCAACCTTAAGCCTGGTGGGATTTGAACTTGCAGTAATTGCAAGCAGCAGATGTAAGTGGATGTTAATAACTGCCTTAGTCTACTGAGCCACCAGAGCTCTGTAGTTGTGCCCATTTTATCATACAGTCTTTCCTTTGATCTTCTTCCGTTTATGGTTAAAGTTTATACAGTTTACAATTACATGTTCATTATTTGTCCACAGTTCAATTTCAATTTCTATTTTCTGCTGCTTAATTTCAAGTGTCCCATTATGTACCTTAAATCTTTCTCTTAACTGTACGTATGAAAACCGTTGTAAATTAAATCCCTCTACAATAGCTTGTTATTTTGATCTTGTTTTTTTCATGTTTCTCTCTAAAGGAATTTTCAGGCACAATCTGGGCTTATATCTGTTCCATATTCTCAATAAGGCACTTCTAAATCTACATTGACCTTAATTTTATCACACCATAGAAAACCATGTCATCCAAACCTCAGATCATATTCTAATTCTAAAATTCTTTTATTTCGCAGCAAACCCAATTTCAAATTAGGTAATCCTAATATTCTCCCTCCTTTGCTTATGGAAATATTTGACAGATAACTGTTTTACTGCTTGCTATACAAATTTAGATATATCTTTCTGCCATTGTTTAAATCAGGGGTGTTCAGCCCACCGCCCACGGCCCGGTACCGAAGCTGCATTTGCACAATTTCCGGTCCATGGAGCTGGAAACTTTGGGAACTGCTGGTGAAACAGTACATCAGTTATTAGAATAGTTATTGTTTGAAACAAAAACATCATCTTGGCAAAACATTTTTATCACATAAATTCTCTCTAACATTGATAATGTAATTTCTCCCATGTTAACATGTCCTTTTTAATTTCATTCCATGTCTTAACATAAGTATTCTTGTATACTATACAATTCATATTAGTTATTGTAATACGGAAGTATTTAACTTTTCTTCAATATTAAAACCATTTTTTTCATTTGCTTTTGGATGTTCATATTCTTTGTTAACATCTTCCTTTTGTTTTGTTTTTTCATTTTAAATCCAGCTACTACTACAAAGTGATAGTTTTTCCATCAATATTTCTATTCCTTCCAGAGGATTTTCTAAAATTATCACCAAGTCATCAGCAAATCCTCATGATTTTAAAGTTTCTCTTTTAATCTTTGGTCCAGCAGTTATGTCATATCTTGTCATATATGTCTGTCCCATACTTCCTTTTTTTAATAATAATGTTATTAAAATTTACATATATAAAAATATAAAACTAATATAAAATATGGAAAATATAAAAAGTTTTACAGAAACATTTTCCATATATTTCAATGTTATATGTTTCTATATATTTCTATAGGAACTAGAAACCAGGTTTACCATTTAAGAATTATTTTATGGCCTGTGAATACAGCTGACACATTGGAACCTATCTGTAATCTGGAAGGCATTTGATTTCTATAAACTTTCAGTAATGTGGTTTTTACTTATTCTTGGCTAAGATAGGAATTTATCTGAACCAATGTTTACTTTAGACTCATGTAACATCATGATGGACTGCTAAATCACAAAGAAGGCATATATTTCCATTTGCTCAGCAATTCCACGATGGAGGAAACAATTAAAGAGATCAAGTCTAAGAGCTCTTAGTTCTAAGGACTGTTAACCAAAAGGACACAAGAAATGAATTAGACTAGGCCAGTGATGGTGAACCTTTTCGGCACTGAGTGCCGAAAAGGGAGCACTTCACGCATTCGTCAGAGCCATGACCAGGAAGAGGAGCTTCCCAGGGGGCATGCACACACCGGATAAAGTACACGCCAGCCAGCAAGTCTTCCGGTTACTGCCACATATGTGCATGTGCCGATCAGCTGGCCGGCATGGATGCTCAAGCCGGAAAATGGAAGACTAGCTCTTCTGATTTCCGGCACTGCCACACGTGCAAAGGCCAGCTGATCATCACGTGCGCATGTGTGCCAGAAACCCAGAAGAGGAACAGGTGACACCACATGTGCCAGGTGACATGGCTCCATGTGCCACTTCGGGCATGCATGCCATAGGTTCACCATCATGGAACTAGGCCAGGGGTGAAATGCTCCCAGTTTGGACCGGATTGCCTGATCCGGTAGTGATGGTGGCAGGCGGTTCGGAGAACCAGTAGCAAAAATCTCTGCCCCCCCCCCCAGCCATGCCCAGCTGAGCCACACGATCATCAGAGGCTTTTTTATTTTACTTTTAAAAGCATTTTTACTACAACCTCTTAGACCGAAAAAATGCTTTTAAAAGTAAAAAAAAAAGCCTCTGATGATTGCGCGGCTTGATCAGCCGAAGAGGTTGTAGAAAAAATGCTTTAAAAAGTTTTTTTTTAAAGTTGGCCCCTCCCACCCAGTCACATTACCACCCACCCACCAAGCCACGCCCGCAGAACTGGTAGTAACAAATTTTACATTTCCACTGGACTAGGCTCACCCTGTCCAATAAACAGTCATAGTTCAGATGCTTCCCAATACAAAGTGCACTGTTTCTGTGTATCTAAAACCCGGTCTGATTAAGCCGACTGAGAGCCATTTTAGTAGAGTGGTTATAGCACTGGGCTGGAAACTGGGAGAGAGTGAGTTCCAATCCTACTTTAAAGTCAGCTGAGCAACCTTGGGCCAGTCACTCACTCTCAGCTCTAGAAAGAAGGAGGTAATAGTAAGCCACTTCTGAAAAACCTTGCCAAGAAAAACTAGTTCAGGCAATCACAAGAAGTCAAAAACGAACACAAAGAGACAACCAAAAGAAGCCCAATCAAACAACTAAATGTGAACATAACAGAGGTGTAACAGAATATGCCTGTTGATCCGGAAATGGATAGAAACAATTATTTGCCTCTTGTAATTACCGGAATCCCAAGAATAGCCAAGGAAACTGATGGAAGTTCTAGGTTTCAAGCTCAGTTCTCAAGTTAAGTCTTGGAAATCCAATTCAATCCCTGCCCAACTCTGGAACTCTGGAACACTGCTGTCAATCAAGACTAGGAAGTAGCAACATGTAAATTGCAAGAAAACAGTTCAGGCCTGTATTATGGGTATTCTTTTCTTTCCTTCATCATACAATGGCGGGGGGGGGGGGGATATGAGAGAAAAAAAGTCTGTCTGTAAGCAAAAGTAGCATCAGAGATAACAGGTATCCTGATCCATTTGGGGCACTGGATTTGCTACACTTATGGTGCCATTCCCAAGAGAATCTAGCCACTGATCGCCCATATAGATAGTGCCAGTGGTCTCTAATGGCTTAAATGGGACAATGTCATAGACGTAATTTCTCCCTCTTTATTAGTAACAACTAATCTGGAGCCTATAGATTCAGAGACAATATAGCTCTGAAAGCCAGTTGTTGAAGGATGGCTATTCCCTGCTTAAGGACATCCATTGTTTGGCCATGTTTGGAAATATGATATATTTGAACTCCAATATAGATTTTGCTATTATTCTTTTAATCTGAATTGATTGGAAACTCTTTGGATTCAGACAGTGAGCATCCTGTCCAGAATACTACCCTGTTTCCCTGAAAATAAGACATCCCCTGATAATAAGCCCAATTGGGCTTTTGAGCGCATGCGCTAAAATAAGGCTCCCACCGAAAATAAGCCCTCCCTGAAAATATTTAAAGACAGAGCTGGAAATCAGGTAAGACGGCAAGAGGAGCCCCCATCTTGCTCCACACACCCCAAAATAATACCTCCCCAAAAATAAGGCCAAGCGCTTATTTTGGGGTTCAAAAAAATATAAGACAGGCTCTTATTTTCAGGGAAGCATGGTAGGATATGAAAGAGAAATCAGTAGTGGTCATCCCTTTTGCACAGCTCTGTTTTTCTCAGGTATCTGGAGTCTGTGTCCTCCATAGCATTGCTAGGACCAGAGAAAAGACTGGCAAACTATCTTCTTTGAAAACCACAGGCACTGAGTGTTTAAATCCACGGAGCTGAATTAAATAGGGTTGGCTTTTCTGGTTCAGTGTCCTATTCTCATCAAGGGGAAGAGGCTTGTTGGTAGGTAATTTGAGAGCTAATTTTGGATACACCAAATATTCTAAATTCCAGGTCACTGGAAAAAATTGCTAAGTGGTCTCAAGGAATCTAGTCAGCCTGAGTCATCTGGGGGAAAAAAACTGAAAAAAGTAATACTATTCAGTTTTATTGGACAAAATTCTGGTAATGTAATTTTCCAAGGCAGTTCCATTTATCGGAACAGTAATGAAAATACAGCCATCAAGGAGTGTTTGCTGCAAATATTCTGACATAGTGAACAAATTAAGAGTGAATATTCACTTTGTAAATAGTGAATATCCAGGAAGCAAAATTACTTATATGACAAAGTACAAAGTGGAATGTAAAATTCTTGTATAGTCTCTCCTATGTTCTTCTCAGATTCTACTCAAAAAGATCCACTCTGTAATTAGAGACTAATTAAACTTCATTGCGTTTTCAAATCAAGAATTCTCAAAATCACAAGTTTATCCTAATCCTTTTGTTTAACCAGAGATTCCACATGTGTATCTGGCCATAAAGGTAAAGGTTCCCTTTGTACATATGTGCTAGTCGTTCCCAACTCTAGGGGGTGGTGCTCATCTCCATTTCAAAGCCGAAGAGCCAGAGCTGCCTGAAGACATCTCGGTGGTCATGTGGCCGGCATGACTAAACGGCAAAGGTGCACGGAATGCTGGTCCCTATTTTCCTACTTGGATTTTTTGTGTGCTTTCAAACTGCTAGGTTGGCAGAAGCTGGGACAAGTAACTGGAGCTCACCCCGTTACGCGGCACTAGGGATTCGAAACACTGAACTGCCAACCTTTCAATCGACAAGCTCAGCATATTAGCCACTGAGCCACAGCATCCCTATTACTTACTGGCCATAGTAAGTGCTAAAAGTAGGTTCTCTTTGCTGCTAAAGTATAGTCCCTAACCAAATATGCATATTAAACTGAAATTCACTGCCTACCTTAAGAGAAATTCTAAAATCGATGTGTTTATACTATATTGCAATATTAGATTTATTCCAGCGAAGTCAGTCATCCAAAAGCACCCTGAAAAGATGGACAAGAGCATACCACAGAATAAATCTGATCCTGTGGGCTCCTGAGGCCACCTGTGACACTTTCCAACACATTGCATTAAGAGAAAAATAACAGGATACAAATAAAGAAATACTGTTCAATGAAAGGGCCTCTTTGTTTGCTATCAATTTCTTCGACTACAAGGGAAAAAATCTCCCCTCCCCCCCCAGTAATTTTAATAGGTACAAAATGGGTAAAAAAATTGGTTGATTGAAGGAAGAATGATCTGGGTTATATAGATTAACAAGAAGGAGTTAAGTCATTCATCTCCCAATAAGAAACCCAGGCTGGTCTAACAGTCAAAAATGATTTTATAACCTCTGTTTGTACTGAGAAACCACAATTTCCTTACTGCCATTAAAATGACAAGGAAATTGTCAAATTGACATTAGTACAATTGCTGCTTGTTAAAGCCATACAGTCTTGGCTGCTTTTCCAACTAATTTTTCATGATACCAAGGACCCTTCTCACAAGGAAGTGGCCTAAGGCATTGCCATTGACCATGAGCAACTGTAGACTGCTTTTAAATGTGGTTTATCAAGGTTTAAATTAATTTCTTTTTCAGCCAAGGGGAAGAGTGTAGGTGTTAAAATAATTTCTCAAATATTTCTGGAGACATTTTGTTCATGACACAAAGATTCCGCGCTTTTCTTCCAAGTTTTTTTATAACACGTATTGTTATAATCATCAATCTGTCTGTTGTTGTAAAATAACGTTCCTTAGCAGGGAGTCCCGTTTTAAAGAAAGAATAATAGTCCTTTCATGCAAAATGGGATACAGGAACATTTCCCAGAACTGCAAGGAAAATACCACTGAATGTATGATGAGAATTCCTTCCAGAAAGTTGACGATATGTTGACTGGGTAAATCTCACGATGCTCAAACAACCAAAGGTCTGTAAGTCCAACAGATTCTTTCATTACCCTGGATGGAGACAGTGGAATTTTCATAACCTACTTAATATCCTGTAACTCATTCATTCCTAACAGCACTGCTATTCATAAGATTTGCAGGGGGGGGCAGAGAGGAGTGGAGAAGAGAGAAAGAAAGAAAGAAAACTTTCCTCCTGGAATCATTGATGCAAACGACATTAACTCCGGAGCAAAAAAGATGAATGTCTTCTAAATGTTTGTTCTTTGGGCACAATTATTTTCCTGCACTGAAACTGGTGGAGGAAACTACTGAGCGTTTATATCTCCAAATTAAATAAACACATTTTCTCAGCCAGGTCACAGGACCATGAATAGGCCTCCTCTTATACTACGAAAATAATTCAGGTATTACGACCTGATGTGCCCTTTCAAGAAGGTCAGTAATTTCCTGGTACTTCTGAAATTCAATTCATCTCTCAGCCATAGCATGAATAGTCTTAGGGAATCCTGCAGGGGTGCTATTCAGCAGGTTCTGACAGGTTCTGGAGAACCGGTAGCGGAAATTTTGAGTAGTTCGGAGAACTGGCAAATACCACTGCTTGCTGGCCCCAGAGTGGGGTGTGAATGGAAATTTTGCAGTATCCTTCCCCTGGAGTGGGGTGGGAATGGAGATTCTGCAGTATCCTTCCCCTGGAACGGGGTGGGAATGGAGATTTTGCAGTATCCTTCCCCTGCCACGCCCACCAAGCCACAGCCACCAAGCCACACCACCCCCCACCAAGCCACGCCCACAGAACCATAGTAAAAAAATTTGAATTCCACCACTGGAATCCTGATGCATTGTTACAGCTACTTTAGAATGTAACAATTGCCTATATATTACAAAGAGAAGGAACCAATGTAGCATAATTCCCACTCTATTCTAAAATACTGAACAATGGTTACCTCTAAAAGGCTGATTTAATTATTCTATGGTGCATCATCTCCTCTAACGACATGGAAACATGGCCCCTTTATACAGTTTGGGAATCAAGAAGACAGAACTGTTTTGGACCAATTAAATAACAGCCGAAGTTTGAGAAAATATTTTTTTAATTCTGAACAACTATAAGTTTGGACTAGGTCAGGAATTGTTGAATCTACACGCAGCTTCCTCATGTGAAAATGCTGAATTGTGGCTGCTGCCAATGGACTGGTATGAAAAAAAAGATACAAGTATTAGAAATCACTTGAATAAGTCAGTAAGCGTATAACTAAATAACTGGATAACTTAAGGACAAAGAGGGCTAATATAAAAAGTGGAAAGAGGGACACATAACCAAGGCAGAATACCAGCAAATAGCCCGAATCTGCAAAGATGAAGTCAGGAAAGGTTAAGACTCAGAATTAACGAAGACTTGCAACAAATGTCAAAAATAATTTTTAAAAAGTTTCTTTCAACGTATAAAAAACAGAAAAAAAAGTCAAAGAAATGATCACAGAAGATGGTAAGGAAGTGACAGTCTGCAGAGAGAAAGCAGAACTGCTTAATTCATTCTTTGCATCTGTCTTCTTGCAAAAGGAGAAAAATAGCCTAACCTACCAAATGCAGAACCATAAAAGAGAGACTAGGAATACAAGTTAAAATAAGCAAGAAAATGGTAAGAGAACATCTGCCTACCCTAGACGAGTTTGAATCACTTGAACCAGATGGATTACATCCCAGAGTTCTGAAGGAGCTGGCAGAGATGATCTCAGAAGCACTAAACCAGATCTTTCAAAGATCCTGGAGCGACCAGAGAACTAGACTGGGAAAGTGGCTCAGTGGCTAAGACACTGAGCTTGTTGATCAGAAAGGTCTGCAGTTCAGCACTTTAAATCCCTAGTATAGGTCTCCTGCGTGAGCAGGGGGTTGGACTAGATGACCTCCAAGGTCCCTTCCAACTCTGTTACTGTTGTTATAATTCCAGCTTGTCTCCTTCAACTTTGATGTTCAATATATATTTTTGCATTAAAAAAAAACCATGCGAAAAATAGGTGACATTTTTTTAAGGCTTGATACCAGGGGTGGGTTCTACTTACCTTTACTACCAGTGCGCATCACACCCGCGTGCGCAGATCACCTATGATAACATCTGGGTCAGTGGGTGGAGCCTCCCGCCGGTTTTACTACCGGTTCTTGCAAACCGGTCCGAACCGGGGGCAACCAACCACTGCTTGATAGCTTAGAATAAGGAATGCAGAGCCATATTTGAGGGCCACTACTTTAACTGACTGCAATGGAAACGGTGACCCCCTTCATTTCTCCACCCCACCTCAGGTTTAGATGAATCTGCACTGAGGTTGATACGAGAAACCTGTCACAAAGCTCCATCGTATCCAATTGTGCTGATTTCAGCAAAGTCACTAACGGAAGCTCTTTCCTTTGGTTCCTGTTTCTTCTTGCCTCCTGTGCAAATCCAATTATATTGCCTTGATGTGGAAACACATTTAAAGAAAATGGGTGCCCTGTACCACCCTTCAGGAGTGCCAAAAAGTGACTCACTGAAATTACTTGCAGGTGGCCATTCAGCTTAGAAAATAATCTGTGGCTGCACAAAAGAAAATGTCATGTCAGCCAAAAAGAAAAAAAAATATCTATGCATATTAAATTGCAGAGATTTCTTTAGAAAAGGGGTTTGTTTGTTTGTTACTCTTTTTAAAATCCATTAAAACTGCTTCCAAGGCTTTGCAGAACTCCGTTGCTGGAGACTGTCCAGATGTTACTCCTGGGTTTCTTGGACTACAAGGAGGTGGGGAATAAAGATGGGGAAAAATAATCTGTGACTTACTTGATTTATGACTCTAGCCCTAAAATATAGGCTTCAGCCCTTCAGCTGAGCTACTGTAATACCTATCCTAGGCCCTAATTATAAAGTGTAATTAAAATTTTAAATCCTGCTGTCAGCAAAGGCTTGATGTTTAGATATTCAGCAGCCTCCACTGGTATTTAGGAGTCTAGTTTGGTTATCACAATTGTTTTAATTAATGCCTATGGTCTATTATTGGGAGTTCTGCCAGGCCCTACCAAACCTAGCCTTGCCTTTCTGCCTCAAACCTCCTTTTGTCTACTTTAACTGAACATTTAACTCAGCATCTTGAAGGCTCTCAAAAGAGTTGGTTACTGCGCTCCTGACACAACTGCAGTAGTAGCCATCACCAGCTACTTTAATGGTTTATTTATTTATTTTCCACTCTTGTGGTATATTCCTGTTTATTTGAAATTTAAAAGCAAACAGAGAAACAATATCATAAAAAATAAAAAGACACAAAAATAAGAAAGCTCTGGTGGATCGGGCCAAGCCCATTTTAATCCAGCATTTTGTTTCTTGCACAGCCCACCAGATACTTCCAGGGATTCTTTTAAGCAGGAAATGCCCTCTCACATCCTTATTTCCTTGCAACTGAAACTGCTCCCTATACAACTGAAAATATACTATACTGAACTTGGAAGAAACACATTTTACAAGTTTTATAAATCATGAGATCTGTCCTCCATGACTTTATCCAGTTTCATTTTACCTGTATTCAAAAAGGTGGCCACCATCACCAAGAAGCCATCCTCTCAATGTAATGTTGATTCATGCCATGAAAAACTAGCTGGAAGAAGAGCAATGCTTCTTCCTACCACTATTACTATCAATGTGGGAGTAATTTCTGCCTGGTTATGGAAGGATAATAAATACCCATTTAGGAATAAAACCAGGAGCATGAAAGACACCTTTCTACTAAATCTTATTCACATTCATATGTGAGCCAGGGTAAAAATTCCTCAGCCATTTTTACAGGAACTGTGATCATAAGGTCTTGGAGGACAAAAAGCAGAAAACTCTTCCAGTGGAAACTTGCATACCTCCCATTCTCTCTTCTAGTTGTTTTTGCCACAGTCATGTTTTCCAGAGTATTTCTTGGAATGCACAGCCTACTAGCTGAGCTAAGGTAAATTGCTCACCATTACATTAAAGCAAACTCATGGAAAAAACAATTTTCTGGAAGGAATAAAAATGCATTTTATTTAAGAGATTCATATCCGACACTCGTTTGAGAACTGAAGTGAAGTATTTCAGTAAGAACTGAAATAAACACGGACAGTTTATAGATTACAGTTGCAATGGGGTTGTTTTGTCTCTGAAGCTGCCTTATGTTTCTTAAAAAGAAACAAGAGAAAATATTTACTAGTTTGACTAGTTGTTTTCATCCAAACAGCTCTTTGGACTGCATTATATGCAGCCTAACTATGTTGGTCCATTAAGATTTGAACAAATAAACAATCATTTTTAGATCTGCTTCGTCAAGCGAGGACTAGAGGTCTGTATTTAATCTTTTGGCTATTCCAAACTGCAAAATAAATAGAAGAAAGAATTGGAGGTATATGAATTTCTATTCCAAACTAAATCTTAGAATGGAAGGCAACTTGGAGATCATAAAATCTAATCTCACTCCCCACCCACCCACCCCCAGTGCAGGAGTAGACTACTATAGTGTACTATAGTGTTAGAGCATCTGCATATAAACTAATTGTACAATTTGACTTCCCAAAATCTTGAAGATAACCATTTTC
The DNA here is from genome assembly GCA_012654045.1 of Ptyas mucosa. Classification (NCBI taxonomy): domain Eukaryota; kingdom Metazoa; phylum Chordata; class Lepidosauria; order Squamata; family Colubridae; genus Ptyas; species Ptyas mucosa. Next base: position 75,930,686 of record WNWU01000001.1, read on the forward strand.
CCTAGTAAAACCCAACTGAATTTTACTGTTTTATGCAGAAGAAGAGGAAAATTCTTAAACAAATGTAATTGCATTAATTGTTAATGTTGAACTAAATTTAAATTCTTTCACCCCAATTCTATAGACCTTGTACCAACAATCCACTTATCTTAGTATTAACTTCCTTGACTAGCAGAAACTCTTCAATCTCTTAGGTAAAGTATCTGCAAACCCATTAGCCTAACTTGAACCCAAGTACACGTGCGTGCCGAGGATTTGGTTAATGGACTTTCTCAACCCAATTCTCACAAGATGATTATGAAAATAATAAGAATTCTTGGTATATCCATATGTATCATAAGTATGGAGTCAGAAAAGAGTAACAGAAAAAGCAATAAAACTATCTTCAAGAGGTGGCTATCCAGCTTTTTGTTTTAAAAAAAACCACACACACAACTTCATGAGATGGAGAAGACACCATTCTCTGCAGGTAGGCTGTTCCACCATTTGTACATATCATCTCAACAGGAAATTTCTCCTTATATTTACAGAAAATATTGTAGTTGCAACTTGTACTCATTATTTCTATGGCAATCAAAATATTTCCTGAGCATCTTTTCCATGCTGCCCTTTGATGAACAAGTATGTATTTCCAAAGAGAGCCATTAAAACTTTGTACAGAACCTGCCCAAACAAGGGAGGATGAGCAAACGTTTTTAAAAAATAAAGTGAACAATGGCTTAGCCAAGCCTTCAATAGATGCATGCCAAGAAACATACAAGTATTCTGTCTTAACAGAGAAAAAAGGGAGGGGGAAATACTGGGAAAGACTTTATTTTCAGAGCAATAAAACATGACAGATTAAAACTGTGTTATGTGCTTAATAAACTTCTTTGCTGCAGATCTCTAATTTATCAAGAGGTAAGGACATCATAGATCCAAAATTGTTGCTGCACTACCAAACAACAGTTCATGCTTTCTGCATGCCAGCCAAAACCATGATGTTACGTGCCTCTTTTACCTACCGGTAAGCCTCTGATTTAGACATGTTCAAGCCTGCGTGTGATATCATCAAGAAACATTAATAGACAACAACATTAAGACAACTGTAAGAGGAAGCTGTCAGCAATACAATAGCCTTTTATACAAAGCAAATTAGTCTGATGCCCACACCAAACTCTCTTATGTGATCTCTAACTTTAGACTCTCATACACAGTTGAAGAGAAAGATCAGCATTCTCTGAATGTTGCAGCAATGTTTAGTAAAAACCAGAGTTCAGACTGATTTCAAAGGCAATTTCCACAGCCCTTTATCCTGCACTGTCTACCATCATAGAAACTAAACCATCCCACACAATGCATGCATCTTGAGTTTTCAATGTGCCTAGCAAAAGTCCCTTAGTTCTTTGACAAATTCCATTCTCCACCTCTTAAATCTGTTGATTATGTTCCATGCAGAACATAATGCTACAAATCAATGAGCTAGCTCAACTATTCTTGTTATTTACTTCTAGCTAGCTGCAGCCCTATGCTTTTTTTGGAATTGTCTCAACCTGTCCAGGAAAGGGATTATTAAAGCTGAGGCAGTCAAGAGATTCTTGGGAGACAAGAAGGAGGGACAGAGAGCAAGGGTGGTAGCAGCCTAACATTTTGTGACAATGTCCATCCTATCATGCACTCCCGAAATTCCAGATGGTCTCAAGGGTTCATACAGTCTGGAAATAACAGTGATGCCAATTCCATTAGCAGAGAATATATGTAGCTCAGGACAGAACTGCTGGATTCTGTTCTTCAGCAGAGGTTTCATTATCAGGATAAGTAATGCAACTCCACTCTCCCATGCCCTGAAGTTGTTATCTAGCCTGGTAATGAAACATTTGCCAGAAAACATCCAAGCTCAGAAAACATCCAGAACCCAAGAATTAGTGAGCATGATTTAAATGCCCATAAATGCATATATTATTTTGAGTATCTTCTATCTGGTCTTGAGCAAATGGTTTGACTAGGCTAAAAGTCTAAAGGTCTTATCTTTGACGCAGTGTTGAAATCCAAATATTTTTTTACTACCGGTTTTATGGGCATGGCTTGGTGGGCGTGGCAGGGGAAGAATACTGCAAAATCCCCATTCCCTCCCTACTCCTGGGGGAAGGATATTGAAAAATCTCCATTCCCACCCCACCCCAGTCAGAGGTGGTATTTGCCAGTTCTCCGAACGATTTAAAATTTCCGCTACCGGTTCTCCAGAACCTGTCAGAACCTGTTGGATTTCACCCCTGCTTTGACGCCTTTTCTACAACATAAAAGAATGTCACGCAATATGTACCCATTAATTCATTTTCTTTTCTTTTTAATTCCATGCCTGATGAAGATGATTTGGCAGATAGTTTTCATAATGTGTAGCAATTCAGGGCTTGGAGAGTCTCCAGCTTCCTTCCATGTCCTTGGCCACCCAACCGGATTTTTGTTTTGTTTTGGAGGACTATTGATATGGGGATGTCTCCCTTGAAAACGTTTGTGTTGTGGTAAGTGGGACATGAGGCTGAGCTCACACAAAGATGTGCCTGTTCTAAGGAGACCCTTAGGCATGTCCACTGTCTAGATAAGTAACAATATCACAAATATTTTCCCTTTAGAAAAAATATTCTATCTAAAAACCTTTTTTCCAGAAATTTCATACATTTCATTTTAATGAGTGTAAATTTCTAAAGATCCAGTTTATTAAACTATAAAACTGTCTTTCTGTACATGCTTCCTGGGAATTTGCCTCATTATTACCATGTTTCCCTGAAAATAAGACCCTGTCTTATATATTTTTTGAACCCTGAAATAAATGCTTGGACTTATTTTCGGGGAGGTCTTATTATTTTGGGGCACGTGGAGCAAGATGGGGCTCCTCTTGCCATCTTACCTGATTTCCAGCTCTGCATTTAAATATTTTCGGAAAGGGCTTATTTTTGGGGGGAGGCTTATTTTAGCGCAAGCGCTCAAAAGCCCGATTGGAGTTATTATCGGGGATGTCTTATTTTCGGGGAAACAGGGTAGTTATTAGCTTTGTGAAGTGTTGCACATTTGTTTTAAATAAAAGATTACATGAAAAAATATTCAATAGAACAGCGTCAAAGTTGCAATACTAATCAGCTTACCAGAAATTTTCTTGAACTTAGTGACAGTTCCCAGTAAACATGCAACTCTCTCTCAAAAGTGTTATGTATGAGATCCAAGAAGAGAGATTGCATTTGTCTTTTACAACAAAAAAGATGATTTAATCAGTTCCAAGAAAGAGCTTAGCTGGCACACTCTTTTCCTTATTTATGTCTTATTGAGTACCTTTTCCTTCAATTAATTTTGACTGCATGAAAATGTGTAACTGGTTCTTCACTCTCCTTCATTATGTTTTCTACATCAAAACCATGATTATTTATGTAAACTAAGAATAATCCTCAGGTTATGATGAATATTGAGCCCAAAATTAATGAATGTCAAGCTCTATAACAACGTGAAGGAAGAATGCTAGAAAACAGAGCTGAAGAACCCTCGTGGCGCAGCAGACTAAAGCACTGTTATTAACATCAGCTGCCTGCAATTAGGCTCAAGGTTGACTCACCCTTCCATCCTTTCAAAGGTAGGTAAAATGAGGACCCAGATTGTGGGGGCAATAAGCTGACTTTGTATGAATATATACAAAAGTATGAAGGCTATTGCTTAACGCATTGTAAGCCGCCCTGAGTCTCCGGAGAAGGACAGCATATAAATCAAATCAAAAAGAAAGAAAAAAAAGAAATACACATTGTGTCAACTTATATTATGCAAACAGAATTCAATCTGCACATTTGACTTATGGATTTAGCAATAGCACTTAGACTTATATACCACTTCACTGTGCTTTACAGCCCTCTCTAACCGGTTTACAGAGTCAGCATGTTGCCCCCAACAATTTAGGTCCTCATTTTACCAACCTTGGAAGGATGGAACCCTTGAGCCAGTGAGATTCGAACGGCCAAACTGCCAGTAATTGGGAGTCAGCAGAATTAGCCTGTAATATTGCATTCTAACCACCGTGCTACCACGGCTCTTAGAACCATTTGATTGACAAAGTTCTTGAATAAATTAGATACTGAAATCAAAACCTACTACATTTAGAGAGAACAACTTTCAATGAGCAGTTCTGCAACTTTAGGGCATACAATTGTTCAAAGGTTGTTTTGGTTATCCTGTGTGGTATTGCAATACACAATGAAAACAAAAAATATCTTGGCCTCCTAGCATGTAAGGCTGTCTAAGAATCCAAATAGGGGTCACATAAGCTAACACACAGGACAATCTGTTCTAGAAGTATTTTTTATTATGGACACAGCTTAGAATTCAATGGAAATACTTTGTGCAATTCTTCCACTCAAGCATAATATTTTGCTTCCAAATATGCAGCAAATGTTGTGCCTCATGGTCACCATGTGCCCAGGCAAGGAAAAAAGATACTCCCAACTAATTCTGCAACTCTGTCTCATTTCCATTCTCACAGACGGTGCCTTTTCCCCAAAAAAGCTAGATTTCAAATTGCTACACAACAAGCGTTTTTAGAATAACAATCACCAACATTTGATGATATTCAAGCAGATCTCATGAATGTCCTCCTAACTCAGGTCTGAATACAATTAAAAAAGGTGGGATTTGATTGGGAATTGCTCATCTGGACCTTAAACTGTTGTTATCCTTATCTGCCATTGTTGCACCCATTTCCATGGTTGGTGATGGCTGTATGAACTTATGCAAGCATGGATCTATATGCCCTGAGGAATGCCCCCCATTCCTGGATATGGCCTACTGGGCTAGCTAGGAACTTCCTTAATGATGGGTCCTGGGATCCCGAGAGGTGGCATAGCGCAAATAAGGGCTCCAAGCTTGGTATGGGTTGTAAAAGGCGTTCATTGTATTCTTTTCTAATTAGATTTTTTAGGCGACTGGGGAGTGGAGTGGTTTGTAATATCCGGCTGGTTGCAAAGGGGGGGGGGCTCCACCAGGTCAATGGCAGTCCAGGCCATTGGAGGATCATGATGGGGTTGGAGCGAGGTTGGGGTCCTCTGGGACTCCGAGGGAGGGGGTGGGGGCTTTGATCCCTAGGGTGATTGGGAATGGCGGCAAGTGGATGAACAGAGGGCCATTTCAGAATCTGGGAGCACGCCCCCATGGTCTCCGAGCAGTGGCATGCTCCGACCCTCTTGGTTCCACCCGCTTCCCTGGGGGTTTGGGAGAGCAGACCCCTGGGCTCAGGCTGGTTTATTTTAATGCCAGGTCTGTGGTTAACAAAGCTCCCCTCACCTGTGAATTGATCGAGGAGGAAAATACAGACCTGGCTTGCATTACAGAGACCTGGTTGGGCTCAGAGGGGGGAGTCCTTCTGACGGAACTCTGCCCGCCAGGTTTCCGGGCGCTACACCAGCCGCGGGCCCAGGGTAGGGACGGGGGAGTGGCAGTTGTTATTAGGGAGGCCCTATGTCCGCGGGAGGTCACTGTCCATCACCCACCAGATGGACGGGTGCGAGTCCCTCCTCATGAGATGGGGCCCTCGAGGGCAGCTGGGCCTACTGATTGCGTACCTTTCTCCTAGCTGCGTATCAACGGCCCTGCCCGGGCTCCTCAATGCTATATCGGGGTTGGTGGTTGAGTTTCCCAGACTCATTGTTCTGGGGGACTTTAATCTGCCTTCCCTGGGAGGGGCGTCAGGGGCGGCCCGGGAATTCATGGCCTCCATGGCGGCCATGGATCTGATTCAGATAATTCAGGGCCCAACTCATGAGGGGGGGACACGCGCCCGATCTAGTCTTTATTTCGGGACAGTGGCATGATGAGCTTGGTGGGGAAATACCAGTTATTCATCCCCTTTCATGGACCGATCATTATCTCCTCCAGTTGGGCTTCCATTATACCACTCCTCGCTGCTGGGATGCGGGACCGCCTAACTGGTTCCACCCCAGGCGCCTGATGGACCCTGATAGGTTCCAGATGGAGCTTGGGACGATACCTGCCTCCCTCTCCCACACCCCAGTCGAGACCCTGGTGGATGCCTGGGAAATGGCGGCCGCCGGGGCTCTCAACTGTGTCATGCCTTTGCGGCCTCTGACCCGGTGCAGATCCTGGTTGGCCCCTTGGTTTACTGAGGAGCTCCGGGAGTTGAAGCGCCAGAGGAGAGGCCTAGAGAGCTGTTGGAGATCCAGTCGACCCGAATCAGAGCATGCACAGCTAAGATCTTTTACGAGGTTTTATCTTGTGACCATGGAGGCAGCAAAGCGTTCCTATTTCTCCGCCCTCATCGCGTCCACAGATAATCATCCAGCTGCCCTCTTGTTTAGGGTGTCCCTCTTGAGTTGGGAAGCAGGGGATGACCCTCTGCGAGGCCAGGCCGAGGAGTTTAGTCAACATCTGCTGGACAAGATTGCTCAGATCTGGGCCCATCTGGACTCTGACTGGGCAGGGTCGGACGGGTGGGAGATGACCGGTCGTGTTATCTGGGAGGAATTCGACCCTGTTACTCCGGAAGAAGTGGACAGGATCATGGGTAAGCTGAGTGCTGCAACGTGTTTATTGGACCCGTGTCCCTCCTGGCTCATTTATTTGGCTTGGTGGGCGAGGCTGGACCCAGGCAGTGATTAATGCATCCTTGGGTGAGGGAAGCTTCCCTACCGCCTTGAAAGAGGCAGTGGTGAGGCCCCTCCTCAAGAAACCTGCCTTGGACCCAGCTATTTTAAACAACTTTCGTCCTGTCTCCAACCTTCGCTTTGTTGCGAAGGTTGTTGAGAGCGTGGTGGCAAGTCAACTCCCGTTGGCCCTGGATGAAGTGGAGTACCTGGATCCATACCAGTCGGGTTTCAGGCCCAGGTACAGTACGGAGACGGCATTGGTTGCACTGGTGGATGATCTCTGGAGGGCCCGGGAGAGAGGTTACTCCTCTGTCCTGGTCCTATTAGATCTCTCGGTGGCTTTCGATACCATCAACCATGGTATCTTGCTGCGACACCTTGAGGGATTGGGAGTGGGAGGCACTGTGTATCAGTCCTCTCTCCTCTTTTGTTCAACATCTATTATGGTAGATGTCTAAAATAATGGATTTAATTTTTAACTTTTATTAGATGTTTCTTAACTGTTGTGAGCCACCCTGAGTCCGGCTGGAGATAGGGCGGCATATAAATCTCATAAATAAATAAATAAATAAATCTGTCAATTTTTCTCTTTCAGTGCAACAAAGCCATCCCATTTATGAACTCCAGCAGGCATATTAATCACCATCAAGAATCCTCTCCAACAAAAAGCAACACTTGATTGAACCTACCAACAAAACAACAAATCACAAATTCTTTTTGCTGACCTGTAAATGATGCCTCTCTCGTGAAGGAACATGAGGGCTGAAATTATTTCTGCAGCGTAGAATCGGGCTCGGACTTCATCAAAGCGACGGGATTTCTGGATGTGGAACATCAAATCCCCTCCATTCACAAACTCCATAACAAAGAAGAGGCGATCCTGATCAAAGGCAATACCACATACCATCATCAGTGGAAAGATGTTAATTGTATTTCTTTTTCTCCCCCCACATATAATTTTTTTTAAGAAATCCCTTTGAATTGAACCACCCGCAAAAAGAGCAAAATATTCAGGATTTTACCCCCATAGACCAAACTACACGGTATTTGACCAACCTAATTCAATCCTGGAATGACCTTTTTGTTCTGGATTGGACATTGGAAATCTGGATTTGCTCTCACTGCAACCCCAGTTCAGAGTGTATGCTATACATTCAGTATTTATATTGACAGAAAGAGGTCAAATGTCCCATTTTATTGAAAATAACTCTTTATTTGAAAGGCCATTGGAGGTCTGACCTCCATTTGAAAGAGTGTTTTATTTGAACGGCTATCAAATGCAAAGAAGGTAGAACAAATGCTGATTCTCATCCTGCTACTCAACTGGTAGCATTTGGACGGAAGGCTAAGCAAGCATACCAGTGGTAAGGTAGTCCCAGTGGTGAAATCCAATTACCTTCACTACCAGTTCGGGATACGCACACGTGCCTCTTCTGCGCACGTGCAGAACCTTCTGTGCATGCACAGATGGTAAAAAAAAAATGGGACGCAATGACATCCCGGTGGGCGGGTGGAGCCTGCTACCACCGGCGCTACCAGTTCGGCGAGCCGGATAGAACCGGGGGTGGGGGGATTCCACCGCTGGGTGAATTGGTTTATATTTCTAACATAATTATAACAATGGTATCTACATAAAAAATAAATGCACTTCCACTTTTTGAGGATGGGTGAGTAGATAAATAATCATACTGGTTTTTGGTAAATGCAAGAAGACAAGATCTCCTTTAACTGTTTCAGTTGCGAGTCAATGAGTTTGTCTGGCTATAAGAGTTGCGCAATCAATGTGTAGTTATGACTAAGTAGTGGCAAAGGAGCCAGGCAATTTGTTCTTCAGGAAGTTTTATCAGGGAAATGAAGTACTTATACTGAGATCAAGCACAGACTACATACTGTAGATGACAAAGACTTATTTTCTGTTATTCCACAGAGTAGGACAAGAAACAATGAGTTAAAACTATAAAGACAGACATTATGAGGAACCTCTTGACAAAATGAGTTATTAACTAGTGGAACAAGTCAGTACATGAAATGGTGACTTCTCCTTCACTAGAGATCTTCAAACAGAGCCTACATAGTGATCTGTAAAAGCTGTACTGGAACAGGAAAGATGACTGATGACCTCTAAGTTCCCTTCTTACTCTATGATTCTATGACACTTTACAAAATCCTCTTCATGAGTTACATTTATCTCTCATTTGCTATCTGCATGCCTATAACTGTGGTGGCACAGTAATTAGAATGCAGTACTGCAGGCTACTTCTGCTGACTGCTGGCTGACAGCAGTCTGGCAGTTCGATTCCCACTGGCTCAAAGTTGACTCAGTCTTCCATCCTTCTGAGGTGGGTAAAATGAGGACCCAGATTGTTGGGGGCAATATGCTGACTCTGCATACAGAGGGATGTAAAGCACTGTGACGTGTTTATATACATATACATATATATATATATATATATATATATATATATATATATATATATATATATATATATGTCTAAGTGCAACTGCTATAGCTATATATTTTGTTTTTAAAACTTACAGAATAACAGAACAACACATTTGGAAGGGACCTTGGAGGTCTTCTAGTCCAACCCTGTGCTCAGGCAGGGAACCCTATACCATTTCAGACAAATGGTTGTCCAATCTCTTCTTAAAAACTTCCAGCGTTGGGGCATTCACAACTTCTAGAGGCAAGTCATTCCACTGATTAATTGTTCTCACTGTCAGGTAATTTCTCCTTAGTTCTAGGTTGCTTCTATCCTTGATTAGTTTCCATTCATTGCTTCTGGTCCATATTAATATAGATATCTACCTATTTATGGACTTGAGCAAGATGAAATAACATAACACCATAACAATGTTGAAACAGTTAACATGGGTATCCTGGAATCCTTTGTTGTTGTTTTTTCGGATAATTGACTCAAAAGCAAGATTAGACAAACAGTTGATGCTGCCAGTTTTCTAGAACTAATGATATCATGCAGCTTTAAATATATATGTATGACAAGGGCAGAGGACTTAAAAACAAGTTTGGAGGAAGTATCATCATTAGAACCCATTGTGCCAATCTCCTAAACTTGGGCAGCGGCAGGACACGGACATCATGGTGCTAGGAATAATATGTTATGATGGAAAACCAGGGCTGCAAAAGATTTCCTCCCTTTTCTGCAAGAAACGGAAAGCTTTGTGAAGTCAAATTAAGGTATGGGGCTCAATCAGTAGTCTCTCTCTTCAGCAGGAACATAAAAAGTAGTGAAACTGAATTAAAGAGCTGCTACTGGCTCTTTGCAACTACTGTAATCTCTTCCTCAATTAAAAAGGGCAAGCTGTGCTTTTTTGCTTGCAGTTTCTGCCACCTAGTGGTTACCCTCCCTTAAGCCTCAAAGATTTGAGTGGCAATTTAAAGACGAACAAAAAAGTTTTACATTGCACATGTTTCGTGGATCAGATTCATGGAGTTTAATCTCGAGGAAGGAAAATTTTATCCATTGCTTTATGGGAAGAGCAAAGGAAAAGGAGAGAACACTAAAAGATGAGGGGGCAGAAAAAAAATTTTCTATGAAGTGGCAACCATTAACAACGTAGCAACTAGGTGCAACACTGGCAAGCTTATATAAATAGGTTAATAACATGTGTGATAAGGGGCCTTGTTCTGTGCTTAATCCAGGAGACACAGGTAATTGTCACTCGGCAATGGTAATTAGGACTGGGAATTCCATTGCTAAGTGACAGTCATAAAGCAGGGCATCATGTGATTGCACTGATTTATGACAGCAGTTCTGGCAGTCCCAGTTGCTGTCTGTCAGTTGCAAATTCTGCACGATCAAAGGGCCATGCAGTCATGTGATCACTATTTGTGACCTTGTGCCAACTTCCCCTTGACGTTGCTTGCCAGAAATCAGCAATGAAGGTTGCAAATGGTGACCGTGTGGGACACTGCAACTTCATAGATGCCACAATTGGGCAATTATGGTTGCCAAGTGCCCAAACTGAGATCAAACAACCGTGAGGACATTGTGCTGACTGCAACTATGAGGACCTGTTGTAAGTTTCCTGGTAAATCACGGTCTTTGAACGGTAGCTGACCAAGTACTTGTTAAGCAAGAAATACCTCCGTGCAATTAAACAACCTAACAGATTCCAGATCAGTTGTTTAATTATGAAATTAGTCTTTGTAATCCCTTAGTTCAAAGAGAGCAATCTTGAGGGCATTTGACCTTTGTGTTTCAGGAAATTGATTTCTACTTGAATATTACCATTTCTGATGTCAGACACATGTCCATCTTCTATTTCAGTTCTATAGAGAATGACAAAACCTAGCCAACACTAGCTGATATCAAAAAAGCTAAGTAGGTTGGTGCTTGGATGGGAAACCATCAAGATATCCCAGACCTATAGACTAGACTGGGAAGTCAAAAACCATCCTGTGTGCAACAGACAGTTATTCTATTTTTTCTAAGAAAACAGCATGGATATGCTGTCAATAGGAATTGAACTGGTCTCAACATTGTCCATTGCTGAGTAAGGACTGATCAGTTTGTTCAGTGTCTGCATATTCCTTATTGGAGGATCAGCAGGTCCTCTGAAAGTATGGATAATATTTTTTGTAATGATGATGTCAGAGTAGATATAGAGCAGCGGTGAAATCCTCTGAAGTCTGCTACCGGTTCTGTGAGTCTGCTACTGAGTAAGCGCCCATGCAGCGCTAAAAAAGGAAGCTTTCTGAGTCTGCAAAGGTAAGTAGAACAGCGAGGGGGGGAATCTGCTGTGCCATGCAATTTAGATTAGCTAGAAAGCAGGAAATCCAACGATTCTAGCTAATATAAATCGCACGTTAACAGCTGATCGTCACCCAGCTGATCGTCGGAAATACCGATTCACCCGAACTGGTAGCATTTTTTACTATCAGTTCGGGAGAATTGATCCGAACCGATAGCATTTCACTCCTGATATAGAGACATCTTTTCACCATCTTTATATTTTGTATAACTCAAGGTGGCATATATAACGCTCCAGCTACATGAGCAGTGGAAGGAAATGCAGATATAAGCATAAAACACTGAACATATTTGCCCTTCCACTAAAGTGAAGCAACCTCAGCTCAGATCGGTTGGACTACTGGTACTAACAACATTTTGGTTTCAGGGAAGAAACCTTTACCAGAAGGGAAACCGTTAAAGAAAGCAAAATTGGAATAAAAGATTTTATTCAAAATCTGTGCATGTCTGACAGAGATATACCAGCTGAACATTTATTTATTTTTTGCAGCAAATAAGAACTAGATGGTCTCTAGTTCTACAAAATTCAATTTTGTAATTCCATTTTTATTCCAGAAAAACTGCAGGATCACAAACTCTAACGTAGGTCTTTTCCCAAAAAGTATTTTTATTTTGTGATCGTTCTGATTCAGTACGGAAAGGAGGGAATGCAGGACTCCCTGTGCAACCATTCTGCCTCATTCACATCACTGAGAATTCATTGTCCTTCATTTTGTGAGCTTCCTATTTTCTTCATTCTTCTTTCTACAGAAAACCATGAAGAAGGTTTTTTTTAAAAAAAAAAAAGAATAGAATTGCTGCAACAATTCATAACTGGTAGCACCAGAAGCCTTTGCCTCCCCTCCTGAAGTTGTAAGGAATACTTACAGCGGTCTGAAAACAGCAGAAAAGCTGAGTGAGGAAAGGATGGTTTCTTGCTAAAGTCAGGATCCGTTTCTCTGTGAGGGTACACTCCACATCATCATCTTGAAGAATGACATCTTTCTTCAGCACTTTGATGGCATAAAGATATCCTGTCTCTTTTGTTTTAGCCAGCATTACCTAATTTGGCACAAAGCAGGATTTTTAATTGAAAGCAAAACAAAACAAATAATTACGGAAGGATCTCAGAAACAGCAAGACATGATCTTTCCTGCTAACAGGTCAAACCTAGGTGTATTTGTTCACTAATTAAGTAATCCTCGATGTATGACTGGTTGCTCAGCAACCACTTGAAGTTACAACAGTTCTAACAGTTGGGGACTCCCACAGTAATGTGACTGCATTTCAGGCACATTTATGGCTGCTTGCAAAGCCCCACAGTCACATGACCATGCTTTACAATGTTTTTTGCTGAAAACCAGCATTTAATTCAAACCACACCCATAGCAAACCATTGGTTCATTTAATGGCTGCAGTGATTCACTTAACAACTGCCACAGAAAGGTCATAAAAATAGGTCAGTCACATGGGGGACCCAATTTACAACTTTCATAAATTATGAACAGGCTCCATTGCGATCGTAACTCAAGGACTACCTGTAAGTCACATGACATTAGATGGGGCCCCTCTGAATAAAAAAAAACACATTGGCTGAATTCACACAGGATGCTAAATTAGAAACAAGGCTTATGCTACTTTATTTGTTTTGAGGGACACAACAGCCTTTAAATGACATGTTAGAAATTGCATATGAAGAGCAGTTGAGGCCTAAGACTTTACTGAGAACTTAGTGAAAACAATGTAAAACACAAGAATAAATTTTAAAAACCCTTCATTTTGATTTAAAGTTAATAGCAGAAAGCATCATCACAATTTAAAGGGACATGATGTAGTGTCTCTTAATGAATGTTATGTCCCTAATGCTATTTCTTATAAAGGTGGCGGAGCTGAGCAGATATCATGGTTCAAAACAAAAATCCTGACAGGACTGCAATTTTGTACTTCTGTTATAAGAAATAATTTAGAAGCCTCTAGGTTTTAAGACAAAAATCAAACTAAAGTTATAGATTAACGTAATATATGAATGCAACTAAACCTTCCTTTAATGCAAATTCATTTCAAATAACCAAAAGTTACACCAGTATGGAAACTTCAGAACCACTTACCTTTCCAAAACTGCCTTTTCCCAGCACTCGGATGAATATTAGATCATCAATTTTAAGCCTACTGGCTGAGACTTCAACCATCCCACTGCCATCTTTTGTGCTGTCTTTTTTCTGGCGTCTCAACGTTGATCTTGAGACTAACTTCTGTAAAGATGAGTCATGAGTTGTTTTTTACAAAACAGCACTCAAATTTTCTCTGTGTCTATGAAGTTCAGAAACTCAATTTTGAAAAGAAAACCATAACACTTTGAACATGGCATGAACAGGAGGAGGCAAGATGTACCTACCTGAAATTTTGGACATTAAACCTCATAAATAAATTAGCTTGACCTAATGGGAATTGTAGTCCAAAATATCTAATTCACCCAGCTCGGCTTTAAAGAGTAGAACTATTCTTTAGGGGAGGGGGAAGGGACAGATATGAATGGAAAATGTATTGTATGTTTGTTGATTAAAGCAAGTGTGCAATAAACTGAATTGACTTGAATTACAAAATGTATTATACAAGTATGGAGTTGAAGCTTGATTTCTGAATACAGTAGGAGTGGTATATGATGGAAATAAACCATGCATGAGAATTCATTGAAAGCTCAATGCTTAGCTCAACAATAAATAATGAATAAAGACAAGGGTGTCTGATATCCTCTTGATGGTGTAATGAATTTATGAATAAATGTATAAGGAATGTTTATGGTGACAAACTGCTTAAGGACATAAACCTAGATGGATTTTGTATGTAGATGATGAATTGTTCTTGGCTGAAAAGCTGAATGGTTCCCAGAATTATGGAACAAATGTATCCAACTAGAAATTAAAACCTAAAAGACCAAGGTAGTAATATTTGGCAGATAAATGAAATCAATAATTGCAAATTATATCAACATGTCAAAAACTAAGGCAAGTAAATAAATGTGTGCCCTGTACCTTGAGAGAATGTTTACTAAAGATGGGAAAAGAAATAAGACATTTTAAGATGTGAAAATGCTGGTAGAAAGGTAGCTGGGTGATGTGCAGCCCATTGCAAGGAATGAATGTTTGTTTTAAAAAAGTGAAAATTGTTGGATAGAGAAGCACAGTTTTCCCTACTTTGTCACACAGAGGTGAGAATTGGATATACCAAGAGAAACATAGAAGTAAAGTTGAATGTGATGAAAATGGTATACTTAATAAATGTGTGTAGTAAAACAGGGAGGGAGGGAGGGAGGGAGGGAGGGAGGGAGGGAGGGAGGAAGGAAGGAAGGAAGGAAGGAAGGAAGGAAGGAAGGAAGGAAGGAAGGACGGACAAATAAATTTGGACTGAGCACCAAAGTAAATAATTAGTGTAAAACAAATAGACGTAAGTGGTCTGGATATATAAAGAGAATGAATGAAGATCAAATTACAAAATGAATACATGAATGGGTGGAGAGGAAAAGGAAGCTCAAGAAAGTCATGATTGAGATGGCAAGTTTAAAGAACAACAGAGAAGGGAAGATGTAAGATTAGTTTCCAAGGATAGAAAGTCAAGGAGAGGAATAGAAAATAGTCTTGGTTTAAACTATATTAGCTATGTTTCCTTTTCTTTCCTTATTACTTTAATTTCTTTGGGCTACTATTTCGTGTTCCTTTCTGTTATTTACCCTGAAAAGGAATAACATGCTGTCTATGCATGAATAATCATGGTTCTGATCTCATCCTGTAGTGCATAAACTGTAAGTAACATAAAAACAGGTGTTTTTTTTAAATCCAATTCACTGTGAAGAAGAGGAGGGAAAACAAAGTTCTTACCCCATTTGGAGAGATATTTCCAGGTTGCAGTCCCATACATGCCAACGTCTTGGCTAATTCTGCTGCATTCACCCCGCAGTTTGGAGCTACATTGGATTCACACCGAATGTGCACATTTATTTTACACACTGAAAGCGAAAACAAAAGTTTTCAAACATTATTTTTGCCAGGGGCTGACACCGGAACAAGAACAAAACGATGCTTCTTTCCTAATGACAGCATGGGAATGCATGAGAGAAATCCAGTCCTTATTCTCTCCATTTGAATCACAGATTAAGGTTTATGCAGAGTGTTCAATCATACCACATGAATCCAAGCAGTTATGTTTTATTTAACTATTGTTAAACAAAACACAGGATGTATGCTACACACCAGTTTGATGAATACCATTTTACCTTCCCTGTTTAATGCTGAATCTGCAACACAAGAGTTAAGTACAATATCCCTCACACAGTGGTGAAATCCAAATTTTTTTACTACCGGTTCTGTGGGCGTGGTTTTGTGGGCATAGTGTGGCTTGGTGGGCATGGCAGGGGAAGGATATTGCAAAATCTCCATTCCCACCCCACTCTGGGGCCAGCCAGAGGTGGTATTTGCTGGTTCTCCAAACTACTCAAAATTTCCGCTACCGGTTCTCCGAACTGCTCAAAATTTCCGCTACTGGTTCTCCAGAACTCGTCAGCACCTGCTGGATTTCACCCCTGCCCTCACAGATCATCACTCAGCTACTGTTCATTTAGTTCAGTGGTCTCCAAACGTGACAACTTTAAGACTTCTGGACTTCAACTCCCAAAAGAAATTCTGGGAGTTGAAGTCCACAAATCTTAAAATTGCCAAGTTTGGAGACTCCTGATCACTTCCCATGGACTTGTCCCATATCTGAACAGTTCATACTTAATGTCTATGGAGATCCTCAGTCATCATACTTATTTACAATACTTTTTGTACATACTTACAAACCCTCAGTTCATACTTAACATGCAAATCAATATGTACCTTAATTGAACACAATATGGAAATAAAGAATATCTAAGTTCCTTTCCTTGCCATTTCTATCCTTTATTCTTATCGAACATGGGTATTTCAGCAGTCCCTAGAGCCCCAGGAATTTAGTAGTGAAATTAGGCAGCACATTGCTGGGAAAAAATAAAATCCAAACAGTGTACAAGTTTTCACTTATACACAAGTGGGGGAAAACCCAGCTCTACCTAGATATCCTGATATCCCAGCACTCCCAACTCAGAATAACAGGGTTGGAAGGGATCTTGGAGATCTTCTGGTCCAACCCTCTGCTCATACCCTATACCATTTCAGACAATGGTTGTCCAAGCTCTTCTTAAAAATCTCCAATGTTGGAGCACCCACAACTTATGGAGGCAAGTTGTTCCATTGATTACCGTATTTTTCGGTGTATAAGACGCACCGGAGTATAAGACATACCTTAATTTTTGGGGAGGAAATCAAGAAAACAAGAATTCTACCTCTGCCTACCAGCATTTTGGAACGGTCTCGGGGGAATCTGCCTGGGAGCTTTGGGGAACAAGGCAGCTGCCACGATTTGCAGCTGGTCACCCCTCTGGCCACCCAACAGGCAGCTTAGGGCAGGCAATGGCCAGAATGACTTCACTCCCCTGCAATGTAGGAGCTGCCGCCTAAGCCCTCTGCGCCCAGGAGCCGAGAGAACCGAACGAGAGCGCCTAAAGAAAAACACCCCTCCTTTCCAGCCACCGCTGCCCAGATTCCCCAACGCAATAATCAGAGCTGCGTTGCAGGCAGCGGGCGGTCAGTTCCTCTGCAATGTGCAGCGGGGAACTGAGAACCGTTTTGGATTCGGGGTGGGGATTGCAGCACTTCCACCTGAAAGTGCTTTTACGGGAAGAAAACCACGGCTGAAGAGGAGGTAGAAAAAAATGCTTTTAAAAGGCATTGACGATCCCAGCTGAGCCGCGTGATCATTAGAGACTTTTTAAAAAAAACTTCTAAAAGCATTTTTTCGGCCAAAGAGGTCGTGGAAATTATGTTTTAAAAATACAAAAAAAAAAAAAACCCTCTGATGATCACATGGCTCAGCTGGGCATGGGAGGGGGCAGGGATTTCTGCTACCAGTTCTCCGAACCACCCACCACCATCACCACCGGATCGGGCAATCCGGTCCAAACCGGGAGCAGTTCACCCCTGGTACATGCAAAATTTGTGCAAATGGGGGGGGGGAGTGCAGCCTATTCTAGTGTTGCATCAAGTATGCCCTCCCTACACACATACACACAATTCAGAACAAGAAAACTAAATGAATTCCACAGAGAAGGACTCTCATCTTTGTGTAGATTTTCAACTTACTTTTGCACTGGAGCCCTTGTCGCAAGATTCCCCAGAGGAGAGAGCCACAGTGATCACAGAAGGTTGGCACTTTGTAATTGTGGATTCTGAACTTGTGTGGGATATTGATTCCAAATCTCTGCTCAGAAAACTGAGGAAGAAAAAGCAGCAAAAGAAGAAAAGTTGGTGATAAGTGATCAAATAATAACGGTTGACCAATCCTTATTTCTCAGCTCGCAGTTCTTGAAGCAAGGCAGATAGAGAATGTTATTCGCCCCATTTGATAAGTAAGGAAGAAAAGAGAGAGCCAGGGTTTGGGGCTTAAGAGTTTGATTTAATGTTTCTAAAACATAAAGTCGATGTCATGAGTTTTCTTCTCACAGCAAATAATTTGGACATAAGGAATGAATATCAGTTAGGACAAGAAAGTTCCAGGGTTGAAGTGTGGGGTCCTTAGTATTCTTGGAGCTTGGCTGTTTTCTTGCATTACATTTATCGATGATGTCACCTATTTGGGCATTGAAATGTCTGCAAGAAAACAACCAAGCCCAGAGAGCACCAAGGGCTCCAAATTTAGTCCTTCCCCCACCACCAGGCACAACTTGTATTTTTGATTCAGCTGGTCCCAAACATGCCAGCTATGGCTACTTGTTAAAGAAAAAACCAGGATCTATCATCTCTTCTCACAAAAGAAAGCAAATCAAATCACATCTAGCTTGATTTTGAGGCTGAAAAATGGTTTGCCCAAAACTGAGTAAACCCAGATGCCTTTCCCATCCAATCAGTAAAAATCACCATCTGATTAGCATTCAGACTTTTAATTGATGTTAGCACAAGTTTCAGATAACTTAACAGCTACTCTAAAATAAGGGCAATTTTATGTTGGGCTGTCAATCAGTTCAGAGTCAGTTAAATTACTTCTCATTTGTTGCTTTCCTGCACATGTTATGCACACATTAATTAATGCTTTTGTTAGATCTTATATTTTAGGCTGATTTTAACCGTGTTATTGTAATGTAGGTACTGATGAGTCAATATGAAATGTTTGCACCTACCACTGTTAGTCTTTTAACTGTATTGTTTCAATTACTTCTACATCCGAATTCCCCACATTCAGAAAACCAATATTTCAGGGAATTCAGGCTAGATTCTTCCTGATCTAGTTTCTACATGAGGGAATCCTTAACCTGAAAAACATTCAGACCTGCTCTTTCCCATCTCTCTTCTCAAATGATACAACGATCAAGAAAACAGCTGTGTATTTTTCTGAACATGATTCCTGAATTCATCCAGATGGCAAAATAACAATTGTTTCACAAATGCCATGACATAATTCCACATCAGATATAATGCTTCAGCTGAACTCCTATATATTAAAATAGGACAAAAGTTGTAACACATTGCTACAAGCCTGATATCTAACTAAACTGTGAATCTTGAGAACCTGATACAGAACTAAAGTCAAAGTGCATAATATAAGACATAGAGGTAATATGATTAAAAGATAAAATAAATAAAACAAAACAAAACAAAAAAGATGGCATTTTAAAACTAACAGGGAATTTCTTGGACTTAGGCGAATTTCAAATATAATTCTTCAATTATAACTTAATTAAATTCCATAATTAAATATAGAATAATACTTGAATAATTTCAAATATTCTTCTTCTCATCCTTCCTATTACCTATCTCCTTCTACTCATGACTATAACCTTGTTGCTTGTATCTTTATGATTTATATTGTTTAATTTAGTCTCCTAGTATGATTTTGATTGCTTATTTAGAATCCTATGACTATTACTAAGTGTTTTATCTTATGATTCTTGATGAATGTATTTTTATGTACACCGAGAGCTTATTCACTGAAGACAAATTCCTTGTGTGTCCAATCACACTTGGCCAATAAACAATTCTTATTATAAAATCTAAAAACCAATCAAGGTGAATATTTTCTTCTAACAATTTACTTGAATTAACCAATTATGGTAGGGTCTTAAAGGTGTAAATAAAACAGAATAGCAGAACATTCTCTTTCTCTGCACTTGGTTACCTTCTTTTAATTGTTGCTGTGACTGTACACCACCCAGTCACATTATGTTCAATGAATGGTCATATAAATTTGTTAAATAAATAAAGACATTTGATGTTATCTTTATTAGCACTGATTGGATGATACCTTTACTCTTTGCATTGCCACATCAATTTTTCACAAACCAACGGAGTTAAGTACCAGGTAAATAGAGGCATGAAGCTACTTCAAAATTCATCAAATAAAGCATAATGTAGATAATGTATTATCTAAGCAATAATACATTATGTCATAATGCTGCAGTTGACAATATATTTAATTAGTCAGATGCTACTGACTTAGGTTTTAACTCCTGTATATGTTATCTATCTTGATCTGTCTTTAGTAATAGTAATTCATAGCTATTCCAAAACCATTCCCGTAATCTCTTTGGTCTGGAATTAACAACATGCAGAACTCCAAATGTGTAACTGTGACTTTACCTTCATATCCATCTTCTTATTATTATTCTGGCATGTGCAAGCTGTAACTATGAGATGGTGACAACGCTTGTGCACAACACACGTGCAAACTGGAAAAGAAGGCAGAAAAGGGAAACAATAGAAACTATCAGAAACTAATACAGAAAAGTAAGATTTGCTCTTAGATGGACTAAAATTTTATTGCCTCTGATCCAAACAATCTGGGGCATGTGCAAAGAAGGACAATAAAAAAGGTCAGGACTGGAAATTAACCCTTTAAGGACTGAAAGGCAGAAAAAAGTTTAAAATATTTAGTGAGCCACAAAAAAGTATTCGTTCTAATCTCCCATTCACTGCAAGCAGATTGTGTAAAAAGGAGAAAACGACAAATGTGTAGGGCATAATGTAACCCTAACAATAACTTACTGTACCTTGGCACTGGTATCCCTGCTTTCCAAATACTCCCCTGTTGAAGATAAAGCAGAGATAACATATGACTCAGGATGAGATCAAACACTTAAAAAGTAGGTCAGGCAATCTGACACAAGAACAAAACAAAGGTTGAGAGGCAGCTGCGAAGTTCAAAATGTATATTGTATCAGCAACATGGGGAGAGGTAAACTCAGTTTAAACTCTAAGAAGACAAAGTTATTGTTCATCCAGAAACATTTAGGCACTCTGGAAACTTTAGTAACAGTGATGGAATCATCTTCCCTTTAACAGAGCAGGTGTCTCACCGGGGCTTGCCCAGGATTCATAGTTAGTGTTGGAAGAGCAAGTGGAAGCTGTGACTCAGGGATACCTTGACCAGCTTTGGTTGATATGCCAAGTATGTCTCCATCTGGAGGTGCAAGCCTTGGTGAGGATAAGGCATGCCTTTTCCACCCTATCTTGACTACTGCAATGTACTAGGTGAGGCTGCCTTTGAAAATAACTCAGAAGCTACAGCTCTCACAGAATGCAGTAGTCAAATTGTGGGTGGGTGGAAGCTGCTATTTCAGGATTGCGCTTATTTTGCAATGCTGCACCCAGTTTAAAGTGTTGGGTATCACTTATGAAGTCCAATATGGCACAACACTGGGTTTCATCAAGAACCGCCTTACCCAAAACGATTCTGCCTTCCTGTTTTGAACTATGAGGGAGGTTTGCTCAAGGTCCCTTCATTATCAGAGCTGAAAGGGATGTGAACTAGAAGGAATCTCTGCAAGGCTGCCCCCATAAGGTAGAACATGTTCCTTCATTCTTGGCATTCCAAAAATCTCTAAAGAGCATTTGAACTGGTGGACACAACACAACCATTTTCTTCAATTAAGTAAGACCAATTAGAAGTGGTGAGTTTTCATTTATGGGTTGCTTATTTTGCTTTCATGGTTAAATGACCAGAGTCAATTGATTAGGGTAGTATAAACATTTTGTAAATAGATTTTAAAATACATAAAATCCAAGTTTAGATGATAAATCTTACTTCCAGTATTAATAAAACTCAGAATGAATTCCGACTAAAATTTATAATCAAAACTGTAAAAGAAAAATTTAGATATAAATACAAAATTCAGTGCAAATTCTTAGTAGGATGTAAGCACCACAAATCTCCATGAGATTAATCTCAGGAACATGTACATCAGTCATAGCCTATCAATCCCATCCTTTCCACAAGAATTGAAATAGAAATCCTGTTAGGTTTGATGTAACTTACTTAGAAATTTATTTATTGTATTTATTTATTGATTCGATTTATATGCCGCCCTTCTCCAGAGACTCAGGGCAGCTTACAATGCGTTAAGCAATAGCCTTCATACTTTTGTATATACCTGCTTAGTAGGGCTTTTGGACCCCCCCTAAGCGGTGTTCTTTTTTATACAAAGTCAGTTTATTGCCCCCACAATCCAGGTCCTCATTTTACCTACCTTGAAAAGATGGAAGGCTGAGTCAACCTTGAGGCTGGTGAGATTTGAACTTGCAGTAATTGCAGGCAGCTGGTGCTACTTAACAGCACTTTAGTCTGCTGCGCCACCAAGGCTCAAGAAATAGATGAGCTTTGACTTATAGCCAGTGTTGTTTTATTTTAACTATCAAACTCTATGAACACACTTATGTAAGTTGTAATAAATGTCCCTAAGCTGTACTAACTGGCACCCAAAATGTTTCAGCCCACTCCAACAAACAGTTTTGCAATTCAAATTTCTTTTTTCAGTTAATGAACAACAAGAAACATATTTATGAAAACATGCACTCGTTGCTTTGTGTTTTAAAAGTGAGAGAATTTCACAAAACTGTTCTGAGTGGAACTATTTAGGACATTGCAAATATCATCCAATAAGCAGTCTGCATTATTAACATTTGATGGAAAGATCCATGCAATTGTGTTGGCATATACACTGGAGGCATCTTAGGAGCATAACATGGATGGTAAGAGGGCTTTAAAGTTTGACCTGCTCATCTCCTCTTTTGCTAATCAGGTCTAGCCAACTGAACACATAAAAGAGCTTCCATGAGATCCAATGGAAGCTTTTTCACCAATGCAAACAGAGAGGCAAGGGCTCAATCTAGGCTGAGATTGCCATGGGGAAAAGTGGGGTGGGGGAGTTAAAGCCCTAAATCTCCATGTCTGAGTCCTAATTCCATACAGTTATTAGTTGTGAAATTAGTGGCTTGACTTGTTTGCTCCAACCAAAATTATTTTATACGCATTAGATAATATATAAGTAATAGCCAATGATTGTAATAAAACCAGATGATGAGAATTTAGCAGAATAACAGAGTTGGAAGGGACCGTGGTGGTCTTCTAATCCACCCACTCCTCAAGCAAGAGACTCTATACCCGTGATGGCGAACCTATGGCACACGTGCCACAGGTGGCATGCGTAACCATATCAGTGGGCACACGAGCTCAGCTTCCGATAGGACTGGAAGTTGTCAAACGGGCCATTTTTGGCCTCCAGAGGACCTCCAGAGGGATGGGGAAGGCTGTTTTCGCCCTCCCCAGATGCCTAGAGAGGTCCTGGAGCCAGGTGAGAAAGAAAAATGGGCCTACCGGGCCATTGTGTGCCAGGAGCGGGGTGAGCGGGGGTGGATGGGTCGCATAGAATTATGGGTGTGGGCATGTGTGTGTGACACCCCCGCCACCCCTTCCTGGCACACAATGGCAAAAAGGTTAGCTATCATTGCTCTATATCCGTGATGGCGAACCTATGGCATGGGTGCCACAGGTGGCACGCGGAGCCATATCGGTGGGCATGCGAGCTCAGCTCCGACATGCATGCGTGCACCAGCAACCAGATTTTTGGGCCTTCTGGGCCCACCATAAGTCAGGAAACACACTGTTTCCGGCCTCTGGAGGGTCTCTGGGGGGGGAAGGCTGTTTTTGCCCTCCCCAGGCTCCTAAAAAGGCTCTGGAGCCTGGGGAGAGCAAAAACCAGGCCTACCAGGCCCACCGTGCCATCACATGCCAAAAGCAGGGGGAGCACGGGGGGCGGGGCGCATAGAATTATGGATGTGGGCACGCGTGCATGTGACTCCACCGCGCTCCCCCCACTTTTAGCACGCAATGGCAAAAAGGTTAGCCATCACTGCTCTATACCATTTCAGACAAATTGGCTGCCCAGTCTCTTCTTAAACGCCTCCAATGATGGAGCACCCACAACTTCTGAAGGCAAGCTGTTCCACTGTATCAACCATTTCAATCAAAGTAATTTGCATGTTTTAAAACGAAAGCTACAACTCTCTGGTGCTGAACCCTAAACTTCAGATCACATTCTGCAGTATCTACATTGAGTCCACTATCTTTACCAGTACTGTCTTTTGAGTACCTCCAACTCTTCCCCTGCAGAATTGATAGTTTGCATAGCTTTGGTTAAAGCTGCTTTCAGGGAAAGTATCAGATCTTAAGTCAGTGATTGCTCTTGTTCTAAACTCTCTTTTTGATCCGAAGAATAAGTATTTTGGGTAACCTGCTCTTGACTTATTTAGGGATTAGGCTGCTCGTTCTGAATTCAGCAGGTGGCAGCAGCTGGCTTTAAATACGTGGTTCAGAAATTAAGCAGGGTCAGAGCCTGGTTAGTACCTGGAGGGGAGAATTCCAGAGAATGCCAGGGCTGTAAAACAAAGCTGAGGTGTAAACACATATCCTGGAAGGAGGCAAATCTAAATCACTTCTGAACTGTGGCCAGGAAACCACATGGATGTAATTATAAAGTCACAAGGAATTGAGATCAACCAAAAAGGAACTTTATACTTAGTAAAAGGGGCAGGAATTATGGAAGCAACTTCCTGGGTGAAAGCTCCCATTCAAGCCTGTTTTCATTTCAAGCATACCAGATAAATTCCCGACAGTGTGAGCAGTATGTTGGTTGCCGCAAGTAAGTTGCCATAAACTTGTGTCCGTTGACTTGGTGAACTCTCCTGCGCATGGCCCGTTGGCGTTTCCGCGTGAAGTTTTTAAAGATCCTGTCCCTCTGGAGTGTTCCTGGGAACCCAAAGAGAATGGTTAAACAAGTGAATAAATTGCTGCCTGTCATTCAAATGTCATGACTTCTCTATTGCTGTTTTCCTTTAATTTTCCACCCATGTTTATCCCAAAGCAATTTATCTTTACCTTCTTCCATTACTTTGCAACATCCTGTTTCCTTTAGTTAACACTTCATTCTCCCTGTTAACCTGTTAGCAAACCCTAAAGCAAGGCTCTTACTAGACTGCGTGGGTTTCTTCTAGACAATCTTATTTTTAGTATCCTTTTCCTTTGGTTTCCATCTCCTGTCTGAAGTCTCATTTTCTCTTTCATACATCAAAATGCAGAGCTTGATTTAGGTGTAAGCACATGGCATTATGAAGGCCAGTTTTACTCTTTTGGGTGCTAAAATGCCTTAGATCACAATTGACAAAGTCGTATCCTTTAAGCTTCATCAGGGTATCCTTAATTCAGGAAGTAGCAACTCCAATCTTTATTCCATATGAAGTATTCTGAATATTCAAATATATCACAAAAAGTACGAAGTATTTTGAATATTCAAATATATCACAAAAATGCAAAACATTTTACAGTACCTTATATTTATTGGGGTTTCCTTGATTTTTTGTTTTTAAAAAACCTTGAATTTATGTTAATGTTGTTATTGATTAAATAAACTCAACCACAGTTCCTGGAATAACATTTTTTTTTAAAAAAGTATTCCTGAACTGAATGATTAGACTTTTTTCCTTAAAAAAAATCTTACTATTAATTTCTTCCAGTTCTTCAAATCAGCTATTTTAATATCCACATGGTGCATACTTCCTACTTCTACATGTCACATGGTTTACATACTGGAAATGGTTTCAAGGCCTTCTGTTCAGTGAATTAATTTATAATTCAGTTATTTTTAGAAGGAAAGAGAAATGTTATCTCTCCCTCTCCAAACTACACACAACAATCCTACAAAGGAGACAATTCTAAGAACAGTGAGTTGGTGATAAACCTAAACTGGCATTGGGTGCCCCAGAACCTTTCCAAGACACTGAGAGGTTTCACTTGAACCCTCACCACTGCCATCCAATTTGCTCTTGATGTACCTTATCTTGATATATTTTTTTGCTCCATTGTCTTTGACCATTGAAAATAACAACCTAATAGAGATTGGAAACTTCAAAGACTGAAACAATTTGCCAGTATTAATTTTGCTGCCTTGAATGAAAAGTCTGGATTCATCTCATCATTTCCAAATTCTGAACTATACTTAACATAGACTGCCACTTTGTAAGAGGTCCAGGCCCACTGACCCCATTGAAAAAGACTCTGCTAGTCTGTATTATATTTTGTAAGATCAAGGCTGGGTCTATGAACATGCAAAATTTTCAGCAAGAGCAGAATCTAATTCTGTAACATTCGGTAATTCGGTAACATTGTAGTGCAAACTAGGGCATACAAAACCTTTGCCAGACCAATTCTCAAAAACAGCTCGTCTGCCTGGAATCCACACTGTATATCAGACATTAATACAATTGAGTGGGTTCAGAGGTATTTCACGAGAAGAATACTAGACTCCTCTGCTCACAATAGAATACCTTATGCCACCAGACTTGAAATTTTGGACTTGGATAACCTGGAACTATGTCACCTATGGTCTGACCTAAGCATAGTACACAAAATTGTCTGCTACAATGTCCTACCTGTCAACGACTACTTCAGCTTCAACCTCAATAATACACAGGCAAACAATCGAATTAAACTGCTCCAAACTCGATTGCAGAAAATACGACTTCAGCAACAGAGTGGTCAATGCCTGGAATGCTCTACCTGACTCTGTTGTTACATCCTCAAACCCCCACAGCTTCAACCTCAAACTGTCTACCGTGGACCTCACTCCATTCCTAAGAGGTCCCTAAAGGGAACGTACATAAACACACCAGCGTGCCTACCATCCCTGTCCTACTGTCCCCATTTATTTGTACTCATTTCCTGTGTTCATGTCCATGTTTATACTTATACCTGTTACCTTGTACATGTTTGACAAACAAACAAACAAACAAACAAACAATAAATAAATAAATAAATAAATAAATGACACAAAGAGCAGCCACTGATCTTATTGATAATAATATCCTGTAAAGGAATTTGGAGTGGATCTTTGGGAGGGAACAATAAAGCTGTTAAGGTGGGGGAGGAAAGAGTGACCCACTATGAAGGATTTGGAGAAGAAATTACACAGTTCAGGGGAAGGATGTATGAAAGAGCAACTCAAAATAGCCCCACTTTCATTTTCTTTGGTATAAGATGAAAAAGTGAGAAATTTGGAACAGGCTTTCAAGATTCTGCTCATTTGACCTATAATAATGCAGCATTCTTGGAATTCCTACAATATCTGCTTCTTGATTCGGCCTACCTGGAAGGGCTGACCTGTCCCTTCTTAGGAGATTTGATATACATGGATGTGTTAGGAAACCCTACAAGAAATTGCACAGCTCCATACTGTATTCACAAACAGCACCCCAAATTAGCCAGCAAGTTCCCTGTTGATGGGGGTTGAGGCCAAGCCATCCAGGCTCAGGAACAAGGACAAAGTTTTGCTTACTGCCGATGTCTCCAGGTTCAGCCTTCAGTTTTCCACACTGAAGTGCTTGGTACGCATTGATTGTTTCATAGGTGAATTTATAGACCAAGCAGAAGGAAATAATTAAGCTACTGGTTAAAGCATGACCACATAGATTCAGCTTGATTCTACAGTGGTTACCATCCTGCTTTTAAAGTGTTAGTTCTATATTTGAAAAGCTGACAGGTACAAGTCTGGATTTTGGTGTGGCCCATCTACAGAAGGAAACTGAAGATGACAACCCTGGCTTGCAGTCTTTCCCCTACTAGGGCAAGATGTCTTTATTCCTGTTCCATAATAAACAATTTTTTTTAAAAAATTGATTTATATGCTGCCCTTCTCCGGAGACTCAGGGCGGCTTACAATGCATTAAGCAATAGCCTTCATACTTTTGATAATAATAATTTCTCATTTGGTACTGATTTCTCATTTGGTACCCATATATAAAATTTGTACAGGAAAATTTGATGCAAACTATATTCCCCTTTTTCTTCTTTTCAGCAATGTGAAAGTGGCCATTCTATTCTGTTCTCTTCATAGTCTGGTTTCCCATGTAAAAAATTTCCCACAGTTGCATAAGTGAGCAAACTAGAGACTTTTCTTCCTCCCAGATCCATGGCAGGTCAAAGGATAAGCAGGAATAAATTATGTCTAGCATTTAACATTTCATTACAATACTCCTAACTTTGCAAAATGCACAAGGTGACCAGGACGCCAGTTTGTTTTTCTTTCTTTTAGCAGCACCTCCTGTTTTCCCCCCACCCCACCCCCAAAGCAGCACAGCTCTTTCTGCAGAGGCTGCTTCTCCTTTGCAGCACCTTCCCGGAATAACCACACCACCACACATCTTTGCTTCTAAATGAAAGACCAAGAGGCCTGGCCAGTTCATGCATTTTCAAATGTGGGTCTGAACTCTCCTCCTCCTGTGTTACTCCTTACACACTTTTAATAATTTTCTCCTTCCAACATAATCAACTTTACAATTAGCAGCATGTCTTTGCAGGGAACATATGGAGCTGCAGTTTATGCATCCTTCCTTTGTAACTTGATTTATTCCAGGTTTCAAGTTCATCCCGGACTTCTGTTGGTAGCAACTGTCTGATAGCAAAACCTTGCTGAAGCTTGAGATGACTCAGCAGCCTTCAGTCCTCAATCTCTTTATACCCCCTTCGATCCTTGTAGAATTGAATTGAATGGCATACACAAAGCTTCATTTTCAAGCAGCAACTCAACAGCTTTCTTCAACAAACACGGTGAAGGGTTGGGCTTATTCTAAACTGAAAACAGCACCGCCTATTCCTGTGTCTTTACAAAAAGACACCGGAATAGCTGCTCCCCTCCTGAGTCACTAACTTTCTTCTTCTGCAACATCCTGGATTTGGAACCCAGTGCCAAAGAAAGCCCAACCCAGGCTAACACAGTGGAACGCTGTAGTGAGATTTCTATATGGAAATAAGACTGTAATACGAGTTTCTCTAGTTACACATTGTTTACGATATACCTTCTTCCTCTCCCGCGCTCTCCCACAAGCAGAAGAATGGAAGTAGAAATGCTTTTCTCCAATTTGGATTCATATGGAGAATTCATGGTTTGGGCAAAACCTTTTAACTCAATCCCATCTCTAAATTATAGCAAGTTTTTTTTCTTTTATAGAAACATAGTTCTTTCTTTTTTTAAATAATGACATTCAGGCTGTCCACAAGCACATCATCCTGTCTACTTCCTTTCTTTTGTAAAAGTTTGTCCCTTCCTGTTCAGGATCTGCTACAGAAAAATTGGGTGGGGGGAGGAGCAGAATAAAAATTATTTTGGAGCTCTCCTTTGAGTAATTCTTTCCATAAGAAATGGAGATGTAGAGCAATGTGTACTGAGTGTGTTGGTACATGCATAAATCTCCAAGTTGGTAGAAAATGAATTGCAGGATATTGCAAGGTAGTCTTTAAATTAGAAATTGTGGCTTGCAAAGAATATCATATGTGTGCTTGAGGAAAACCTGGGCTTTACACTAAGACTGGTAACCAAATCTATAGCTTTTCTATCTTACTTAAAGAGTAAGAAAGGAGATGGATGCAAATGGTAGGAGTAAGTAAATAAATGAAATGCATCACAAGAAAGCTTCCATTCATCAAAGCTATGATTGGTGATGGAAATCAATCAATGATCTTTCTAGCAATGGCATATGGAATAGTGAATTAACAAATGAAAGGAAGAAAAAAGATATCTCATGTATCTGTGAAATTAGGAGGAAAGCAAAGGGTAAATCTGACAGAAGATAGCCTGAACTTTTTGGAGTGGCATTGATGCATAATTGCAAGGAAGTAAGATGTAGGCATACCGGTAAGTATGAATGAAAAGGCTACAGAGTATGGCAAAAAGTACAAACTGACATCATCAAGGATATTATGGGCCTGCAAAAAAGCAGGTCCACATTAATTATTGATGATACCAATTTGTCTGGGAAGTTTCAAAAAGCCCAACTAAGAGGGAAACTGACAGCTAGATATGTGAGCAAGTCCCCAGTTTTGATTGTCCTATGAATTACAAACCTGCTTAGTAGGGTCTTAGCCAACCACTGTTCCTCAGCTGTCCTATTATGAAGATAAGAGTCAGTGTTCTGAACCCAACGTAAGGGTTACTGAAAATGTCCTGTGCAAGTTTTTCTCCATTCCAACAAAGCATGCATAATTTGGCAATTATAACATTCTTCTGTTTATTCAAGTTTTACATCTGTTGCAATTGGAGCTTAATGTTATGGTATGGTGTGTGGAAGTATTAGTAGTAACAATTGCTAGACTAGAGAGAAAATACCTCTTACCTTCAGTGAAGCTGCCCGAGAGGGTTATTGCTATAAATACTTTCCCTTCAGGTTCCAGGTCCACCTGCAAGAAAGAGAAGAGAAAGGGAGAAATTGTCAAATGCGCTTTGGAAATAAAAAGGCCAAATTAGATGTAACCCCATTAGTAACAATTTGACAATGACCTGGAAGATAAGACCCAGTGGGGATGCTAAGAATTAGATTTGGATCTGAGTTCAGGATTTCACCACAAAAAGTAGAGGCATTTGTCCAACGAGGCAGGTTCATCCGAGCAATGAAACAAATGTTGTGATGTTGCATTATAAATGCCTCCCTTATCTACATGCATGTCACATCACAATGCGGGTACAAAAGTGGTGGAAACTGCATCACAACATTGCAATCATTTCAGTATATGGTCCCCAAACGCTGTGGATACCCATGCAGAAAATATCTATGTTAACTGCAATCCCATATATCTGCTGTTGCTGTGGAAAGCATTTGAATTTACCCACGCACAAGCATGGGTAAATGCAGACTTTTCTTTGGAAAACTGTCCCTACTTGTCTGCATGTGCATCCACAATTATTTTGTTTTGTTGGCGATCTCAGTAAAAGGGCTGTCTATGCAGTGTCAAAAACATTATGGAAATTTTGAAGGGAGTTTTAATACACCAAATACACTTACATGAACATTTGTGAAGCATCTCTTTTGAGTAAGTGGCAAAGTCTTAAACTCTCATACATGGCCCTAAACAATATTTCTGTATTTGATTAGTAGTGACGGTAAGCTACGAAAACTCCTGGAGGTTACCCAATAAATATACTGTACTTACCACAGCAAACATAAATCATGTATAAATTAATCAATAACCATTCCCCCAAACAAACAAACAAAAGTAAACCACAACACCCAGATGTCAATCAATCTACAATTGGGTATTTTTGCATTAGAAGTTAGAACATCTTGATTGCCAAACTTCAGATTCACCCGCAATATATCAAAGAAAAGATCCGTGTGCACTGTTTAAATCCATACAAATTTACATCTTGATTCAAGATGTGTCTACTCCTCAAATGGTTGAGATCCTAAATATATCAAAGAAAAGATCCGTGTACACTGTTTAAATCCATACAAATTTACATCTTGATTCAAGATGTGTCTACTCCTCAAATGGTTGAGATCCTAAAACACTCTCTACTTGCTTCGCTTGCACGCGTGCCAGTTCTGCACATGTGCAGATCGTATTTGATGACGTCCAGGCAGGTGGGCGGAACTGGGGCAAACTGGTAGCAACCCACCACTGGTATAGATATAGAGAGATATAGATATAAGTACAGATATAAAATTATGGCTCAAATCTCTTTGCCACTGTTTTGAAGTTTAGATAAAAACACAACCCAAAGCAATTGTATTTCTGCTAAAGAAAATCAGTACTGTATTTGTTTTTCACAAAAAGGTCATGTTTTTAAACAATTCTTTATTCAAAGATCGCAGAATTGGGAGTTTTGTTTTTCATTCCTTTTATAACAATTCCAAAAACATCTGCTGAAATTCACGTCACCCCATCACATGCCTTCTATAAAAAGCTCCCTCTTATTCTTCTTGATTAAAAAAATGTGACGGCTAAATGTAAATATAAATCTAACGCACCACGTGTAACATTTTTCAACAATTAAAATGGTCTGAAAATAGGGCTCTCTGGAAAGGTGACTCAGTGATTTCCTACAGCCATTCCTCGTGGCTGAACTTGCAACCAGACCCAAAATAAACATTCGGATAAGCCGTTGTAAAAGGGGAAGGAGCACTCAACACAATTTGCAAAGTCAGTTTAGAATGGAGAGAAATGCACAGTAGAACCACTTAGGAATCCTCAAGTTTCCAAGTATGGTTTGATGTCAGACTTATGGAAAAAATTACCACTACCATCACCCCAGACAAAGAGATGAGTAAATTGATAAGATCTAAATATGCAACCAAAGCAGAGAAAAGTTGACTGGAAAATAATTCAGTAGTAATTAAATTACTAAGTAAATTCCTATTTTAAACCCTATAAACTTCAAGATAAACCATTACAGAAACTTTTTTCTCAAATGAATGCATTTTTTTTTTCTTTTTCATAGAAAGTAATGAGGCAATATCTCTGATATCACAATCCATGCGAGAAATGAGAGAATGGGGGTTTCCAGTGAGGATTCATGGTGAGCTCGACATCTCTGAAGCGTTGTGACAAGATTCACAGCTAGACAGAAATTTCTGGCTGGCCAAGATAAAGGAGAGATCCCAACAGCTGTTCCTTGTGAATAAGCTGCAGGAATGGAGGTGTCTGCAGTGGGCTCCATGAGCCAAGTACCTTGGAGTCAAGGGATTCCCACCAAGTCCCCAGCTTCACTGTAGCCTTATGGACACAAAGTTCTGCCAAGATTCATTTCTTAAGCAGCTTTGGATATTGCTTTTTAACTACTTTTCAACTATTAAAAACCTTTCAAACAACAAATTTTACAACATGCACTAGGAGTTTCCTTTAATCCTTAGAAAAAGAAAATTTAAAGATAAGTAATAACATTAAAGTCTCTCTCTCTTTTTTTTAGAATAAACAGTAAATAGCATTTATTTTGGAAAGTTATAAATAAACTAAGGGTCCTGATGAATTTGAAATAAGATTTTGAAATTAAGAAGAATCCTTCCCATGGGAAAGTGCTCTTAAAACTTTTAAGAAAGTTTTCTTAAAAGAAAACATGATAGGATGAGAATTTGAATGTTGGACACTAGAAGGAACCAGAAAATACTGAAAGTTACAATTAAAGGGAAAGTATGCTTAAATCTGATTTACTAACACAAAGTGGAGAAAAATACTTTAACATTGGACATACTGTAGCATATTTGTGACATATGGATTCAGAAATTAACTTTAAAGGTGTCTACCATTATAAATGGACTGGTTTTAAAAGATGTTTTGGAAGAGGAACAAGTTTTACCAGACACGACTGAATCTAGTTTGAAAGTGGATTTAAAAACTGACAAGCTACAAGAATGGTATGGAAAAGATGTTAAACTGGATATACAAATGAAAGCAGCTGATTTCTTAATAATTAAAAAGAATGTACAAATGTCAAACCAAAAAAAAAGCGACTTGGATAACTTCCTAATATTGGATTTCCAAAAGAGATCTGTTAAAGTTCTGGAGAACTTTATAAGAAGGGACAAAACAGAAATTTAAAAAGCTAGCTTTACAGTATTATTTGATGATCAAGGGATTAAAGATCAAGATTATTAAAAATAAAGGAAGACATAAAAAGTGGTTTATTTGATCAAGCTTAAAATATTATTTCTGGTACCCCTTAATGGACTTTTGCAGACTAGGACTGAATGACAAGATTTTAAGGATCGGTTTTGATTCAAGATCATATGAAATGTTAATATCACTTTATAATCCCTTAGTAAAACCACACTTGGAATATTACATCCAGCTTTGGTCACCGCAATAGAAAAAAGATATTGAGACTCAAAGAAGAGCGCAGAGCAGAGGAACAAAGGTGATTAGGAGAGTGGAGGCTAAAACATATGAAAAACAGTTGCAGGAATTAGGTATGTCTAGTTTAATGAAAAGAAGGACCAAGGGTGACTTGATAGTTGTTTTCCAATATCTAAGGGGCTGTCACAAAGAAGAAGAGGTCAAGCTATTCTCCAAAGCAGCTGAAGGCAGGACAAGAAGCAATAGATGGAAAGTAATCAAGGACAGAACCAATCTAGAACTAAGGAGACATTTCTTGACAGAACAACTAATCAGTGGAATGAGTTGCCTCCAGAAATTGTGGGTGTTCCAACACTGGAGGTTTTTAAGAAGAGACTGAACAACTATTTGTTTAAAATGGTATACATTTTCCTGCTTAAGTAGAGGGTTGGACTAGAAGACTTCCAAGGTCCATTCCAACTCTGTTATTCTGTTACATATACATTATATTTTGGATAGATAGATAGATAGATAGATAGACAGACAGACAGACAGACAGACAGACAGACAGACAGACAGACAGAGATATTATACACACATACTTTCTTTTTTTCCTTTTTTCCCCCTTTTGTAGCTTCTATTAGTCTTTAACTATTTAACTTAATGCTTAATAAAATTATTATTAAAAAAGAAGAAATGGGGCAGGAAGGGATAAAACAAAGCCCATGCTCAAACAAGAAGCTCTGTTTAAAGTGACAAAAAAATACCACAGAGCGTTTAGACCAGAGGTCAGCAACCCGTGGCTCTGGAGCCGCATGTGGCTCTTTCATCCTTCTGCTGCGGCTCCCTGTTGCTCAAAATATGTGTTACAACCGCCAATGTGTGATACCCACCGGCATGTGATTTATTAAACTTTTTAACCCCCGGTAGGCCAACCATGGATAAATCCAAGAACAGAAAACTTTCAGAAGAAAACAGAAAATTTAATTCAACTACATATGCTAGTTCTGTGGCCTTTCAGGAAATAGTCAGGCACAGGAAAGGTTTTGTGGCTCCCGGTGTTTTTTTTTTCTGTGGGAAACAGGTCCAAATGGCTCTTTGAGTGTTTAAAGTTGCAGACCTCTGGTTTAGACTTTGTGTATTCCTATTCCTCTCTTTTCTAATGTAGCAAGTATAGAATTTATCAGCCTACCTATTAAAATGAGCTGCTGTCATAACCTACCATTTGAAATTTATTTCAAACAAACAAGATTAGCCACAGATGATCTGGAATCTGATGGCCAACAAACTATAATCTAAAGAAGAAAGAGCAACTTCTGAAACCTTCCAATAATAGAAGGGATAAATGACCAAGCCTGATGCTTGCTCCAGATTTTTATTTTCACACTAAAACACTAATTTCCAATTTAGAATTCCCAGACTACAATTGTCATAAGTCCCAGATGGAAATAACAAAAACTCTCCCTTCATAAAAATGCCAGTTTCTATATTCTTATGAAGCCTTCATTTTTTGCTTCTTCTTTGGCATCATGATCAGCTATTGCTCTGGTCAATAACTATTTTGCTGAATTCATTTAGAAATTCTTCTATTCTACAACATAGGTGCAAAGCAGGTCCATTGCCATAGGCGACATTCCAATAACAAATTGACTAGCAAACAGTTGACTAATATAGTCTGCTTCAGAAAGTAATACAGCACAGGATGCATTGCATAGTACACAAACACACCAAGCAAAACACTGGGACTTTGGCAGTCTGGAAATAAGAACAACCTTCTAGATCAGGGCTGTCAAACTCCCGGCCCACGGGCCGGATACGTCACACGCTGGCCACGCCCATGTCTGGTTTAGCGAAGAGGGGAAAAGTCCCAATATGTCGTGTGAGCACTTACACTTCTATACCGCTTCACAGTGCTTTACAGCCCTCTCTAAGCGGTTTGCAGAGTCAGCATATTGCCCCCAACAATCTGGGTCCTCATTTTTTTTAGTATTATTATTAAAAACAAACTTTATTAAAGTTAAAAAGATAAAATACCATATCGAGTATATACAGAATACATTTATATTAATCCAAACAGCATTACTTACTCACAACAAAAAATAGAAAAAGAAAACAAAACAAAAAAGAAAAAGAAAAAAAGAAAGAAAAAAACCACAAAAACAAAATGTAGAAAGTGACTTTGTCACTTTATCACATCCCTTATCTTGTTGAAGGTGCCTGTTTGTTAATTTTATTGTCTTACAAGATTTTACATTTACTCTCCTTTCTTTTGAATTATCCAATCGTACCATCTATTCCATGCCGTGTAGTATTTTGGGTCCTCATTTTATCGACCTCATTTATGATTTATGACCACAACGGAGCCCAAAATTTCCACTGCTAAGCAAGACTGTTTTTAAGTTTTGCTCCATTTTACACAGTAAAATACAATTGTTAAGTGAATCTGATCCCCCATTGACTTTGCTTGTCAGAAAGTCACAAGAGGTGATCACATGACCCTGGGTTGCTGCAACCATCACAAATACATGTCAATTGTCAAGCATTTTTGATCACATGACCATGGGCACGCTGCGACACTCATAAATGTGAAAAATGGTAATAAGTCACTTTTTCCAGTGCTGTTGTAATTTCAAATGGTCACTAAATGAATTGTTTGTGTTGAGGACTACCTGTACACAGATAAAGCAGCATGGCAGGTTATCCTACTACCGCAATGTGCATCATGCAATCTAAAGAGTAGATTTATAAGCAGTAAATTTATTAGCAAAATATCTTAATCTTAGACGTGGGAATCCAATAGAGCATAGCATAGCATTTAGACTTATATACCGCTTCACGGTGCTTTATAGCCCTCTCTAAGCAGTTTACAGAGTCAGCATATTGCCCCCAACAATCTGGGTCCTCATTTTACCAACCTTGGAAGGATGAGTCAACCTTGAGCCTGGTGAGATTCGAACTGCCAAACTGCAGGCAGCTGGCAGTCAGCAGAAGTAGCCTGCAGTACTGCATTCTAACCACTGTGCCACCGCAGCTCTTGAAATCCAAAACATTATCTTGAAATGTGCTCCCAAAATCATATGCAACTCCCAGAATCATATGCAGCTCTCAGAATCATATGCAGCTCCCAAAATCATATGCAGCTCCCAGAATCATATGCAGCTCCCAAAATCATATGCAGCCCCACTGGCACACTTGATCCAGAGCCAATACTTGGGTTGCTTGCCCAAACAAGGAACATAGGTGTATATGCTTGTGCATAAATTTGATGCAAATCACATTGGCTGCTCTTCTGTTTCTTTTTCTTCTATTAATTTGTCACACAAAAAACAAGGGAGGCAAACCACATGACTTACTAAACAACCACAGATTCTAGTACTTAGGTTAGTAGAATCCGAAGTTCATTTTAATACCAGTTTGATATAGTAGTGAACTTGTTGGCCAATGACCAGGAGATTGTGAGTTCTAGTCCTGCCTGAGGTATGAAAGTCAGCTGTCACTCTCTCTCTCAGCCCAACCACTTCACCGAGGTGTTGTTGTGTAGAAAAACAAAGAAGGAATATATCAGATATGTTCACTGCTTTGAGTTACTTGTAACAAAAGTAATACAGGCAGGATAAAAATCTAATAAATAAATAACAAAAAATAAATACTTGGCTTCCCAGTGCTATATTCTAGTTACTAGAATCATTTAACTGCCCAAATTATGTGGGTTCACACTTGGCTATTATTTGGGCAGGAGGAAATCCCAAGACTACAGACTAGGTTGGAAGTGAAAAAACATCTCGGAAAATGCAATAGGAAATCAATTTTGTCATATTGACAAAAAAAAACCTGGTATATCCATGTAATCACCAGACTTTTGTATTTAATTTAGCAGCCCAGGGATTGTTTATAAATTAGTAAATTTCCTGGTTCATGTGTCACTTCTATTATGAAGTCAGAATATTGTCTTACTACCGCCCCTAAGCCTCTCCGCCCCTAAGCCTGCAAATCTCCATCTGCAATATGGGGCTAATAAATACTAATGTAATTATTCAGACTAAATGGATGCAGTCCTCTAAAGTATTCTGTCAAAATAATATCAGCCTGCAGGCAAAGATTCATCTGAAACACTAGAATGGAAAAGCCAGCATATCATTTCTGCTCATCTCATCCAATATTATCCATTTTGAGGATCAAAGTTAAAGTGACATTTCATTCACTTTTGTATTTGGATGATTGGTTTTTATTTTTACAACACAAAAACATCAACTGATGGGGCAGATAATTATTTGGGTCATTTCTCTCCCATTCCTCTCTGATAGACCCCCTGAGGGGGAAAAATCCTTCTCTGAAGCTGGCAGTTGCATTAGGAAGACGTTTTTGTCCTACTAAGTGCTGTAGAGCAGAGGTGTCAAACTCAAGGCTTGCGGGCTGGATCCGGCCCATGGGGTGTTTAGATTTGGCCTGCAAGGCTGCCCTGGAAACAGCAAAGGATCGGCTCACAGTGCCTCTGCCAGCGAAAATGGAGATCAGGAGAGCTCTGTTTTCACTAGCAGAGGGTTGCAGGAGCTGTCACAACCGAAAAAGGAGCTCAGGAGCTTGTTTTCGCTGGCAGAGAGTTCAGGCCATCACAGGCACCTCCGACACAAGTGATGTCGTGCTGGTCACCACCACCACCTGGCCACGTCACCCCTTCAAGGTCAAATACAACCTTGATGCAGCCCTCAATCAAATTGAGTTTGACACCCCTGGTGTAGAGCCACATGTAATGCCTCATTTCCTATATCATGGCAGTGGCTGTCTAGAATCTCACACCAAGAATGGGATAGAAAAACATGTTATATGCCACAATCAAAGTATGGAATAAAAAAAGCCATAATACTCAGTTAAGGTGACTATAATACTGTACTGCAAAACAAGACAATATTACAGTTTATAGAAAAATGACCATCTCTATGAGTTTGTTTATTGGTCTTAAGCTACTTCAGTCTTCTTAACCCAATGATGGCAAATCTCTGACACGCCATGCCATTTTCAATGACATGCCAAGCCTCCAGACTCTCTGGAAGTCATGCCAGAAGGCTCTCTAAAAAGCGTGCAAAACTAGGCTTGCTTTCCCACTCGTTTTGGAGGCTGCAAGACCTCACAAAAGCATTTTCTGGGCCTTGTGCAACCTGGAGCTGCTTCACCTAAGCAGACAGATTATTTTTTTTTCAGGTCCTGCCACAAATACACCATATTTACCCTGGGGGAAATAAATGTGTTTTTTGTTCTCTAAAAGCCGAGTTTCTCAGAAGCTAAATGTTGTGGCTTTTGCCACAATCTCTTAAAAATGCAGCATTTCTCCTCTATGGAGACCTATATTCTTTAAACTCAGAGTACGCATCTACCTAACTTGGGCAAAAAACAGAAGACTGGGGGCAAAAGAGTATGTCATTTATTTTTCCTATTTCCTCATTTCTTTCCTAGGTGAGCACAGTGCTTTTACAGTCTAGTTTCTGGAAATATTTTAAGTAAAGCTACCGGGGAGTAAACAAAACATTTTCTGCATGCAAATGCTAAACGTGATACCCTGGAGGCAAGAAGTAGGTGGTAGACAGGCAGGAATAGGCAGTCTAAATGGAGTTCAGTATGCATTTGAAAAATGAACTGTTTAGACAGAGGTGCCAAGCTTGGATTACAGAGCTGATGGAGCTACAAAGACTCTTGGTGTCATTGCCAGGCTGGAAATTGTTATACTCTCTCCCTCACAGTGGCATTAAAAGACAGCAGAGGTGATGTCAATGGTTTCCTTTATCCAAAAGTCACCCCTATGAAGTCACTGTTATTGGATTGCTGGAGCTATAGCAAGGTTCAAAGTACCTGAGAAATAAAATATGGGCATATGTAGCTCCTTCATACACTGTCTTTTGCTCAGTGGTGGGATTCAGATAATTTAACAACTGGTTCTCTGCCATAATAACCAGCTGGGTAGGCGTGGTTCGGTGGTCATGTGGGCATGGCCAACTCAACATCACTCATGTTGATGGGCGCTTTGCTTTAGCTGTTACAATGTAATAAGGGTTAACCAGAGAGGCAGTTTCTGTAAGCAGGGCAATAAATATTAGGCTAGAAACAACACCAGATGTTTCCTTCCTGCCTTCCTTACAGGATTAGCCCTGTAAAGTGGAAAAAAATAAAACAAGATTTCTTCCAACAACCGGTTCTCCAAACTGCTTAGAAAGTTAACAACCGGTTCTCCCGAAAAGTTGTGAACTGGCTGAATCCCACCACTGCTTATGCATTATACATTATTGCCCAAAGAGCTGCTGATACAGTTCTACAGAGGAATTACTGAGTCTGTCATCTGCACCTCTATAACTGTTTGGTTTGGTTCTGCAACCTAACAAGACAGACACAGACTTCGGAGGGTAATTAGAACTGCAGAAAAAACAATTGCTACCAACCTGCTTTCCATTGAGGACCTGTATACTGCACGAGTCAAAAAGAGGGCTGTGAAAATATTTACAGACCCCACACATCCTGGACATAAACTGTTTCAACTCCTACCCTCAAAACGACACTACAGAGCACTGCACACCAGAACAACTAGACAGAAGAACTGTTTTTCCCCAAATGCCATCACTCTGCTAAACAAATAATTCCCTCAATGCTAAGTCTGCATTACTACTACTATTAATCTTCTCATTGTTCCTATCACCCATCTCCTTCCACTTATGACTCCATGACTGTAACTTTGTTGCTTGTATCCTTACAATTTATATTGATAGTTTCCTAGTGTGATTTGATTGCTTATTTGTACCTTATGACTATCATTAAGTGTTGTACCTTATGATTCTTGATGAATGTATCTTGTCTTATTATGTACACTGAGAGCATATGCACCAAAGACAAACTCCTTGTGTGTCCAATCACACTTGGCCAATAACGAATTCTGTTCTGTTCTGTTCTGTTCTGTTCTGTTCTACAGCACGTTATTTGTCCATTTGATTCAGTGTGGCTGGCAAGGGCTCTTCAAGGACAAGCAAAGGAGGGGAGCAGAGGGGATCAGCTCAGCATACAAAATGTCACAGGTTTAATCTATCCCATCATGAATGACAACATGGTAGGTAACTTTTTAAAAAATCACAGATGATGGAGAACTGAAGTCAATATCCTCAAATTGTTTATGTGCAGGTGAATGCTATTCCATTATCCTCTACCACAATGGTCATTTCATCTGGTGTCCAATACATCTGGAAGGCATCAGATGTTAATAGGTGAACTCAGAAAATTCTGGGTACATTAATGAAGATGAGTATCCCTTCCAATCACAGGGCAAATGTTCTCCTTCCATCTGGCTTCAAATGCTGATTCCTTTTCTTTCAAATGAAGCTGCCTGTCAGAAAGTGTTTGCCTTAAACACCAACTGCTTAGGCCTTGGCTTAGTTTGTACTTTCCCCCCCCTAAAAGCTGTCCAGATTTTGAATAAACTCTACTTTTTAAATTTCCGAGCTAAGAGAAAAACAGGCAGAAAAAGCCTCCCTAAGCACTGTTTTT
Source organism: Ptyas mucosa (assembly GCA_012654045.1). Classification (NCBI taxonomy): domain Eukaryota; kingdom Metazoa; phylum Chordata; class Lepidosauria; order Squamata; family Colubridae; genus Ptyas; species Ptyas mucosa. The sequence continues at coordinate 75,971,568 of WNWU01000001.1, forward strand.
CCATAGAACCTTGTATGCATAGGAAAAGAATCATTACCATCATTACACTGATTTTCCCTTGACAGACTTCCCTTTTTTTGTGCATGCTGTTTTGTGGATCTATAAAGGTTGAGGAGAGGGAAAGGAAGTCAGCTGGAATTCATTTTTATGTTAGGTTGAGATTTAATTACAGACAGGAGTCAGCTTCAAAAATTTTAGCAAAGGGTTCTCTGCCCGGTTCCTTGGTGGGCATGGCCATGGTGGGCGTGACCTAGTCGATCTCCTGCACCATCATTTTTGCCCTCCTTGGGCTCCAGAGATTTTCCTCGAGCCTCTGGGAGGGCTAAAACAGCCTCCCCAGGCTTCGAAGGCCCTCTGGAGGCCGGAAACTGGTCTGTTTCCATTTCTGTTTCCGGCCTTCCTGAACTTCCGGTAGGCCTGTTTTTCACCCTCCCTGAACCTCCACGCGCATCCTGCACTTACCTGCATCCAAAACGGGCTGCGTGGGGACTCTTGGGAGGGGAGGGGTGGGCGGGGCCAGCCGAGAGTGGGATTTGGGAGTTCTCTGAACTGCACAGAATCTTAGCTAGAGGTTCTCCTGAACCCCTGTGAACCCCCAGCAGCCCACCCCTGATTACAGACCAGCAACATTTATATTTCTCTTTACAGATTGCTTTTGTCTGATTGGTACATTCTGCAGGGTCAGAATGCTTCATCATTCCATCATTAAAGTTCCATCATTAAAACAAAGCTAGTTCACACAGGTCTTCTCTGAGGCTACTCTTGCTTCAGGCATAGCAGTCCTATCCCCCGCCCCCCCCCCCCAAAGAAAAGTCCAGATGGCCCCAATTCTTGAGAAGACCTGGCTCTTTCAGCACACCACGGGACAGCGGGGAGAGTTGTAACCACACTTTTTCAGCCCAATTGCTTGCATTTATGCTGGTTATTTCCCAATAAGCAGGGTGTTAAGCTTACCACTGAATATTTTCTTTGTTGTTGTTGTTTGTAAAAGGATGCCTAGAACTGCTACAATGATTAAGGCGTCTTATAAATTGATTACATTAAATAAATATGTTTAAGTTAAACTAGATTAATTTAGATTTTAATTTTTTTAAAAAAAGATATTCAGATGCTGTGAGATCTCTCTACCCGCAGAGATCAGAGTTATGCAAGGAATGATATTCCCTGTGAGACACTATGGAAGTGAATGTTGGGCTTTGAAGAAGCAACACAGGAAGAGTATATTGATGCTTTTGAACACTAGTGTTGGACAAGACTCCTGGGAATGCCATATATTCCATATAATCAACCAGGTCATTTTAAACGTTTCATTACTCAAACTAGGTAACATCATCAGTGCTTCTTGGTGCACCAAGGTAGAGGTGGGCTGCTGCCAGTTTGGACCAGTTTGGGCGAGCCGGTAGTTCTGACCACTGGTTGGGCCTGCCAACCCACCCCAGTGCTATTCTGTCCTATATATCTCACTCTCTGGCTCGCTCACCCCGCTATGCAGCCCAGTTGATTTCCATGCCTCGCCCGCTCTAGCGGCTGCCCGAATAGGTGTACTAGAAGCTGCACGCATGAAATTGCCATGTGTTCGAAGCCCCGTGCAAGCTCACATTTTCGGTTCTGCACTAGGTGAACCGGTTGTTAAATTATGTAAAGTCCACCTCTGCACCAAGGACCCTTCAGGCCAACCTTGAGCTACAAATATTCTCCTTTATTAGGTCTTTTTTTAAAATTATACCTCTTTATTTTATTTTTTTTTAAAAATTATAAACTTTATTAAAACATATATAACACACATAACAAAAACGTATGAATACATTATACAATAAACAACTGTAAATACTCAATCATTTGAAGCGTTTGTTTCGTATTGGTCTTTCAGGTAATACGGTTATACTTATTTCCCTAAATCTTAACTTAATCGTTTCTTTTTACCTTTTCTTCCTCTCCTCTCTTCTCTTCTCTAAGACTTCTGCTTTAACAATCTACAAAGTGTGGAACAAATGGTATCAATGGCACAAGGCTATTACTGAAGAAACATAACTAGAAGTCAGATAGAATAGAAACACAAGTGTGTATACAATTTTTTTTTAATGGGCAGATAAAGCTACAGAGAGAAACCCAAAAGTAAAGGTATAATCCAAATATATAATATATAGATTGTTATATCTCTTTATTTTCAATGGAAGCTTTAATAAGGACAACTGGGTTCCAAAAGCTGAGTGACACTATAAAATAAATAAATATAAATATAAAAAGGATTAATTCCCCGAATCCTTCGGATTCTGATAATCATGGTCTCCTATATGACAAATTTCATTAAAAGGTTTTCATGTAATTCATGAAAGTGTATTATTTTAATAAAAATTAGTTGGTCTGAAAAAGTGCTACGACACTCCTTCTGACTTCTGGTTCAGATACAAAATAGAAATTAATTAGGCAATTAACTGAGGAGCTGCATAGCAATAACCCACAAAGATGAGGTGTACATGGCCCAACCGCATTGTCCATTGCGAATGCTGCTTCTCTAGAACTAAAGATGCGACTCTTACATAAACCAAACACCTTATAAGATATTTTCTTTTCTTTTTTCTTTTCTTTTCAGGTTAATTGAGGTTTGCCTGCTAGCATTTCATTTGTTCCTCTCATCTCCATCAGTATAAGAATTGTTTTAATGGAAAAATGCCAAGATTAATTGTCTCACATCAACTGGTTGTACTTGATCTTCCACTTCAGTGGATGCTTTGCACAGATACCAGTATCTGCCCGCTTCTTAGCAAGAAGTGTGCATGCCTATGTTTATGTGTCTTGGAAATCCTCTACTGCCGATGACTAATTCAGAGTTTCTATTACGTATGTCAAGTGAGTGATTAACAGGTTCTTTCAGTTTGGTCAGACACCTGTTCTTTGGGGGTTAACTGGCTTTTAAGTGGTGTATTTAATCAGTGAAGGAATTACTATTGTGGAAAAAGGCACAAAAGGCCAGAGGTTTGGCTTGCAAATGTCAAAATCAATCTTATCAGACATATCTGCTAATACAAGTGTAATGGTGAAGTGTCCACAAACAATAATGTGTCCCCAGATACATCCCTTGATATCCCCCAAAGGTCCCTCTCCTAGCTTCCTTTACCAAAAATAAAAATAAAAAAGATGAACAAGTAAATATCTTGCAATGAAAACAAATAAATGTGTTTCAGGATAACATTGCAGGACCCAATCTGAGTTGGTCACCAGAAGTTTATTCTTCCAAACTTTCAGACTTGTGCTGGAGCCCATCCTCAGGGAACTTCTCTCTCACACACACACATATTTTGGAGAGAGAAAAGTTCCATGAGAATGGGCTCCAGCACAAGTCCAAAAGCTTGGAAGAATAAACCTCTGGTCCCGGTGACTGACTCAGAATGGATCCTGCAAGTAAATATATGTATATTTGGGAAGCTGGGGTACTATCTCCAATGCCAACTCCTTCTCTGGGTATATGTTCTCTTTCCAGTCATTCCTAGATACTTCAAAAATGTTTTGTTGTTGTTACATTGTTTCTTGTGCCTTCAGGTCAGTTTTGATTCTCATGATTACATGGACAAGCTCACGCAACTTTCTTGGTAATATTTTCAGTACTGATTTGCCATTGCATTTTCTCTAAGGCTGAGAGAACCTAACAAGCCCAAAGTTACCCGGCCAACCTTTGTTAGGATTGGAACTCATTGTCTAGCCTAGCACCGTTTATAACTACAGTGAGTTGGCTCCCCACCTCAGGGATAATGGATGACCGAGCCTAAGACACTTTGCACTTGTTAAGGTGCTATTGGATGGTGCCACATAAGAGCAAAAATACTACTTTACTGGAAATACTATTAAAGAGCAGTCCATACAATATAAAAATCAAGACAATGATGCAGGAACATAGCAGAAGAATGATTATTAAGGCATCTTTCGTGACAAAGCTCTTAGTTTGCAGCATGATGTGGTTGCTAAAAAGACAAATGTAAGATTTGGGATATATCAAGAGTAGCATTGTTTCCAGACAACAGGAAGAAACAGTCCCACTCAAGCTTGGACACGAGCACGTTTTAAGAAGGTCCAGACATCCGGAGTTGGTATGAAGAACAAGAGCAGGAATGATCAAAGGCCTGGAAATTAAATCTTACACAGAGCAGTTGAGAAAATGTAATGTTTTGAAAATAGATGATTGAGAAGGAAAGCACAGTGTCACATGGAGGCCCATGACCTCTGTGATCGCTGTGATCCTAAAACACAGGATATGAAACAATAGATTCAAGTAGCAGGAAGACAGATGTTAACTGAATGTTAGAAAAAGCTTGTTACAAATCAAAAGAATCAATTATGAAGGGATTTATCACAACCCTTCCCTAGATATATTCAAATAGAGGTTGGATATTGTTTTTTTAGAAATGCACTAGATCAGGGGTGTCAAACTCGATTTCATTGAGGGCCACATCAGGGTTGTGTCTGACCTTGGGGGGCAGGGGGGGCAAGGCCAGCTTGACGTCACTCGTGTCAGGGTCGCCTTTGGGGGCCTGAGTGCTCTGCCAGCAAAAATGGGCTCCCAATTTCCCGAACTTCATTTTCACTGGCAGAAGGTTGCAGGAGGCCATCCCAGCCAAAAATGGAGATTGGGAGCCCATTTTCTCTGGCAGGGGCACTGCGGGACGGTCCCTCACTGTTTCCAGGGTGGCCCACAGGCCAGATCTAAGCTCCCCATGGGTCAGATCCGGCCCGTGGTCCTTGAGTTTGACACCCCTGCACTAGATCCCTCACTAACTAAGCAATCAGTTAGGGCCAATGTTTTAAACTGCCTCTTTCACATTAGGTTTCTATGTTAGATGGTTAGATTGTTTCAATACGAAATAAACCGAATAGAAGATAATTTTACAAAAATTAGTTAAGTAGTCAGTCCGTTATCTGAATACCAGTAGCTCAGAAACATGAAGATATGAGTGTGCTAAAGTAAGTGCCATTTCCTTAGTAGTCATTTTCAAAGCTTCTAGGGGCACCTGATTGGTCACTGTGGGAACAGAATGATGGACAAGATCCACTATGGTGCTGATATTTTTGTGTACAATGAAGCACACAAGCCTGAAGTATACCTGATTAAGCCAAAATATATAAATCTAAATTGGACATGATATAGTGTCATGTTCAGTGAATGAAACATGTTGTTCCTCAACCTTGTACCCTATAGATATGATGGACTACAACCTACAATCTCCATTATCTTCAAGAAGCATGGTTGTGTAAGCCATCATGAACCCGCTGGCTGGTGATGACAGGATATGTAAAATCATGTTGGAAAGGCAGTAATTTGGGAAGGCTGATTGATTCATGGAAGTTATCCAAGAGGTATAAAATAAGGGAGGAGAACTTCCTCATCAGTTGTTCTCTAAGAGAGACGGAGATGCCTTTTGATTTTCATTTTCAGGAACAAACATAGATTCCATCTTCCTACAGTATAAATTTTCAATCTGTTTTATGTCAGTGAGCAAAATCAGAACTTCTCAAAGAAGAATTTTGCAAGAGGTGCCAAGACTCATGACTGAACCTAGCCTTCTTTAATGGCACCATATTCCCACAGCTCCAAGGGCTGTGGGGAAGAACACAGTTGTGTATGTGTATAGATATATGTAGATACTAAATTTGTACTAAAATCCAAAACCTAGAAAAAAATCACCAGTTAGTAAGCAGCTAACACAAATGGGAATGTTGCTAAAGTCGTAAAGATAAAGGGAAAAAGCTTTCAATGCTTAAAAAACCAGATTCAGCTGACATCCAAATCACTTAAAATGCTTCTGTACTTACAATCGGTAATCAACATTTCTTTTCCAGCCCTGGACATAATGAAGCCATGCACTGCCTTCCCTCTGTCCTCCCCCGCATACTTTGTTTTCTCTGAGACTGTTACTCAAGAAAGTCTGCCCAGCTTTTGTGGAGAGTTTCACCCTACAACAACATCTACAGTATTCACATAAATTGCCTGCGCCACTTGATAAACCTGTTTGATCAGCCCCTTGAAGCCTATTCTAAAGGAGCTCAGAGCAAAATGTTACAAAGCTTTTTATTAAGGGATCTAATTCAGTAACCACTGAGTTCAGTGATAACACTAGAGGCAAATATAATCTGAATTTCCACACTTCAACCTCTTATGTTTTTATATTCTCCCATTGCAATAACAAGCAGGTTTTACATATGATAAATAAATAAATGTTCTGTATCTCCATCATCTATAAAGCTAACCATGGTTGTAACCTATGAATGAATGCTCACCTTCCCTTAAATCCCTACCCACAGAAATTTAGTAAATCAGGAAGAAGAGTTTATATATTAGTTCTCTTCTAAGCAAAAAATAAAATTCTATGCAAATAAAAATATAGTATGTCAGGGGTTAGAGTTTTAGCTAAATGTTCTACACTATACAAAATTGAACTCCCCTATTTGACAGAAAGAAAATTCACGATGATCTTGGCACAATGAATTTCATTAAATGAGAGCAGTGTATTTAGTTTGGAAAAATCAGAAACAAAAAGAGAAGATGGAAGACTTTGAACTGACAGCAGCATAAATAAAAAGAATGTGGAAGGGGAAGAGTAGAAAGTAAACCAAGTTTCATTCACAGTGTAATGCAGTAATTGAAACTTGAATGCAATTCTACATTAATAGAAGTATCCCTAAATGATAAAGAAAATTCAATTCCGCTTTGGTGAATTCTCTTTGGGAAGACTCACCAATTTCTAGGGACAATACAGTAGTTTGTTATCAATAAAATGGAAAGCTCCAGAGATAGTGTTTAAGATGTTATGAGGCTTGGAGAATAAGCCCTACAAGGAAACTAGAAAAGAGCTGGATCTGTTGAGCCTTGAGAAGATAAAATGAAAAGATAAAATGAAATCGCAACTATCCAACCCAGTGTTTCTCAACTTTGGCAACTCTTAAGAATTTCCTTGTCAGCATCTTGGAAATTGAAGTGCACACATCTTAAAGTTGCCAAGGTAGAGAGATACTGGCCTCATGTAGCAAATATATTTTGCTCCACAAGATTTGAAATAAATGCTTCACAACCATAAAATCAGAACAATGTCCTGCAGAATGAGTATATTTGACAGCAAGACTACCCTGGAAAAGAATGGATTGTTGTTTTAGTTCCAGAAACAAAGCTGAATTGAGACTACTACCTTTGTGGTACTTTAAAAAAAAACTCCTTTTAAATATTACATATTTTACTATGAGCAGAGAAAAGGGAAGTTTTCTCCTGAAGTGGTCAAGCACAATACAGATTAACTTGGGGTTCCTCCAGTTTTGAGAACTTCAATCACATAGAGTGATAAATGAATTGTGCAATGCCCTCATGAATAAACTAATGGTTTCAGCAGGGTTTGGTTGGGCAAGAAATTCAAATATATTTCCAATAATATTTTAATCTATATAGCACAGGTTTTCTCCAACCTTACAGTACCTCACTTCCTGCTTCAATGTTGCCCAGTCAAAGCATGAAGCAAAAACAGGTGTGAGTTTTGTGAACTGGTGGGGAGGTCCTAATTTGAGAAGGCCTGAATTAACTTCCTCAAATTGAATGAATGTGTCTTCCAGAGTGTCTCTTTTTCATTTTTTTTTATTTTCATTTACTATTAAGCAGTCTTATCATACCTTTCCAAGTATGTTGAACTACAACTCCCATGATTCCTAATCAGCACAGTCAGTAGGAATTGTATTCAAATACACAGCTCTATACATACTGGAAGCTACAGACTTAAATCTTTCCCATTTCTACCAAGAGATGCCATGGAGGAAATAGAAAACTTTCAGCATGTGATGCAAATATTTTACCTATGAGCTAGAATCCTTTGGCAATGTAAGGCACACTGAGAATACTATGCAGATTAAGAATTAATAGAAGTGAAAAAATTAAATACTGTACGCAATTTTTTAAAAAAAATAAATTTGAAAAACACATGAAAAACAATGGAAGTGCCTTGCACGTTTAGAAGTTTTCTGAGAGTCTGCCTCTTTCTTTTTCACCGAAAAAAAAAAACACAGTGTAAAAATGCCTTAATTAGTAGAGTGGAGGCACCCTTCCTTGTAATCATTTCATTGTCCTGTAGCACAATTACACTGTCTCTAAAATGCAGTTCGTACCACAACATGACACCTGAGTAATTGTAGGGTGTGTTCACGTTCCTCAATGCCACATCATACTTCTTGGGCTCTTCTGCTAATAAGTTTAGACCAGCTCAGAAAGAAAAAGAGAAGAATGTACTTGTTCAAAACATAGTTGGAGAGTATCTATAAAGAACAGTTGCTGGAATTGAGTATATCTAGTTTAATGAAGAGAAAGACTAGGGGAGACATAATAGCAGTGTTCCAATATCTCAGAGATTGCCACAAAGAAGAGGGAGTCAAGCTATTCTCCAAAGCACCTGAGGATAGAACAAGAAGCAATGGATGGAAACTAATCAAGGAGAGAAGCAACATAGAATTAAGGAGAATTTTTCTGGGAGTGAGAACAATTAATCAGTTGGACAACTTGCCTCCAGAAGTTGTGAATGCTCCAACACTTGAAGTTTTTAAGAAGAAATTGGACAACCATTTGTCTGAAAGGGTACATGTTTCCTGCCTGAGCAGTGGGTTGGACTAGAAGACCTCTAAGGTCCCTTACAACTCTGTTATTCTGTTCTGTTCTTAACCTTAAACTGATCTAGTCCAATCCACATTCGTTTTGTGTTTTTTTTGCATGGGGAGAATTAATTACATGCCATTGAGTCAAGCCCAATCCCTAGCAATCCCTTGGACAAATATCCAGTATCTTGACCTACACCTATAGTTCTCTGAAGCATTATTTTAGGAATCTCCTTGATCCTGTCTCATCACCCATAACAGCACCAAGATTGTTATATGCACAAGAGGAAAAAATATTGACATTTCCACAATGGGGAAAGAGACTGTAAAAAATTATCAGAATCAGTGGAAATGGCAAAACAGACATATTTGGTCAGAGAGAAGAGAGTAAGTGCGTCGGGGGGGGGGGGAGGCACCAGGCTAGAAACCAGGAGACTGAGTTCTAGTCCCACCTTAGTCCCATGAAAGCCAGCTGGATGACTTCACACCAGTCCCTCTCTCTTGGCCCACCAATAAGTCAGTTAGTCTATTCCTGTTGCAGCCAACAAATCGACACTGGGTTAATCTGAAAAAAGCAGACCCTGCACTTCAAGAAAATGAGAAGATCATGAAGTTTCTTAGAGACCGACTACTATATTCTTCTTGAGCCAAAAGAATAGAGTGAAGATATAGATTAGGTTCCATCCTTTGTAGCTGAGAAGGTACAGATCATAAACTTCATTCTTGATAAGCAGATGTTCAGGTGATTTCCTGCTCCTTCTTTGAGATACACATTGATCCTGGACACATCACTGCAATGCCATTAATGAGAGGAAAAAAGAGGAAATTTTGTATCAAATTGGGCTCCGTTGATTTATAGAGATCTGTTTTTAGCCATAACTGCAGAAAAAAAACAATACCCACTGTGTGAAACGTGCAAAATATATTTGTTCTATCTGGCCTAAATTTTGCAACATCCCTGCATATCTGAGCATTGCAACCTATTACAGATATAGGTATGTTGTCTTCATTATCAAAAATTGCAGCTCTATTTTGTGCAGCCAAAACACAAATCAAAAGAGGTTGTGGGCAAGTGTTATTATATCTTTAACTAGAATATAAGAAATATATAAATTCTCTTCCTGAAACTTTATAGACATTAGGCACAGTAATCCTTCCAATTATAAGATATTGTAAAATGGAGCTTTAAAGTTGTAAAACTACTTTAGTAACACAATATTGTTTTGTATTATCAAAACAATACAGTACAATATTGCACTGATGATGTTATCTATTGGATAATGAAATGTGTACAAGCAAACAACTAAACTCAGAGAACACCGGGGGCTCCATAATACAGTATTCATTTAAGATGATTTTCCATTACAGTTTTTTTTACGTCTTCCATTATTTTCCCCAAACCATCAATTTATATGCCTCAAATTTGAACAGAGCATCAATATTATTAACAGTTGACTATTGAATAATCACAAAAGAGAAGTATTCAATTCATTCTTCTTCATATGTAGCTCCCAGTGTGACCTTAGGCCACTGAATCTTCCTGAGCCTGGCCTAGCTCATAAAACTGTTGTGATGAGAAATGGAGAAAAGTACATATGCCGCCATAAGCCATTCAGAAGAATACCGGGATGTAATCAAATTAAACATTTTAATTAGCTTCTCAATAACCCAGCAAAATACGTTATAAAAGCAATATGGAATTTTTATAGTTCAAGAGAGGAAAGTTCTCCAATGTGAAAGCTCTTCTACAAAGACCTTTCTCCAAACTTGCTGGTTATTTATGGTTATTTATTTGAAATTCCAAGCAATGTTTCAACCCTTAATGAAAAGGATGGAGAGTAAGAGCAATTCTGGTTTTCAGTGGTTTGAAGCAATGAAACACCTTATGTTGTCTGTTTTTACAGAACTCAATTCAGGCTCTGCAGACATGCTTGAACTGGTTGCTTTTCTCGAGGAGAAAAAGCAGCTGTGTGCCCAGGCCAACCCAAGTATTTGCAACCTGAGGCCAAGGACAGGAGGGCACCTGCTTCCACTGATGCTAGCAGATTAATATCTCTTAGTCTTGCTAGGCAACACCTTGTCCCACATCTGAAAATAATAGGCTAGCTTATAGGTTGCAGGACAATGACGTAACATAAATTGTCTCCTCTAGTACTTTCCTGCTGTATCCCAACATGTGCTATCCTAAGGCAGCCTTTTAACATCTTATACAACCGGGAATTGACTTTTTCTGCCATAAATCAGAATTGTCTTTCCCCCAGTTTCTATCAAGAGTGTACCCTGTGTCAAGGCCACCGGATACCTCTTGCTTCACAACAAAAACATGTTCCTTGTATTAATTCCTTTGATTCCCAAGGATGGTCCCCGCCATCCCCAATGGTGCTTCCACATCCAGAAGAAGGAGGTTATGATTGGAATAACACATCGTACTAAGTCATGGGTTATTTAACTCTGGTTATTTATTTATGTACTTATTTATTAGATTTACTGTACATGGCTGCCCATAACTTTACATAAAACACTAATGACTGGATTTATGAAACATGCTAAGTCATGAACCGTAGTATATAAATCATAGTGATTGAGTTCATGCAACATTCTAAGCCAACGTCAAACAAAAGACACTATGTGCAGTGTGTGAACTCTGTGTGGGAGGGCTGAGTTTAAAAGGAAGAATGTGAAACTGGTTCATATTACTTAATCCATCACATTCTGTTCAGCCCAGCTTTTTTTTCAATAGAATCATACTTATTTCCATTGAACGAGTGTCTGCAAATATACTGAATATGCATACGGTTAACAGCAAGGAGATTATCTAGATATGCCCCCCTCTATTTTGTATGTGCAACAAACATAAAGTAGGAGCAGCACTATACAGAGTTGGAGCAGGTAACAGTAATGAGATAGCAGTTCCCAGTCCCAATTTTAAGTTCACTAAAACAAATAATTTTCCACAAGCTACACAACTTGGACATATCCCTTTCTTCCTTTAAAATAAATAGTTGGAATATCATACAGAGTTGTTACAAAGATTCCAAGAATAATATAAATGGAGAACCTGACAGAACATTTGAGTCCTGTCAACTAAAAAAGTAGGACCTAGGAGGTGTATCTACTCTGTCCCAATTTCTGCCCTCCCACACTTTTGTTGTTTCCTCAGGCCTTGGAGGCAGGGTGATTATGGAAGTCCCTTTCTGTTTTGCATTGCTTTGCTTTATTTTGATTTGATTTCTTCAGAGGGTTTTATATATTTTATTCTTCTGGTCTTCTTCTTCTTTTTGTTAAGTTAGTTTTTATTATAAGCTGCCCAAAGTTGTTTGGGAGTTAGGCAGTCCATAAATTTTTTAAAAAACCAATAAGTTGTTTACATATTTAATATTTTCCAAGGCTACTTCTCCACAGCCTGAATTGAGGGAAATGATAACCAATGTGCCACTGTGTAGGCAGGCAATGGTTAAGACAAAGATTGTCAAGGAAGGCTTTACGCTACCTCTGATTCAAGCAATTCCCAGGGTAATGACTTAATTAGAAAACCAGAAAATGAAAAAAATTGAGATGGAAAGAATTCAAAAACTTGTGAGATTCTAAACACCCACACCACACATCTCTACGCTGTGGCTTTATCAGTGAGCGACATGGGTGCTGGGCTGAGTTCCTGTGGAAACAGTTACTGCACAGTTCAAGAAACGAAAGAAATGAAAGGTCCCGGCTTCTGAAGCTACTTAGAATCAACAAACCTCAACAAGCTCCTTTCTCAATTAATTAACTTCAAATTTTATGCCGTGCTTTTCAGTCCCCCTGGGGTTTAAGGGCTAGTTATGGTTGTCTTGAAATATTCTAAAAGTTTTCAAGCATCACCAGTATGGCTTTTGCTTATGTTTAACAGAACATAACTGCAAGATAAATATATTCAACATCATTAGTTGAGAGGTGCCCACAGATATGTATGTTGGTGTATAAGATCTATATTCCACCTTCCTAGACAATCGATATCTTACAGGGCAGCTTGACAATATCATGTAGGTAGAAAGGGCAATAAAACAAAAAGGCAATACTGATATAAAATTTAAAGCATTAAAGTAAAGGTAAAGGTTCCCCTCGTACATATGTTCTAATTGTTCCCAACTCTAGGGGGCGGTGCTCATCTCCGTTTCAAAGCCGAAGAGCCAGCGCTGTCCGAAGACATCTCGGTGGTCATGTGGCTAAATGCCAAAGTCGCACAGAACGCTGTTACCTTCCCACCAAAGGTGGTCCCTATTTTTCTACTTGCATTTTTTACATGCTTTCAAACTGCTAGGTTGGCAGAAGCTGGGACAAGTAACGGGAGCTCACCCCGTTATGCAGCACTAGGGATTTGAACCACTGAACTGCCGACCTTTCGACCAACAAGCTCAGCATCTTAGCCACTGAGCCACCACATCCCTATTAAAGCATTAAAGTGGCACAGAAAAAAAGAGTGAGCTGTGAAATGCTAAGGATTCCTACAATCTGGTCCCCCCCCCACACACACACTCCTTTTGAGGCTACAATTCTCATCAGCCATAGGCAGTACAGCCAATGATCAAAATGATAAGAATTTTAATCTATACTATATAAACAGACATGTCTTAAAAATTAATTTTGACTGTGGCTCCTCCAAAAGGGCCAAAAATTGTTTCTATATTAGAAGAGGGAAATGATGAAGCATATGACTGGTAAGTTATGGTGTGGTTTTTATCTAGCTTTAATTAAAATAAAGTAAACCATATCTTTTCAGTTGGTCACATTTACTCTGCTACTGCATTCAAAGGTCAAACATGGCTTTTAGCTCAGAAAACTAGGTACCCACCCCCAATCCTGCAGTCTAAAACACCTCAAGTTTGAAGAAGTTAGAACAAATTATTGAAATGCTTCTTCAGTTCTGAAGAACAAGTTCCTTGGATGACAAGCGAAATGTCTTCAAGGAAAAAACAAAGTCCAGTTGCCTTTTGAAAAAGCACCTTTGGGACAACCATGACCTGAATGACTGAGAATCTCCATAGAAACCTTCAGAGTAAACGGAAGGGAAATCAGGCTCTTAATGTATTACAGGATCCAATTTGGGTCGGCCACTGCAACCAGTGGTTTAGTCTTCTAAGCTTCCGGACTCATGCTGGAGTCTTAATGTCAGTGGTGAAATCCTGCCGGTTGTGTCTGGCTTGTGTGAATCAGTAGCGCCGGCAGTGTGTGGTTTGGCGAACCGGTAGCGGCAGCAATTCAAGGCTCCGCCCACCTGCCCAGATGTTGTTACTTCCTGGTTTTTAACCCTCTGTGCATGTGCAAAGCCTTCTGTGCATGCACAGAGGGTAAAAAATCAGATGTGATGATGGGCATGTGGGCACGGCGCTCACACTTCCGAACTAGTAGGGAAGGTAAGTAGATTTCACCCCTGCTTAATGTGTCCTTTGAAATCTAGCAATGAGGAAACAAGGCCTAACCATTTATTACTTAAAAGTGTATTTCAATGCTTTGAAGTCTGCAACTTCCAGAATTCTCAGACAATAAGGTCAGATTATTACTACTTGGCATGCCTTGGTGATACCAGCTGAAATTTTAGCAAATATGGTTTCAGCCCATCCGGAGGGCATCAGACTAGGAAAAGCCTGATTTAGATCTGGAAAGAATCTCAAGATCATCTACCCCAGAACCTTACCCAATGGAAACTGCCTAACAAAATATGTAAAAATAATTTCCTAAAAGTGATCAAGGAAAATTACAGGGTAAGGTGATCCTTTAAATATTTCACCCTCAGGCCATCTGATTGTGTGAAGAAATGGAAAAGAAACTAATCTGATCTACTGCAAAGCATGCATATCCCAGCAATGCATTTATTTCAACAAAATTTCTTAGGCACAGAAACTATAGGTTTCTACACCATCTGACATTGTCACAAATTGGATAGTACTTTATTTGTGCAAATACAGTACCAACAAAAGAGGTAGCAACCTAGGATTACATCCAATCCTCTGCCTAGTTTGAAAACACCATTGCAATTAATTTATCTCATCTTTTAACCTAAGCTAAGCATTTGGCTGAAGAACCATTTTGATGTGTTTATTAATCAGATAGAAGAATGCATTTATTCTCAAGAATTCAAGCAAATTGGACAGCAGAGAAGTACAAACAAATAAACCAGAGCAAATAAGTTTCTCAGAAGGATCTGGGCAGATTCCGGTGCCAGAATAAAGTCAAATCAGCTAAAACCTGTAAACAAATAGGAGATTATAGTCCAGTGATGGCTAACCTTTTTGCCATCGCGTGACAAAAGTGGGGGGAGCACAGTGGGGGTCACACGCACGCGTGCCCACATCCATAATTCTATGTGCCCTGCCCCCCCGTGCTCCCCCCACTTTTGGCACGCGATGGCACGATGGGCCCGGTAGGCCCATTTTTTGCTCTCCCCAGGCTCCAGAGCCTTTCTAGGAGCCTGGGGAGGGCAAAAACGGCCTTCCCCACCCCCCCAGAGGCCCTCCGGAGGCCGGAAACAGTGTGTTTCCTGACTTCTGATGGACCCAGAAGGCCCGAAAATTAGCTGTCTGGTGCACACATTGCGTGCCGGAGCTGAGCTCGCGTGCCCACCAAAATGGCTCCATGTGCCACCTGTGGCACCTGTGCCATAGGTTCGTCATCACGGTTATAGACAGTTTATGGTTGGATCATGCCACTTCAGAGCACTGGGAAGGTCTGCTTCCATGTCTCTATGTCTGGGGCTGCAGGAATTCTCGGGGACAGTCAGAGAGAGCAAGGCTAAGTTAGACCAGAAAGACAGAAGCCAAGACATTGAACTGTATGTTTGTCTTCTTTTTGTCATCACTGAGAAAGAGCACATTAAAAAGCCATTTGCAATTCTAACTTTCAAGAGAGAGCAGACAATTATCAGAGAAAAATTTATAGAAGTTTAGGGTACGCTGAGAGAAGACCTTGATATCCATTCCAGTTGAGGTATTTCATGACCTATCGCTCATAAGTATTCTTTAGCACAAACACGCACAGCCTAATCAGGGGTGAGCTGCTGGGGGTTCACAGGGGTTCGGGAGAACCTCTAGCTAAGATTCTGTGCAATTCAGAGAACCCCCAAATCCTGGCTGGCCCCTCCCACTCCGCCCAGGAGTCCCCACGCAGCCCATTTTGGATGCAGGTAAAGTGCAGGGGGCACACGGAGGCTTGGGGAGGGCAAAAAACGGGCCTACCGGAAGTTCAGGAAGGCCAGAAATGGGCCCATTTCTGTCCTCCGGAGGGCCTCCAGAGCCTGGGAGGCAGTTTTCGCCCTCCTGGAGGCTCGAGGAAACTGTCCAGAGCCCGGGGACAGCAAAAATGCCCCCTCCCCGCCATGGTGCAGGAGGCTGACTAGGCCACGCCCATCCAGCAACCGGGCAGAGAACCCCTTGCTAAAATTTTTGAAGCCTAACCCTGAACCTAATGACCCGAGCATAAGGTTGGTTGTTGAATACAATAAAAGAATGCATGGAAAGAAATGGAATGCTTACCAAATTGTTTAATACTAAGCACGGAGTAAGTCAAAGAGATATGATGTCTAGTTGGTTGTTTTAATGTTTTTATGGAAGAATGTAGGCAGAATGCTTCTGGAGATAGGGAAAATGTGCTGATTCAGAATGTTAGAATACATTAAACTACTTTTATCTGCAATTATATGGATTGAAAATAGAAATGATTAGAACAAAATGCTATCACCCTGGTCCTAGATGGTTATATTTGATATGGAGAATGGAGTCAATCATTGAAAATTATACATAAACAGTAAAAAGAAACAGAACGTTTCTATACCTTGGTAGAATGTTTACTATGTAAAAGCTGGTGGAAAAACTTTATAACATGCAAATGCTGGTGGAAAGATAGTCAGTGATCTGCAGCAAGAAATGAATGCTTGTTGAAAGAAGCCAAAATAACTGTGTGAGAGGGTGCTTCCACCCACTTTGTTATATGAAAGTAAGAGTTTATATGAAAGTAATGTTTTACAGTATAAAACATTAGGGTTTTTTTTAATTTGAGAAGTGTGTGTAGTATAATAAAGACGAGATAGGATGTGTCATAAAACAAGAAGAGACAGAATTAGAGGATGTTCAATTAAAGTGAACTGAATACCAGAGAGACATGTGTAGGAAAGAACTACATCCAGATGGTTTAGTCAAACAGAAAGAATAAATGAAGACGAAACTGCAAAATAAATATATGAAGGCAAAGTAAGTAGATAGAGAAGAAGAGGAAGACCAAGAATGTCTTAATTGGATGGAGCTGAGAAGATCCTCAAAAAGAAGACCTCCTTTCTCTGCATACCCTCATCTCACAAGATCTTATAAGTATATAAAATTACTTTTTAATGTAAATATGAGATGCTGTAGAATCTAAAGAATAGAGCTGTGCAATTTACAACATATGGTAGTTCACAAATTGGTTAAACTAAATAACACTAAATAAAAAATCCAAAAGATGCAAAATGGTAGTGGTCTGTTACAATATTCAAAGAATTTCTCAGGGGGGGAAATATGATCCCAAGTGATTTGAAAGAAAGAAGTACCTGCACACACAACCTGCTAAATCATAAAAGGTTGAAGTATACCCAGTCACTGAGTTCCTACAGAAATAATAAAGATTAATGAGTTTGAGCACAGAGAAAATAAATTACACGTTTGTGCAACTTCTGCCTAAAGCAGGGGTCTCCAACCTTGGCAACTTTAAGACTTGGCTGAGGAACTATGGGAGTTGAAGTCCACAAGTCTTAAAGTTGCCAAGGTTGAAGACCTCTAACCTAAAGCACTTACCAATGATTTAAGGGATAATCTAATCCTAAGCAAAGCTCCCATCTTTTCCCTCAATTTCTGACAGTCATTTTAGATGTTTACAAAGCTATTGAGGAGATGATACATCCACTTCTTTTCCCCATTCAGGTACAGCAACGTCTTCTCTACCAGTGAAGATTTTGCCCTATACAGAAGAAGAAGGGGCTGGGACACCTATCATTGCTTTATATAATAGAAGCCGTCAACTCAATATTGATTCTGCTTGAGATGAATAAAGGTACATTCCCAATCTGAGAAACCAGCTGTCATTCCAGTGTATACAGTCTAGAATCATAACGTACCACCTTGGCGGAAGAAGACAATCACCATCATGATATGAGCTTCCTAAATAATACAATTAGTTTATCCCAGTGCTTGGCTGAATTAGAGGAGTCATTGGTTTGGTCCATAACGTTCTTCTTGGGTTCTTATGAAATCCATGTGCTCATTATAGTGGCAACAACTAGATTGAGGAAGCTTAGCTCATTTGGACAATAGCTTCAAATGATGAAAGTATGCAAAGAATTACACAAACTGGTACTTTCATTCATGACTACTCTGTTGGCTGCATATTCAGCAGCTAAATGAAGAACCCCTAGACACGTGATGGCGAACCTATGGCACGCGGAGCCATATCGGTGGGCACGCAAGCTCAGCTCCATTTGGGCCTTCTGGGCCCACTGGAAGTAGGGAAACAGACTGGTTCCTGCCTCCGGAGGGCCTGGGGGGGAGGAACACTGTTTTTGCCCTCCCCAAGCTCCAAGCTTCATCGGGTGACAAAAGAGGGGGGAGTGCGGGGGGGCATGCACGCATGCGCAGGGGTGGGGTGCGTAAAATTATGGGTGTGGGCACATGCACACACGACCCCCTCACGCTCACCCCACTTTTGGCACGCGATGGCAAAAAGGTTAGCCATCACTGCCCTAGACTTACCAGATCTCCATGTAATATGGATTTCTGGGTCAAAGAAGAAGCCCCAGTTACAACTAAAAAAGATCAATTACCAGAATAAAAATAACACAGTGACATCTAAGAAAGAATACAATTGAACTAATCTGAAGTTTCTTTAGCCCGATCTGAATTTTTAACATATATGTGTTATCTAAATTATTTGTGAAACATGCTTCAGAACCAATAGTTATATATTCTGTTCTATTCATGTTACTTCTGCCCATAGGAGATCATTTTCTCTGTGGGTTATGTGTGGGTAACAATATTTCTCAACCTGAAACAAATTTGTTCAAACAACCCCACCCACTCCCAAACATAAAAGATGAAGTGAATCAAGGGGCTACACATTTGTTTCATTTTGCTTAATACTACATTGGCAGGAAACCATCAGAAGAATGATGGGAGAAAGATGGTTTGTGAACTTTTTCATGTCACTGTAAACCACCTATTTTTCTCCATTCAAAAAGGGATGCAGGAGAGAACCAAAACGTTAACCAATCTACTTTGCAACAACTTAGCAGAAGTATTGTCCTTATCTGTCTTATTTGCAGAACTGTGATAAAAGAATCTGTGGGGAAAAAAATTAGGTGACATCCCCCCTAGAGCATCTTCTAAAATCATCCAACCATTGTTAAGTGGATGTAATAATAAATGGATGCAATAGCAATAGCATTTAAACTTATATACCGCTTTACAGTACTTTACAGCCCTCTCTAAGCAGTTTACAGAGTCAGCATATTGCCCCCAACAATTTGGGTCCTCATTTGACCGACCTTGGAAAGATGGAAGGCCGAGTCAACCTTGAGCCTGGTGAGATTTGAACTGCCAAACTGCAAGCAGCCAACAGTCAGCAGAAGTAGCCTGCAGTACTGCACTCTAACAACTGCGCCACCGTGGTGAATAGGTTTTATATCACCTCATGTGGTGGCTGAGTGATGCAAGATGCAGTAAGTGATCAATAAGAAATGGCCTTATTCAAAAATTGTTTTATCTTTATGCACACATGAGTTTATCTATTATAAAAAGCTTATGCAATAATAAATGTGTCAGCATTCAAGGTTTTTCAAGAATCTTGAGCTGTGTTCAAGCTTACCCGGATCACTTAAAAACGTGATAGCACAAAAATCATGCTGTTATTGCTGTTAGAATTCAACAGTTCACCTTGAACAAATTGCAAAACATTTCCCTAAGGTATTAGTGGACTCAAAATAGCAGCAGAAGGAAACAGCCATGTCCACTGTGTAGCACTACCACTTGGAAATGGCTAGTATAGTTATTGCAACTCATCTGCCCAACCAAACCAACTGATTTGTAGAGCCAGCAAAGTTTGGCTCTACAAAATTCGGCTAAGTTTATAGAACTACAGGTTGAAACTTCCATCTTCCAAGTATGTAATTTGTTAAGTAGGAGAACGACTCTGGAATGCCTTTCTTGACTCTGATTTCTTTTCCTTGGTGTATCATACTTTAAAACTTCATTTTCCCAAGAGCTGGAGTTTCATAAAGAGAGACATTGAAACATTTCCAATACTACTTGTTGCTATCAGTTATTCAGAGATCCAAAGCTCACAGAAATACAGGCTTACAACATTCATAACTTACCTTCTGATCTAAAAGCTTCACTTACTCTCAGTCAGATACAACCCTACTCTATGCAAGGTCTATCTGAGCAAATCTGATTTGAGAAACCTACTATCCACAGTATCTCTTTCTAGGGGAGAGTTCTGAAGCATTACATTTACAACTTATGACTTTTGATAAGGCTGGGATGGCCAACTCTTCTCCTGCCTCTTAGAATTTTTCCATTTGTCTGGCATGGCCTTGTGGAGTTCAGGTGGCAACCATCTCATGCATTACAAACCATGTTTTGTCATAAGACCCATGTCTTGATTTCATAACTATTAATTGTTAAGTCCTCTTAGAGCAGTGTTTCTCAACCTTGGAAGCTTGAAGATGGGTAGACTTCAACTCCCAGAATCCCCCAGCCAGCACTGCTGACTGGGGGATTCGGAGAGTTGAAGTCCACCCATCTTCAAGCTACTAAGGTTGAGAAACACTGTCTTAGAGATTGCCATTCTGGAATTTTTCATGTACTGCCTAAGTTGAAATCTTCCAGAACAAATCCTTCTGCCTCTCTGATATACTTTAAATACTCTGTTTAGACATACTAATTCACAACTTCATACTAATACATACTAATATACGGTATATGATAACTGCATAGACACTCTGGTAACAATATGCTCACATATTAAGGGCCTGCATTCTGCTTTGGATTGACCCTTCTACCTGATCTCACAGGACTGAATATTTTTCACAGTGCAAACACAATCCTGATCTCCCTCCTTTGCACCAGGAGTGGAGTATGAATACCTGTAGGATAACCTAATTGAGGGAGCAATAAATGAGCTAACCTTTATGCCAATCCAGGGTCAGTTGGGTAGCGAGATGGGTGGCATACAACTTAAACAAACAAATAAATTAAGTTTTACCAGCAGATAGATATAACCAACAGGCAACTTGTTGGAGAAAAAGCAGAAAAGAAAGACTGGAAAGTCTTTCAGATGAGAAAGACAGAAAAGAAAGACTTGTGGAAAACTTGTCCTGGTAGATCTTCATCAATGTATGCATTTTTTTAATGCATACAGTGCATATAGTGTGGGATCACTCCCAAATCTTATTCTTTCATCAGAAAACAAAAGTTGCAATATGATAAATACTTCAAATAAATAACATGTACATGAGAGCTACTCTGTTTTAATGTCTGGGTCTTTTAAGCATAATTATTGTAGTTTGTGTTCAAAAATTGTTATTTGTGATTGTCATTTTCCTTAAGAACCTAGCAATATATTTGTATATATGTATGAAGATCAACTTCTCCAGCACCCTACATCTGATGTTTCAGTCTAGCATTCCTGCCTTAGCACACAGACATAAAGGATTCTCCTTAGTTTTGATGACAAATGCTCTTTGATAAATCTTTTCATCTGACATAACATCTAACCCAGCCTTTTCCAAGTTAGGATTTTATGCAGACATCTTGGATTTTAAATTCTTTGACCACAAGTTGAGTAGTTGGAAACAAAGATCATTGTAGACCAAGACACCTATCTTTGGAAATGCATGTAAGATTGCTACTAATCATGGAAAATTGCAAATGTAACTGTGTGCTGTGTGAAAAAGCCCTCCATTTGATACATCTTGAACTGATCAATAATTTTCCTATTATTTCCTATGCACCTTGGCATTTACAGCTGTAGTTGCAGTATGATTCATTGATCTTATTCATAGCATAGATGTTAATTTCAACAGTAAAATGTAGAGTTTGTACATTCATCTGAGACTGAATTAAGACTACTTCTGCCATTCCCAGTGGTGGGGAAATTTGTGTGTCTGTAGATGTATATACGTGGGTAGATGCACCAGAAGAAAGAGAGTCAGAATTAGCACTGAGACTGGAGAAAGGATTCCACAAGAGCATGTCACTCAGAGAAAACCTTTTTCTCCAGTTGTGACAAGCATTAAAGCAATAAATCAAGTGACAAAGATGATCAGGGGAGTGGAGGCTAAAACATATGAAGAACGGTTGCAGGAACTGGGTATATCTAGTTTAATGAAAAGAAGGGGAGACATGATAACAGTGTTCCAATATCTCAGGGGCTGCCACAAAGAAGAGGGAGTCAAGCTATCCTCCAAAGCACCTGAGGGCAGGACAAGAAGCAATGGGTGGAAACTAATCAAGGAGAGAAGCAACTTTGAACTAAGGAGAAATTTCCTGACCGTTAGAACAATTAATCAGTGGAACAACTTGCCTCCAGAAGTTGTGAATGCTACAACCCTGGAAGTTTTTAAGAAGATATTGGATAACCATTTGTCTGAAGTGGTGTAGGGTGTAGAAGACCTCCAAAGTCCCTTCCAACTCTGTTATTCCATTCCATTCCATTCCACTGCACTCCACTCCACTCCACTTCTCTACTACATTACATGGCAAGGATTCATGAACTGGAATAAGAAATTATCCAGGGTGTAGGTAACACAAGGATGCTGAACAGAGGTAATTAACCCTGAAATAATTATTATAGAATGTAGAAGTTGCTAGAGACCTGTTAGGTCATCAAGTCCATTCCCCATTCAATAAAGGAATTCCCTAATCCCTAATTGACAGGTGGCCATCCAGATCCTATTTGGAAAAACTCCAACAAGAAGGAATTCACCACAATATGGACAGTTTCACAACTTAACAACTGTTAACTTCATCAAATTCCTCCTAATATTTAGCCTGGATCTTTTTTCTACTAATCATGAAGACAAAAGGGACTTTATGAACAAGTCCAAAAAGTTAGCAATCTAAATGAACCTGACTTGCCTTTGTCTTTTAGGACCTTTTCCCCATTCTAGCCCACAGCCCCAGGATTTTCTAATGGTTCCATCCATGTACTAACTAGTTAGTGGATGCTTAACTTTTGATATCAGCCCAAGTCACCTGGGTACTGCCACATAGTTGGAGCTATGACATAGGAGTAAATAAAAAACAGATACAATACACATTTACATTCTGGTAATCTTATTTCTTTACTTATTAGAATTTACAGACCATCAACTAGCAAGGTTTCCCATAGCCATTATGGTACCTCTCTAAGGGGGATCTACGATTGATTTCAGAATCTTCCTGTAATATATAGTTCAGTGATGGCTAGCCTTTTTGCCGTCGCGTGCCAAAAGCGGAGGGAGCAGGGGGGTTGCGGCTGCGTGTGCCCACATCCATAATTCAATGTGCCCCGCCCTCCCGCGCATGCGTGCGTGACCCCCCCACACACTTCCCACTGCTTTTGGTACGCGATGGCACGGTGGGCCCGGTAGGCCCATTTTTCCCCCTCCCCAGGCTCCAGAGGCTTTCTAGGAGCCTGGGGAGGGCAAAAACAGCCTTCCCCATTCCCCCGGAGGTCTTCCGGACTCTGGAAACAGCCAGTTTCCCAACTTCCGGTGGAACCGGAAGGCCTAAAAATCAGTTGGCTGGTGCGAACATGCGTGCTGGAGCTGAGCTAGGGCAACACTCGCGTGCCCACCAATGTGGCTCCGCGTGCCACCTGTGGCACCCATGCCATAGGTTCGCCATCACGGATATAGTTGATTCTCAGGCTTAGCTGGCTTCAGCAGCTGCACATTTGAGCAACAGAGCAAAAAAGAGGAGAAACTGTGCACCCATAATAGGCCTTTGGGCAGTGGTGAAATCCATTTTTTTTACTACCGGTTCCGTGGGCGTGGTGTGGTGTGGTGTGGCTTGGTGGGCATGGCTTGGTGGGCATGGCAGGGGAAGGATACTGCAAAATCTCTATTCCCACCCTACTCTGGGGCCAGCCAGAGGTGGTATTTGCCAGTTCTCCAAACTACTCAAAATTTCCACTACTGGTTCTCCGAACTATTCAAAATTTCTGCTACCGGTTCTCCAGAACCTGTCAGAACCTGCTGGATTTCACCCCTGCCTTTGGGGTCCACAAAGAGGTTGACCATTTCTGATTTAGAAATGTTTCTCTTTGAATGGCAGAAGCATATCCCTCTTGACTTGTCTGTGACCAGATCACAGGGAGCACCTTTATTTAAAGTTGGAGCAGAAGTCTCATTTTGAGGAATCACATTCTCCAATGCCAAAAATTGGCATGGCCCTTGGAATAGAATAGAATAGAATAGAATAGAATAGAATAGAATAGAATAGAATAGAATAGAATAGAATAGAATAGAATAGAATAGAATAGAATAGAATAGAAT